>CAMXCT020006634.1:408474-947484 GCA_947184155.2 Cladocopium goreaui | reverse complement strand
TATATAATCTATATAATATATAAAATCTACAAAATATATATAATAAAATATATATAATATAGATTATATCCTATATATATAATATACATGATATAAATAATATATACACATAACATATATAATATATAGTATATGATATATTTAATATATAATATATATAGCATATTTAATATATACAATATATATAATATATATAATATACAGAACATATATAATATAGAATATATATGTAATATATACATAACATATATAATAGATATAATAGATTTAATTTATAATATATATAACTTATATAATATATATAATATAATATATATATAACATATAATACATATTATATATATTATATATATTATATATTATATATATTATATATATTATATATATTATATGTATTATATATAGTATATATATTATATATATTATATACATAACATATATTATATATATTAGATATACTATATATGTTATATATATATTATATGTTATATACGTTATATATATAAGATCTATAAGATATATTGGATATATTCTGTATATGCTTTATGTAATATATATATATAAATAATATATAAATATCTATAATATACAATAAATATAATATATATAATATATAATATATAATATAATATATAATATATAATATATATAATATATATAATATATATAATATATATAAAATATATAATATATATAATATATATATAATATATAATATATATAATATATATAATATATATATAATATATAATATATATAGTATATATAATATATATAATATATAATATATATATAATATATAAAAGATATTATATATATATTTATTTATTTATTTATAATATATCGTATATATGTAATATAATATATATATATACATTATATACAATATATATTATATATCAATATTATATATATATATATCATCTATATATATATCAGATATATTATATATCATGTATATATATACTATGTATATGATATTTTATATATATTACATATATGATATATATATATATTATATGTATCATATATTATATATCATATATTATATATCATATATTATGTATCATATATTATGTATCATATACATTATATATTATATACTATTTAGATTATATCTTATATATTATATAGTATATAGTATTTACATTATATATTATATATTATATATTATATATTATATACTATATATTATATATTATATATTATATATTATATATTATATGTTATATGTTATATGTTATATATTATGATATATTATATATTATATACATTATATACATTATATACATTATATGTTTTATTTTTATAGATATACATATATATATTATTATATATATAATGCAATATTATATATATATATACATATATATCATATAATATATATATAATCATATACATATATTTGTATGGGTCGTCAATACCAAGTTCACCCCAAAGTATTGGCGCGGCCATTCAGACGCTGTAGGGAGGATCCTTGGGGGTCCCAATTTTCCGCACATTCTGTCTGTTTTCCCCATGTAGTAACAAGTTTCGACTGGAAAATACAAAAATGATAGTAATTAGTAATAGTAATAGTAGTGATAATACTAATGGAATAATAAATACAGATTCGATGCGAACAATCAATGTTAAAATGTAGCTTTGGTAGCCACATTGCCATCCCTCCCACCAACTCAAGCAAAGTGGAAGGTGATTGAGGAGGTATCCTTCAAGAACTTGGTGATTTACCCATTAAACTGGCCATTGAAATGGTGGATTTTCCCATTAAAAATGGTGATTTTCCATAAGTTTCGGACTGTTTGTACAAGTTTTGTAGTATACGGTAATACTCCAACGTGTTACTATTACTAATTACTATCATTTTTGTATTCTCCAGTCGAAACTTCTGTTATGTTAGTCTACCAGAGGGTACTGGTCAAACCTTTACTTCCGCACGAAATGAAGGGATACCGAAAACTCCCTTCCACCCAGCCGCCTGTTGAAGCCTGTCCAGTCAAACAAAAAACTCAGCGAAACATATTGTGCTGCAGTCGGCCTCGAAATCAGAGGCTAAGGATGAGCGAAACCCTGAGGCGATGGGAACATCATTATGTTTAAAAGTTCTTTGAAGGGAAAGTCATCGCAACAAAGCTGTCCCAAAACAGCTAGGGGTTTGTCTGAAAATGGTCCCAAATCAGTCAATCATCGAATCTTCCATCTTTTAGATGGCTATTCTGAGGGTATATCCCATTTTAGGACAAACCCCCTTGGAATAACAGAAAATCGGGAGATCCAGGGGCCATAGACTAAAAAAATCCGCTTCAAAATGGGCTAACCCCACTTTTTTTAGTGGAAACTACCTCACTTGCAGATGGGTTTAACCGCTTAACCCACTTGTAATCCACTTACTAAGCAAGTCGCCGGGGTATATTAGCTACAGCTGGGTTTTTGTCTGTACATCACAACTGGCCCTTGTGTGAAAACCCACCAACTTCTTGTCTCCAAAAGGGGAATTCGGAGCAATATCGTCCAAAGCGCAGATTTTCGTGCACTTTCTCAAAATCGCCCAGGTTTTTCTGACTTGCTTGCATGGTTCACCTCTGTCATTGTTCAGTGGATCTGTTTTGCGTGAAGAAGCAAAAGAGTAGTCAGATTTCTTGTTCGCTGATTGATGATTTATCCATTTTGGATCTGTTTTGGTGCTTGATTTGTTTTGGTGATGATTGGCACCGTCCTTCCCAAGCTCAAGCTGAAATTCGTGCCTGTCTTGTAAGCTATATGGCAAACCTCCCCATGGACTTGTCCTGAATTAAGGGTGCACCAACCAAAAAGCACGTTGGAATGTTTATTCACTTCTCAAGTTGTTAAGTTGTAAAATATATCCCATCTTACTATATATATATATTGTATATATATATATCCCATGATGTCCATACCGACCAACCATACCATCGGAAAAAACCTCCATTCCGCCGGGCCACAAGCATCCCCAGGTGCCCAGCACGGCGGCCGCCCCGCGCGACCCGGTGCCGGTGCCGTCGCCCTCGTCACCTTTGCGCAGCTTTCGAATGACCTGCCGAGGCGCTAGAAGTTGGCCAAGGTCACGGACCATTCAATGATGGAATACATATAGAATCAATCTAACATTATACGGAATCCAAAATTTGGAATCCAATAGTTATACACACATTATATGGGTATGGATCAATATCTATTAATACCATTTTTAGTGGGATGAACATCCATTTACCAGCTATTTTGAGGTTCACTAGGTACCAGGGTTTTGACCCATCCCCATATACCCTTGGCATTTTCATTGATGATTCCCACTCACAAACCTCCATTGATAGGGCATTTTCATGGCATGTTTGATGATATACCCTCTGGTAAACTAACATAACTATAGCAAATCACCATTTTGAATAGGTAAATCAACTATAAATGGGGTGTTTTCAATAGCTATGTTAAATTACCAGAGGGTAGGTTTTATATAGATAACCTAACTGTAGATATAATTATCTATCATCCAACTATAGCTTTATATCTATTGGATATGGTGTTATATATCATAGATTTAGACAGATTATAGTAATAATTATAATAGATTATAATGGATGATAGTTATATATCAAAAATGGTTGGATTAACTATAGTTAGAGTTAGATGACATTAATATGATGATCTATTGATTATACTGTATGTATATATATATATGTGTGTCATCTATATAACTATGCATAGTTTGTAGATCAGATATTCCATAGATGAGATTAATAGATAATCTAACTATAGATAACTATAGATCATCATAATCATTCCTTACCATTTATCATATGGTTTCCTAAGTCATAGGGGTAACCCCCTTGCATCATCCAGTCGTCATGGATGACCATGACTTGGCTGTTGAAACCTATGGTGACTTGGGGATCGCCCAAGGCCTGATTTTCCGCTGCGGATTCCAAATCTGTGCTGGTTAAAACCCCCTGTTTTCGATGGTTTGGGTGAAAAATCTCCAGGTGTGTTTTCGTCACGGTTTCGCCCAAATCCTTATCTTTTTTGGTTAAAGAATCGTTTTTTACTGTTGAAACCAACATCTTGATGCGTCCTGGAAAAAAACGTCCCGTTTCTTCGGATGAAAAGGTGCCATGGCACCTTCTTCCACTGCTTCAGGCGCTGGCACTGCCCTGCAGAGGGTGAAGTCACAGGGTAGGAGAGCTCCTGGTTGGGCCATCACAAATGGCACTTTGGCCATCAAAAATGCTGCCTGGATATTTTTACCTTACTTGCAGCTGCTGGAGTTATTCATGGGATAACCAAGCATTGGATTTTAACCCCCATAACTTGGGATATAAAGTTTACGGATGTTTATGGGTGCAGTTCCACCAAGAATTGCTCAAAATTTTCACCAGTTAGTTTTCCAGGGGTGGCATACCCACTGAAGGGGAGATGAAAACACCATGGTTCTCTACCCATGAAAACACCGGGCACGCACCCCCAGGTGGTGATCAAATCCAGGCGTTTTTCGTGGTCAGAAATCTTAAGTCATGATGTATTCTTTTTAGAAAGATCCAGACATTCAGTTGGTTGAATTTGTTGAAATCATGTCAAAAATCCCCGTGCTTCTTGGTGTCATGTGACGTCCCCAGCTTTTGCTGCTTGAACACGCTTTAAAAATTGAAAATATACATATGGCTTTGGCTCAGAAAGGGGTACCAATCAATGGACCCAAAAAGAATTCGTCATCTGTGGAACCAGAACTTGGGTCCATACTGCCGCAAAGATAGCTGGTTTTGACCAACCCTTCATGTCAAACTCCAAATGCCACAATCCAGGTGTCGCCCCTGCCGATAGCTCTCCGGTGGGGCGCTGGACATGGACACAAAGTTGCCAAAGTGGTGATAGCTTTGCGACGTTCGCCTCACAGCTGAAGCACAGCCAGCACGAGGGCTGGGATTCGAAATATGGAATTGAAAGGAATTGAATACATAGAGGGATTCACTTGCTAGTATTTAATTTCTATTGTCAATATTCAATCATCATTATGTAACTAAAGTCAAATAGCGATTCGCTTTTCATCCTGAAACTAGTCCTATCTGCCATCATTTCTGAGTCGTCTTGAGGTTCTTGTACTTCACCCAAACCATAAACCATGCCATGCTGGACAGAAGGACTTGAGACATACACGCCAAGTTGGGCTGTGAAACACCCCTATCCACGATGCCATCCCATTATACTTTTTGGTTCACACATAATACATATATATATATACATATAATTATATATATATACATATACATATATACACATATACACATATACATATATATATACATATATACATATATATGTATATACATATATATATATACACATACATATATTTATATATGTATGTGTATATATATATGTATATATGTAATGTAGGTATCTTTATTATGAAATGCAATTATCCCCAATACACCGAGCAGTAAAACCCTCTACACAGGTACCCATGGTTATACCGGCGACCCGAACCATCTCTACATACCTCCAGGATCCTCCAGGATTCTTCCGACTTACCCTCTGGTGAACTAACATAATTGAAAATGGCCATAGAAATAGTGGATTTTCCCATTAAAAATGGTGATTTTCCATTGCTATGTTAGTTCACCAGAGGGTGAAATAAAGATGAAACACGGATTGTTTACCCCATCAGCTGCGAAGCAACAAAAAAAACCCAACCTGAATAAGCCAATCTGGGTCTCAAACGCCTTGGCAAGGCCAAACCCTTCCCAGCTTTGTTGAAAGTTTCTTTGTGGGATTTTGTGCCAAAATCTCCTGAGCCAATGGCGATCTGTGGCAAATCGGCTCAAATTCCTTGGGTTTACCATGATGGATTTATCAAAAATCTTTCTAGCCATACTTGACTGGCGCTTTCTTCGGGGCCAGGCGGCCAGGATCGGCAAAAACCGGGATCCCAATGACCCTGATCTTGGGCAAACTTCTTGGTGCTTGGGCGGTTGCAACCACACCACTTCGACCACAAAAAATGGTTGAAGCATTTTCTCTCGCTGTTTTTGCCCATGATTTCAGGATTTGTTCATCAGGTAGTAAGCCTCGCATCAGGTAGTAACCCTCACAGCTTTGGGAGATCTCCGGAGTCAGGGATCAGCCCCAGCTGAGGCTGGCACCGTCAGAACCCTGGCGGAGAGTTGCTACCCAAAAGGCCGGGGATCCCCAAGTCACCATGGGTTTCAATACGAAGTCATGGTCATCCATGACTTGGGTGATGCAAGGGGTAGTCCCATTTTAGGACACCTCCATTTGTTTGTAGTGAGACTAGAAAGGAACTTGGGGATGTGAACTGTGACCAAGTGCTGCAGTGCTGTTGCCAAGGTCTCACACGGGGATACCTACCAGTTATGGTCATTTTAATCAGAGAAAGTGATGATTAAGAATAAAATTTCGGGGGTTCCCCTTAAATTTCAGACAAAACCCAGAAGGAGCCGTAAATGCAAAGACTGCCACCGATTTCAAAGGATCGGGTCCCAGTGAACCACACTTGGAGGTGCCGTTTTTGTCATCAAAAACTTCGAGGCTTCACAGCAGGTCCCAGTCAACTTCTCTCTCCGGTGCGACAACTAGGCACCCCTGACATATTGCAAACGCTCGGCGGCCAACTGACGGACCGCTGTTGAGACGCCAAACCTCCGTAAAGTCGGCCGTCAGAATCTGTCAGAATGCTTAGTGACTTTGTGGGGAGCCCCCTGTTTTGATCAAAGAGGTTGCTCCACAACTATTAATTACCTGTTTATCATCTATAAATGGTCCATTTGCCTTTCATCTTACCCTCTGGTAATTTTTTGCATATGGCAAATGGACCATAGAAATAGATGATTGGCCCAGCGAGAAAACCTCCATTTCAAGAAGGGAATTTCGCTAATTCCCAGCATGCTTTGCGTAAAATTGATGTCGGTTTTTCGCCGCTCAGTTTTAGGCGACGGACATTTTTCTCCATTCCATCCAAAATATATCGGTTTATGAACTTGGCCCCTTGGCAATGGGATGATGTAAGTCATGAACGTCCCACAGAAGTGGTATTCCTGGGATGGTTCATGGTAGATGTCGAACTTGGGTCACCGAAAAGCAGTTAGCCAAAAAACGAGTTGCGCCTCAAAAATCTTTCGCCACCAATTTGAAAAACATCAGGGAACGAAAATCTGGGTTTGACAGTATAGCAATGAAAATCCATGGAAAACACCACAAAAAAAATGGTTTGTCCAATGCCAGGGGCGGATGATGGCGGATGTTAATCCACTTTACGCAAAATAAACGGGAGTTTGGGGTTGGCGATAATCCAAAAAAAACCACTTGAAACGACTTCCAACTCTATGTTTAATCTATATAAAAAGGATGGTGGTTACGTGTATAGATATTATATGATGATATGATATGATATGATATGATATGATATGAATGTGTGTGTGTGTGTGTTTGATTGATCAATTGTGTGTGTATACCATTACACACCACTATTTCCCGACAGAAACCATTGGATAATACGGTTTTCTAGCCATTCACCACTATGTGTACTATTGTATATCCGATATATCTCCAGCACATACCATAAAATAATCATTGTATCCCCTGCAAAGTGGGACCCTCAGTGGTTTATAAACCCCGTGAAGTCAAAACCCAGACAAACCCAAACATTAAGCAAGTAATTTGCCAACTTAGCTCTTGTAAACAGGGGCCCACCTTCTAGTTTTGTTGCTTACCCTGGGATTTTCACACCTCCAACCGCCCTGTGGCCCTCCGCTGTTCCGGGCGCAGCACCCATCTGCATCTCAGAGAGCTCTTGCGCCAAGAAGCGCCCCATGCCTCGAAGGTGTTGAATTGGGACCATACAATGGTGTTGAATAACGGGGGATGTGCTCATTTAAATACATGGGAAAATGTTGGAAAAATCATGATACAAACTAGTTTATTTTCTAGCCATGTTTGATTACCAGAAGCTGCGCAGTGTTCATGACAGGATTTGTTTTTATCAGAAATCGCGGCTGTTGAGTTGCTGGTCAAAAAATAGGTTGTTCGATGTATCATGGTTATTTTATGTTATTTTTTTTTAAAGGCTAGGTTAAACAGGTAGTTGATTTATCCATCCAGAAACACCCAAGGTGGCACTACCTTGCAATAGAAGTAGATTCATTGCATAGACCCCAGTAATGTTGACTAAACCCCGTGAATGTTTATTCAGGTTTCATTACTCATGTTTACCCGATTCTCATTTATGTTTCCTAATGTTTACTGAACTTACTAAACCCCATTAATTAATGTGGGTAAAACAAAGCCATAAACCACCCATGACTGGGACTGGCTTCAATCCCACCAAACAAAAAATGATGTTTCTGGGGGATGGTTGAAAAATGGCAGGCAGTTTTACCCACTTTTTTGGGGATTCACCAACTAGTTAGGGGATATCCATAATCTATGAATGGATGATACCCATTAGATCCACACCACATCGGTCCCAAAAAAGCCAGACATCTGCGGATCACCTAGGCTCTGGATCTCATCGTCTCGGTGCTCCTCGGCAGCGTCCTGAAGGAGACATCGCCAGCGAAGTTTCACGTGGGATTTCACGGGCAACAAACGTGGATTTCACGGCGAAGATGTGATTTTTGACCGGCAAAGATTGGGAAACAAGTAGAACTTAGCAATCTACATGCTTCGGATTGGGGAGTGCAACCATGGGATTTGACCACCGGATGCTTGGCATGTTTCTTCTTGCGGCCATTGGGTTGGGTACTGATCAAGGCATAGGTTTCTCAGAATCAAAGCAGACCTCCACCCCAAGAACACGGCTTTCTGTCTGAGTGTGCAGTGAACAGCACTTAACAGCACATTAGGGCATCTGTCAAGTGGAGTGGTTCCATTTTCCATGCTCACAGTGTGGTCACAACATCACAGAGTCCAGTCCAGCTTGCTTTCAGATGGAGAGGTCCCTAGGTGTCAAATCTTCAACGGCAGCCTGCCCCTCCTGAAAGATCTGCTGGAGCCCCAAGCTGATATTCTCCACCGCGAAGCTTAGAATCTCTCTCCTTCCCCAGCCCGGTTTCGCAAACGAAACTGCCCAATGGGGTGAGCGCGGTTTCCTGTGAAACCACGAACGAGCGCAAGTGAAATCAGAACATGAGTCCACTCTGCTAAACCAACACCTGAACAGAAAGTATACTGTTTAATCAGGCCTCACTCTGTTCTGATCCCTATTATGTAGATGGGCATGGTTCTAAATTGCTTGACCTCAAAAAACTCATCGGCATAAATCGGCCTATCATCTTCAACAAAACAAGGTGGCCAACTAGTGGTTGCCCTGCTGGAACTATCGGATGAACGCTTTATCCAGGCCGCAGGCCGGACGTCATCGGAATCCGGCAAAAGTTCCGTGTCCCAGTGCTGAAACTCATAAATCAAAGCCACTTTCTTGGTGTTCCAAATCAAATTTTGGAAGGTGGAACAAGACATCCATGGCCCCATCAGCCCATCAGCCCCAGGGCGCTGATGAATGATTCAACTTCAACCAAGAAAACATAAGAAAACATAAGAAAAAACAGAACTGGGTCAACTAAACTGGGTTACTGTAGACCTTGCAATCCCCCGTATGTATTGCTTGGTTTCAGCTCCTAAAACGGTGCCAAAAGAAACATAGTTGACCATCATTTTCCCTCTCAAAATTGCCAGTTGATGTGGGGCCAAGAATTCTTCATGTTTAGACACATCCATTGGTGAAATCCCTAATTCTTGATGCTAAACTCCCCATTTTCGTCGTAGAAATCCTCCATGTCCGAGCCCTGTGCCACTGCACCTCTGACCGTCTTCAAGGAGTGGCCAACAGCTTTCCAGCAGCCGCTGAAGCGTCCGCAAGACCTCCACCCTGCAGGGCTTGGCGGATGGAGATGTGGAGCTAAATGGTTTCACAAAAATTCGGGGGATATCATGATGTTTTCCCGGTGCAGGGGGGGTTCACTTTTCACCAACAAAAATCTAGGATAGAATTCGGGGAAAACGGCTGATGTGGTTTGGGGACGTCGGATTTCCTGAGAAATAAAAGAAAGGACATTATGACATATATACTTGGGAATCTACCATCACTTGCGACGCAACCGAAGAAAACAACAAAGGGCAGCTAACATCTATGGAGTATCCCAGGGTAACCTCTCTTTAAAACTGCTGGGTCTTTCAGGGGGTACCCCTTTTCGGGGAAATCCGGGCCCCCAAAAATTGTGTTTAGGTCATCTGAATTGTTTTACTTCTATAAATTCCCGTACCCTCTGGTTATGACTCACATAGCCATGGAAGCCATAGCCCATAGAAATAGATGGTTTACCGTTCTTAATAGCATGGGTGGATTTTCCATGGCAAACTGTGAATGTCATAACCAGATGGTAAGTACTTCGGAGATGTCCAGAGCCTTTCCACTTGTCGCCGGTGCTTCTTCTGCTGTTCCAGCTTGGCTTCTGCCTTCACGGCTCTGCAGGGACCCCGAATCGCGTGACTTGAAAGGTTCCGGCATCCTTATGTGTTCCTATGCAAATTAGGTGGGACTATCCACATTAAGAGGAATGTATACATGTCTACATGTAATGACTGTTTTGATCCCTTCTCTATGTGTTGAAAGAGCCATTCCTCTTCGCTAAAATAATGCATTGATTGTATAATTGTGTTCTTTAACTTTGGGTGTTGGCCCATGAGTTTACCTCCTCATCGCGTTTCTTTTTCATACCAAGACTTGCGTGTTGACACCATTCAATTTTTCTCTGAAAAACACCCAAAAATTGACTGGTTCACTATCTATATATATATATATATATATATATCATTCTCAGAACGCTCCCGCTGCGAGCGCGGTCCCGCTGCGGTCTCCTCTCCTCTCGGCCGGTCTCCTGCGGCTTCTCCGACTTCTCCTCGTCCTCGTCCTGCGGGGTGATCCCTGAAATCAGTTGGTTTAGAAGAAAGATACCCTCTGGTTATCTCATGTAGCTATGGAAAAATCACCATGTTTAATAGGATTTAATAGATGAAATAAATAGTCGATAAATGGACCATTTTCAATGGCTATGTCAACTAGCCAGAAGGTAACCAACTGATATATCATGATATATGACCATACGTAATTATCTGATGCCTGTACTTTATGTGGGTATATTGTGGTAGATCAATCACAAGTACAGCTATATCAACTACATACCATGGTGCAACCATAATATTCTCAGTTTGATTAGAACCATAATACTTTTGGTATATCATGGTTTATGGTAGATATATCATGAAATATCTATAGTTAGATGGGTTTGTCAACAAACTCCAACGGAGGGCCACAGAGCCTTTTTATCCCCGGTAGGTGTTCCAAGGAAAACAATAACAGTAATGGATCTACTTGGACTAAACCCCCATAAATCATCATTAATCCCCATAAATCGATAATCCCCATAGTTTTTATGGTGATTTGATGGGGATTTTATGGTGATTTTATGGTGATTTTATGGGAATTCTATGGGAGGTTTTATGGGGATTTACTCTTGGAATCTTGTGATGCGACTCCGCTGGCTTCACCGGCGAAGCCGGGAAACTTTGGGGTCTCCAACACAAATAGAGAGAAAGAGAGAGATATACATAAATATACGTATTTATATATATATGTATATGTATATATGTATATATTAACATATATTATATATACATATTCTATATATATATATATACATGTGTGTGTGTTTTAAAAATATGCCACCCTCACTCTGTACCCTAGCTGCATTGCTTCACTGCAACCCACCTTGGGCATGAATCATGCGGTTGGATCTTCAAGCTGTCCGGCCTCCGCCGCTGAATCAGAGGATTGTGCATCCTGGTGGCCGAGTGGACCTGCCCTTTTTTACGGTGGAACTTTCGGTTCTACCACGGGGGCTTTGTCTGAAAAAAGGCTCCCAAATCCACTACGTTTCCACTACTTACCATCATGTTTCCCTATGAAAGTGGCCGCAAGCGGGGGTCAACTCCATTTTCAAACAAACCTCTTTGACCAAGAAAGAAAAATTGGAAAATGCGCCGAGGCGGACACCAGTGGCCTGTGTCCAAACTTTTGGTTCCAACGTTTAACCTTCACTGTTTCTCTCCAGAAGAAACCCAACTTTCTGCAATTTTCTCCCCTTCAACTTCAGTGAGATGTTTAAGAAAAATCCTCAAAAAACAAATGGGTACAAATGGTGTTTCTTCTCTCCATTCGTTCGGTAAATGACTTCAAGTCCATGATCCTGCATGTAAAATCACCACCCTTGCGGCGCCCTCCATCAGTTTTCAGGGTCAATCGCCTATATCCTATATTTTGCTGATTGCATCCAATTCTTCCTGGTTGAGAACCAGATCCCAGAGTCGCCAACCTCGCCGCTGTCCTGTGGAACAGAGACGGCCTGGCAGCTGCCAGGGTTTCACCCCCCTACCCCTGACCTGGAAAGTGAATAAAAAAAAGGCCACCCTTGGCCCCAATCTCCAGGTGCCTGCGGCTGTTCCAAAGGATAGCCTCCAAAGCCTCTGCCGCGCCCAAAGCCCCGAATCTGACCACTCGGGGGTCTGTGCTCTGCGTGCTGCGACATCAGGCGCAAGGCACGAGACATGCAGAGGTATAGTTTCTCCCACAGGTCCAAGGCCTCCAAACTGGGATGGGACTGGTTGGGGTGGGCGAAAAATAGCTGGTGGTTCTTGCTTTTTGAAATGGTCCAAATCAACCAAGTGCAGGTTTGCCCTGTTTATTTCTGGATGTTGTAGGTTCCAAGTCAAGTTGCTTTGGATTCAAAACAAAATCGAGACCCCACAAGATCTTTACCTGTGGCTTTTTGCGGCTGCCAAGGAGCCATACAGACCCCAAAACAAAACTTGGAGCCTCCAACAGGAAGTCCTTGGGGCTCAGCATCATCTCCTGCTAAGCTCATGTATCTGATGAGCTGGTTCCATCTGCCAAAGGCATTGCGGCAAAACTTACCGGTTTAACCCTTGGGTCTTAAGGCAAAGCTAAACTTCGGTCTTTTGCTCTTTTGCTGCAGGACCATCCCTGATCCCCCGATTTCACAAAGCTCAACAAGGTGACTACGGCATGGCTATCTTTGTCGCTGGGTGCAGTGCTCACCCTGCTAAGTCAACAACCGGCAGGGGGTTCAGCAATCCCAGGTTGATTCCTCTAGTCGGCAAGACCTGACCGGCTGAATAATCCCAAGTTTCATGGGAGCACTGTCTATCAATGGGCATTTCTTTGTGGGGGAATTTCCAACTGGGTTAGATTAGCAAAGGAGGGTATCCAAATCTAGCCCAGTGTGCTGGAAATTCTGCAAGCTTCAATTCAAGAAAAATAGAGAGAGAGAGATGGTTTGTCCCATTCCAGAAGGGCAGAAGGGAAGAAGAATCCAAAAACTTCATCCTTTTTGCATTTGCTCATCTCAAAATGAGCAAGAAACCCAGAGATCATCCCAGGCAGGTCAGTACCACCGAATGATAGTGATTGGAATGATGGGCTGTCCATTGCCTAAGATCACTGGAGCTTATAGCCACTTTGTTGCTTGAACGGTGAAATCCTGGATCTTGGCCATCCATGTTCCCTGTTCCCCCTGTTTTTTTCCCGTGAAATCACGGGATTTCAACCTCCGAGATCCAAGAGATCCTCCCAGATCCTCCCATGCCGAAGCATCCACAGTACCCGTATCTCTCCTGGACCTTTTGGCCGTGTTGCGCCATTTTCTGCACCACGAAAGAGCTAAGCACCCCCTTCCCCTCACCGCGAGGGAGGTCACTCGCCTGCCGATGTTATGGGGCTATGCGGCTAGTATGAGGGATATATGATGGGAACCATCAATGGGATATAATGGGATATGATTTTCTGGGTTTGTCCGAAAATTGAAGAGAAAAAACCTTGAATTCCAAATTCCCATGGATTCTCGTGTTCTCTATTGACCAATGGGCCTTTTTTCAGACACCGGCCCCACGTCCCGCCTGCACCGTGGCCCGGAACATGGATCTGAAATGATACTTTGAAGGATCGTCACTGAGTAAATCAGGCATCGGCCTGGGGCGCAGCTCGGCTCAAAACTCATGGAGGCTTCGGGTTTTTGTTTTGGCACAGCGCCACCTCCGATGCGTTTTCGATCTCAAATATCCGAATATCAAATGGGTATGTCTGAAAATGGGGTATACCCCCAATTATAGCCATTTAGTAGGGATAATGATCATTAACCATTGGGTGTAGGGGTACACTATTTCCAGACAAACCCAAATAAATATCCAATATTATCCAATAGCATGCAAATATCGAATAGCCTGCAAATAACAAATAGCCTGCAAATCAAACAGTGCAATGCAGCTTTAATGGCCCCCATTGCTACAATTCAGAACCCAACAAGGTCCACATCAAGTATTCACTTCCCCCACTATTAGACACCTTGGTTTAGTATTGGATCTGTTTGTCTTGGGGTTCTGAAATCAAACATGTCATCCATTTACAGATCATGTACCATCATTAACACATTAGTAAGCCAATATTGACCGATGATTAACCAGTATTTACCCATGAATAATAATTAGTAATTGGGTTAATTAATTGGGTTAATTAATTAATTAGGTTAGTAAGAGGCTAATAATGGACGAAGAATAACCCAATCAACCAGTATTGGTTATTAACCCACTATTAACCCACTATTAATAACCCGTTATTACCCCGTTATCAACCCACTGTTGAATAACCCATTATTAACCCAATTAAACCCCACAATTTTGCGACCCCATTCTTCCCAGCCAGGGAACATGCCGTTGGCGCTGCATCGCAGCCAATGGCAATCCAGATCACCCAGTTGTGCCTCCAATGAAGGCCGCCAGTTACATATTTTTTCCAAATTGAAGTACCCTCTGGTAAACTAACATAACTATGGAAAATCACCATTTTTTATGGGTAAATCAACTATAAATGGGCAATTTTCAATAGCTATGTTAGTTTACCGGAGGGTAGATCAATCTTTGATCCAGGGGCAGAGTCCTTACATTGCCAAACCCACGACCCTGAAATAGGATGCCTTGGAAGGAGAGAAAGTCAGCAATGTCTTGTAATATGGCAAATCAAAAGACATATGTGACATAAAACCATCCCCAATGACTCACCATTTGGGTTGTATAATCCCTCCAAAATTGATCTGGTTTTTTGTGGCATCCGCTCTACGTCCATGAGTTCTTCGGGATCCCATTCTGTCCAAGGGGTTGTTGCTATTGTTCTTCTTGTTGATTTTAGTTGTTGTTCTGATTTTTTCTTATTGTTCCTGTTTTTGTTATTGTTGTGTTTGTTTTTTTTGTTTTTTCCTGCTCTTGTTCCCGTTGCACTGTTCTAGTTCTGGTTGCCATGGTTACTGCCGTGCTTCTGGTTCTTTGTTTTTTTGGCATTTGTTCTTACCGTTGTGCTCACCGTCTCCCCGTCAGCATTGTTGGCCTTGTTCGTGTTCGGGTTGTGGTTGTGGTTGTGGTTGTTGTTCTTGGTCTTGGTCTTGGTCTTGGTCTTGTTCTTGTTGCTGCTGTTGCTGTTGTTAATGCCGTTGCTGTTGCTGTTGCTGTCGTCGTTGGCGCTGTCGTTGAGGTTGTCGTTGTTGTCGTCATCGAAGTTGTCGCCGTGGTCGCCGCCGCCGCCGCTGCTGCTGCTGTTGCTGCTGCTTCTATTGTTGTGGTTGTGATCCCCGATCCATTCAATCGTTAGTGCCTGCCCCATGTTTGTTTGTTTCATCTCCCTCATTGATTTTGTGAAATTTCTTATTGAAAATCCTCGTTTTGTGTTGCTTGAAATCCTCCCTTGTTCTTCCCTACATCCCCACTTTTGCTTACCTGCCAACCGTCCAATGTTCACTGACTTCACCAGTGAATCCATGGATGGCAGTGGCGACGCACCTGCTCATCTTCAAAGCGCATCTTCTCTGGATCTCCGAAAAAGACTGGTGCACCTCCCATGTTGGAAACACTTGGCAACTCAAGATGCCGGAGCCCCATTTGATTTGGGGTAAACCATTTTAAAATGGCCAATATTGTTTCATATTCGTTGGAAGGAAAGGAGAATGCATGACATATCTTAATATGTTTGTGCAATCCCGGTTCCAACACCATTCCTTCATCTTTTCTAGGACCAGCCTTGTTTTTGGGCACCCCTTTCATGATGCGACTGAAAAAATGAGGCATTGTGGAATTTACCCCCATATCTGGCCATCAAAAATAATGAGAAGAAAGGATTCTTGAAAAGTGGACTTCGTGGCTAAACCTGCGTCTTTTTCATGATTTATACTTGCTGGTAATAGCTGGATTTGCATCCTGCAAAACTGCGGGTTTCTTTTTTCGTATTGAGATGTATTTTTCAGCCATCCCCAATTTTTGTGCCATGGCACTTCCACCCGGGAATTTTTGTTTTGCTTCTGTTATGTGTTTAATTTTGTCAACGCTTTGCAAAGTCTCAAATACATATCAGGCAAAGATATGTTGCCGACTTTTGATACCTCGGCGCCTCGGGTTGCTCATTGCTGCGGAGATTGGGGTATCAGACTGGTATCAGACTAATGCCCAAGAGTCGAGTCAAAACATGCTTTATATATATATATATGGGTTATGGTTATGGGTTATGGTCATCCATCCCATGCCATGGGAATCCTTACATATTTATGTGTATATATATATATAACATATTTAGGTGTATATATATATATATATTTCAATGGATTGACCATGCCATGGCACATCTCCCACCCCACGGCACCGCAGCTGATGGCTTCAGCCAAAGCCAGGGAATGGTCTTCAACAAAGGCCTTGGCGCGGCGCTGTCTCACCGGGAGAATGTGTAGTACTGGAACCGCGAGATAAAGGAGATTCAGATAGCTATCAAAACAAAAACTTGTTCAGTTGCCTCTGTCTTCAGTAGCATTGAGACTTTTCTGCATCTTTTTCGGGTTGCAGTTGCTATACAGGAAAAAACACCAGATTTTCGGGCGTAAAACCATCGTAAATGCTGTGTTTTGCCTCGAGGAAAAAATCAATTCATTCATAATGAGACCTTCCACATCTGCTTCTACTAGTCTCACCAGGCTTCTATAACACTATTCCACTGGAATTGATTCATTACTGTTCCACGAGTATCGCCATGGCTCAGCTTCCGCATAAAAAAAAAACATCCCAGTCGCTTGATCTTTTCCATGTCAGCCGTGTTTATCCCAAACTGGGTCCCAGGGACCCAATCTGCATTGATGCAGAACCATTGCTTGGGGCCAAGCTCGGCCACTATCTCAGGCAGCAGCTCCCAATGGGGGACACAAGGACCCCAAATGAATGCAAATGTAACAAAATCGATGAGGGGTTTACCCTCTGGTAAGCTAACATAACTATGAGTAACTATGGAAAATCACCATTTTTAATGGGTATAATAAATGGGCCATTTTCAATAGCTATGCTAGTTTACCAGAGGGTAACCGGTTTACCGCAGTGTCACCAGCTGACCTCGAAAAGTGTCGGATGTTTTTTGAGATTCAGATCCAGTTTCGACAAGTTCTGGCCTGTTTTCTTCCACTGGAATTGCTGACCCATCTCAAATACATCATTCGACAAAGGTTAATCATTTCCCAAGAAATGGAAAAATTTAACATCACCTAAATCTATGCTTATTGGTTGGGATTCCTGAATGAATGGGCGTGGATTATTGTATTCGTTTATCGGATTGGTTGTCTCAAAATTAAAACCCCCAAGAAAAATATCCCATGGTTTAACATTCCACTCTCCATTTTGAAATGTCAATGTGTCCCCGGTTTTGACACAACCCAAATATATCCAAATATCGTATCATTGATTGTATATCAATGTGCATCATATCATTTCCCTCTAAAGCAGCCTCATTTTTTCCATTCATGTCCAAATGTTTAAAATGCGGTTGGTGTTTCACCCCCATTTGCATCCCCCGCAGCTGAAACACCAGTAGTTCCCTCCACACCAAACCATCCTGCCAGATTTCGCGTGGGGGAAACCATATGTCAACCAGCAGCGATTTCATCTTCGCCCAGGAAACACGGAAACCATCCCCAAACGGATATGGCAGGGTGAATCCCACATGAATGGTAGAAACTGTCGCCAAACATCATGGTTGCATGGTTAATAATCATGATAATCCCCCTTGAATACATATATATATATATTTTAGATCCAAGACTTAACCAATGTCTTTCAAAGAGGTATTTGATATTGGGTTAAGGGGATGAATTGCATCATATCCAACACCAGCATCTGCGGGCCGAGGACAAAACTGGGTACCAACAAGAATGGATGATGAAAACCAAAAGTAAACAATAATTATGGTCGTTTGGGTTTCAAATTTTCATCAAGTCACATTTGCTCTGGCTGTTGGTTTATGTTTACAAAAAGGATTTACCAACCCCAAAGCAACAATCTCCAAACGTGGGGGATTTGGGTATCGGATGTCCATCGCCCAACATGGATTGAATTTCGTGGCAGACTGTCGAAAAGCGCCTTGAAAAGGCAGCACACGGGGGTCTTAAAGGATGCAGCCATTGCGCCTATTTGCGAAAGAAAATCATTGCAAAAATGTTGGATTCACCGCAACCAACCTTTTTGATGGAATGAAAATGGTCATGTGTAGCATATTCGTATATACATACATACATACATACATATATATTATGTGTGTATACATAGGCAGACAAACATACAAACATACAATAGTGTATGTGCATATATGTATATATGCACACATAACCAGCCATATGATATGGATTTGTTTGAAAATGGATTGGATTTTTCGTCGGCCAAAAAAAAATGAGGAAACATCAGGTGAGGTGAACACTATGTGATTCAATGGGGTTCTGAAGTTTCAGACGACCCCAAATTAAATGACAACACGGATTCTGATCACAACACAGCTAACTGTACACACAGAATTTCATTTTTACATACACATGTGTTTTGTGTTGTATTGCAATGTTTTGCATGGAAATTTACTGTTGACACGTTCAGTGCTGCGAACAAATCATGTTTGGCGCATCCAATCGAAATTGGCATCACGGCGGAAAAAACACAATCCCAACACAAATATCAAATCATTCGCCACGTTTCAAGAGCGGAACAATTTCCAAAATTTTGCGCCAACGTTCCCGGTCAGTTCCACCATCAGACATAGAATGTTGTTACTATGACACAGCTCCAATCACAGCAACAATGAAGACGCGCACTGTTTTAGCAGTACTTGAGCCAAAGGTCGGAATATACCAAAATGAGAATGCAGGAATGACACATGACAACCGATCAACCAAGTGGAGTATCTATACATGACAAAGAGGATCACATTGTGTGTGATTCTTCAACTCCCCCCTCGAGACTTGGCGATCCAGGAAAGTCATGGTTTTCTGCATAATTCCTATTTCGAGCTAAAAAACTATGATTTATAATTCAGGCTAAGCTGTTGCAGAGTCATCGTCCATTCAATCGGTGGAATGATCTTGGTGAAGCTGTTTGCCTTTCGCTCCAAAGTCGTACAGTGATCTGCGGATATTGTTTCATCCTCCAACGCTTCGGACACCGATGCCACGTTCACCTTGTGCACCCTTCCGGTGTGACGTAGTCGTGCCGAGTACACAGCCTTTAGCACCTGCAGTACTGCGCTGTTATCTTGATAAAACTGAACATTGACCACCGTTCCAAGAAGTGCCTGTAAAAAGGCTTGCAAGTTATAGACTTCCCCAAACAGTCCATTGGCCATCGCAATAAAATAATCCGACTCCGTAGTTGAGCGCGCCACACTTGACTGCTTCTTACTTTGCCAAAATAATGGAAACGAATGGCCATCGCCTGTTACCTCAACCCACAATCCAGACGTGCTCTTGACACTGTGGACACAGCCGGCGAAGTCTGCATCGGTGTAGACATCGAGCCGAACATCTCCTTTGTGAGACACCGAGCCGGTTAAAACCACTTCCGTGGATGAATTGAGATACGACACACAGCGATGTAACTGACGATCTTCGAACTTTGTCCAAGACGTGACCCTGCTGTCCAACCTTGTCACAATGAATGACAAGTCGGGCCTAGTCAGCCTTGATAACCACAACAGACGCATCAGGATGCGAGACGCCGAGTTCACCAGATTGTGTTAAATCTTCTTCTGTGATAGAACTTTCTGGGATGTGTGGAATGGGAACGTTTCGAAACCGCTTCTTATCAAACCCAGTTATTTCACAATAGGTGTCGACAATACTTTCTGCGTAAGACCTCATGTCAAGTTCACATTTGGTGTGATCATTTTCAACCTTGATGTAGTGTTTTCGACCAAGAATGAGTGTGCCTTCCTGGCCAAGGATGTACTGCTCAGGCTCCAGCTTTACTGATTCACGCAGCTTGTGCCAAAAATCTGAATGGCATCTCTGATGACCACATAAAGTAAGATCATCTACGTAAACATTGAGAAGTATGGTTACCGTTTCACTGCCAATTTTCCATCGGATCAAAAAATTTGATGGGTACATGGGCATTTCCTGTGCTCCAAGGTTCCTAAGTCGACGGTCTAAATGATCTTGCCATCAGCGGCCTGCCTTTGGATGGCCGTAGAGAGATTTCTTCAGACGAACTGCCAACCTGGTTCCTGGATCAAATCTGGTATGCCATTCATCGAGCCACAGCTCGACAGGAATGATGACGTATGTCAGGTCGCTGTCATCGAGTTCCGACTGCAAGAATGCCTGTACAGCATCTGAGCAGGATGCTACATGGCCCTTCCTACAAGCATACCAGAGAGCTGCATTTAATGCTATCAAAGATGTCGGCATTGTTGCCGGTTGATCAAACAATAGCAGGTTGTTGTCTTGATCTCTTACCTGGTCACCCCTTATACACAATTCGACTTTTCCATTTCCAACGAGAGGGTTCTAGTTCAGAATGTTTGATGCCCACCAAGGTGAGCAACTCGGCCACCTTGATGTGTGCCCCAACTGTACGTGCCCAATTTCGGATCTGGTAAAGGGGTGCAACTGTGTCATCATCCCAGGTGAGATTAGATCTCAACCCAACAGCTTCTTGTTTCAATGCCTCTATATAAGGCTTTGGGATCATTAGCCCATTCTTTCTTAGTAAGGGATTTGGTTACACCTGCCAATGAAGGAACCTGTTTATACCAATTTTGTGGATACCATGCCTCCATGACCATATCAGCAAATGTTGGGGTGTAGTAAGCCGTGTGACTAGCGTTACCGCCCATTGACTCACCATGTTCATGAGTACCATCGCATCGATGTTGGTTCAAAAATTGGATCAAGCGCATGTCATTGGTGCTGATGCACCAAGGCTTGCGAAGAAGTTTACCCTCTTTTCCTTTCAGGCCAAATGCACAACCCTCACAATAGGCTCTTTTCAAACCATGACGCCTTTCGAATTCCAGCCATTCAGGGAATTCCCAAATGCCTGATTCCTGAGGTTGCTCGAAAGCCACCCTACAATGATTGTTGAGGCATGCTTCTGCAAATTGAATGGCATAACCCAACATGCGTCTGGTCTCCTTTTGACGCTGTTTCAATTTCTTTGAGAACTTCTGTCCATGTTGAGATTCATTGAGTCTTTCAATCGGTGAATAGTGCGTGCATGTAATGGAAATCCACACATCTGCACCTGGCGTGCTTTTTAACTGCATGATGGCCTGTGCAACATGATCCGCATTGGTGAGATCCAACACCTCCCTGCTAAGACAAGTGCAACGAACGCCGATGTCTGCTGACTTCTCTCCGAGTCTCCGATGATGGAAGAGTCACTACAAGCATATTCATACAAAACACCACGGCCACTCAACGATGAAGTTCTTCTAATCATGTTTCTTGATCTATTCATTTCCAAAAATGCATCATCGAGGACAAATGCTACTTTCCCAACCATGGCTGCTTCTGAAGATCCTGGCGGGATCCCCGCACTGAAAGGAAGGTCATCTTCTGTTGCCTCAACAAAACTTTCTGGTTCGATTTCTGGATCAACTGGGTGTTCGACAACAGGCTCAACTACTGGTTCAACGGCTGGTGTCCGTGGAACCGCTGATGGAGTGCCTGGAGTCTTGGTACCTGTGGCAACGCGATCGGCTCTGACAAGAGCATTGAAACGCGCACGACAAGCTGGAGTATGCACACTGTATTCTGAACTAAATGCACATGCCCTACACCCAACAGTTGGCCCGTTGGCCCGTATTTGATAATCCTGTCTAAGGTTATATAACTCATTTCTTTTGGTTTTACTATCAAGTGTGATGCTTGAGAAGGGGATGTCAAGGGGTAAAATCTCATCGAGTTTCACTTCACCAAAGGTTGCCAGGGCTTGATCTGCTGCATGCTTGATGGGCAGCTTTGCTGGTCCTTCTTCCACATACAACTCCTCTGCTAATGCTGTTCGTGAAACCTGGCTCTCTACCTTTGATCTTGGCATAAACCAACACAAGATACACACCCAAGTGGTTTTTTTTTGCTCGAGTGTGGCCGATTCAGCTCGAAGGCTCGGTTCTGTATACTGCACATCAAGAATTCAAAGAAAATGGCCTAGTCTGTACAGGGCGAGGCGGCAAATCAAAAACAAATAACCGACAGCGAAGAGTCGAAATGCACTTCCCCAGGCCAGAAGTGCGTATCACTCCTGCAGACAAAAACCAACAACCAAACAGGAAAGCAAGGAACGCAGCCGAAGCCCAAACACAAACAAACACACAACAATTGCCACCTGTGGAGGAGGGAACTCTAGAAGTCCCCTCACAGCAAAATCTAAATCAAAAACCTGCACCGGGTATTGCCAATGTGCAAACGGAAATAAGCACATTGGAAACTGAGGGAGCAAATTACCGTCAGGGTGTGTACGGTCATAAACACTCAGTCAATGAATTAGCTATCTGTAAAAAGCGTAACAAACTACTATACACACCCAAGTGGCTTTTCGGTCCATCACCATCCGCCAACCAACAAACAACCCAGGTTTGGTGGATGCTTCGAACTTTTCCCTTTGAAGGGGGTCTACCCTATAGTGAACCAATTGGCCTAACAACAAAAGGCGACCTTCGAACTCAGCACCTACAGCTGGTTTATGTCGGGTTTCCTCACGATCATCGCATTGAAAATAGTCGCTGCAAACATTACTGAGTGGGGCCAAAACCCAACAATTGTGTCAAAACCAGCTTGCAAGTGACAGGCACGCGTGATCTCCTCCAAAGTCCGATGTCTCTTTCCAAAACACTATTGTGGGGATGGCGATTTTCCAAAGTTCCTTCAAAAAACAAAACCAAGCTGCTGTGCTGCAAGGCGAGTTTCTGTTGCCTGGTCTGCTTTTATCATTATGCACGGCTGATTGTATGAAGGTCCTAAGTCTAAGAAAATCAACAAGTTCTTGACAACCGTGTTTTTTTTGCTCGAATGTGGCCGATTTAGCTCGAAGGCTCGGTCCTGTAGACTGCACATAAAGAATTCAAAGAAAATGGCCTAGTCTGTACAGGGCAGGCGGCAAATCAAAAACAAGAACCGACAGCGAAGAGTCGAAATGCACTTCTCCAGGCCAGAAGTGCGTATCACTCCCGCAGACCAGAACCAACAACGAAGCAGAAAAGCAAGGACGGCGGGCCCACCCCTTTCGTCGACGGGGGCTTGAAGCGGGGGCTTAAGGGATCATGAAGGGTGCCCCCCCCCTTCCCCCCCCCCTTGAAGGGTGGAAGCCCGAAAGAAGGGGCTTAAGGAGGGGCTTAAGGGGGGTTTAAGGAGGGGCTTAAGGGGGGGCTTAAGGGGGGGCTTTAAGGGGGGCTTCAAGGGATAGCTTACTACTACTACGACTACGACTACCTACTACTACTACTACTACTACTACTACTGCTACTACTACTACTACTACTGCTACTACTACTACTACTGCTGCTGCTGCTGCTACTGCTACTGCTACTGCTACTGCTACTGCTACTGCTACTACTACTACTGCTGCTGCTGCTACTACTACTACTGCTGCTGCTGCTGCTACTGCTACTGCTACTGCTACTGCTACTGCTACTGCTGCTGCTACTGCTGCTGCTACTGCTACTGCTACTGCTACTGCTGCTACTACTACTACTACTACTACTACCACCACCCCTTCAGCCCCCTTTGAAAACCCCTTGAAGCCCGCCTTGAAGCCCCCCTTGAAGCCCCCCTTAACCCCTTGAAGCCCCCCTTCAACCCCTTGAAGCCCTCCTTGAAGAAGCCCCCTTGAAGCCCCCCTTGAAGCCCCCCTTAAGCCCTTAAGCCCCCCTTAAGCCCCCCCTTGAGCCCCCCTTGAAGCCCCCCTTGAAGCCGTCCTTGAAGCCCCCCCTTGAAGCCCTCCTTGAAGCCCCCGCTTAAGCCCCCCCTTCAAACGCCCTTCGTGTGAAGGGTAGTGGGCCCCATATGAAAGCAAGGAAGGGAGCCGAAGCACCATTTGCCACCTGTGAAGGATGGAACAACAAGTTCTTGAGAAGCGTGGATGCATCAAGCTTAGTAATGGAGTATGCACGAATCCAACCACTAAACTCATTTCGAATTACCTGCAGTGTTTCCTTGTCAGAGGCAAGCTTTTGAACAATGATGAAATCTGTGGAGATTCACCAAACTGCGTGACTGGCTCCGACCCTCCTCTGTCACTGAGTGGATCAGATCTGAGCCTTCGAACTTTCTTTCTATACATTCTACTTCGATTGCAAATCGGGCATGCTGGATTCTTTGGAAAATGGCAAATGAGGCTCGGAAAAAAAGAGCTGGCGCTTTTCACAATGCCTGTTTTGGGCTTTGTGGGTTTTGTTTGTTGTTTGGTTTGTTTGCTTTTTCTGTTGTTTCGCCGCAAACAATCACAAACAGCACCATCTTCAAGTTAAATGTCATTGCTCACCGCATTGAAGAAAATGTCCCTGTGTTCAAGGAGATCAAATCTCGGAGAAAGGTCCCAAAGCTATCCCATCCTTTGTAGTCCGAGCGCCAACATGACCTTGCAGCAGGAGAACAAGTTAGGGATACGTTCTGTGACACATTTGCTTGTTGTTGCTGTGGCTGCTGCTGGGGCATGTTACTTGTTTCAGGCGTTTGTCCATCCATCCCAGATCCACTACCTTGCTGACTAGGCGTTCTAGGCACTGGCGGCAATCCGTCACTACGGTTACAACCACCATTTCCGGTGCCAGGTGGCAATCCGTCTCCACGGTTACAACCACCATTTCCTTCACCTCTTTCAGCCATACCAGAACTAGGACAACCTTGCACACCTTGGCTCACATTACCTGGATCCATTCCTACCACGCCTCTACGAGCTGCAAGCAGGCAGCTCCGCTACCATGCAGAATGTACCGCAACCTTCGAAACCTACTTGGGTCAGCGTCCAGGACGTCGTCCTTAACTCACTAAGACCGTCCACGCAACCAAGTCAACCACTCCCAGAGCTCAGCCACTTTTACACAACCACAAGCACAGAAACATATCTTGCTCATGTCGCTATGGTTCTTGTTGGTGTGTCACGCCTTGACACAAAATGATGTGGAGTCGCCAGTTGACATCTTTCTGTCAACTTCACAAAAGCGATCAAAAACACATGTCCTCACAAAAAGTCTTTACATCAAGACATGGTTTGTTTGTTTAAATAAGTTTGAGTGTTTGAAAACTGTTGAAACATTAAGCACCAAAACATGATTCATGATGTCTCCCTCAGATCTGTTGGCAACTCTGGTTCTGAATGCCTTTCAGAACGTTGCTCTCGCTTCATCATTGAGAGACAAAACAAACTAAACTTCTCCGATCAATGTCAAACAAAGTCCTTCTTCCGAAGTCACAAAATGAATTCTACGATCTTCTCACGATTCCTGCACTTCTGCAATCATTCTGCCGGCAAAACTAAAGCAAAACATATGGAAAATGGTTTGATTTTCCATGTCACTATACAAATTCAAATCCTCACGATGTTCTCCGTGCAATCAAAGTACTCAAAGAAGGCGAAAAGTATATTGTTGTTGGGTTTCGTCATCTCCAATAAAACGTGCAGAACATGAAACGTGCAAATACAATGTCAACCATCACGGATGAGATGGTGAGCTCACGATGACAAACAAATTCACTTCTTCCAATGCAGAAAAGACCAAATGGATTCATCTCACCACAGATGTCGGACATCTCCTCACAGATGTCATATTTTCACACAAAGAGAGAAAGTTGCCCAGAACCATTGTTTTGAGGTCACAAGGCACTTTCCCATCTCTTCCTGCCTGTCTGTGTGTTGGCTTGCCTGTTTGTCTATCTGCTTCCGATCCATCAGTCTGTGCGTCAACCTCTATCTGTCTGCAATAATGCAGGTTGACATCTCCTGGAAGCAGTGTTTTGTTCCACCACCGTTGCAGATGCCACCCAAAGCTCGTGTACCGGAGGCGTGCATGACTGGGTCCGATCCGGTCCACTCGTAGGCAAGCTCTTGAAAGGTGGCAGTTCTTATGCACGCACCATTGTTTAACCTCCGTCAAGGTGCAGTGATCATCCAACCACTTGAACCTGGCCAACAGGGACAGACTCTGTCCCCCCCAACAAAACAGGGACGGAGTCTCAAGGAGCACTTGAAGCTCCACTGACCGGACACACATTCTCAAACTCTACATTGTCTTCTCAACGTCTTTGCCATGAACCAAGGTCCTTGCTCAAACACAGCCTGATCCTCCAACATTCTAACAGACAGTGCAAACCTGCTGCCGCAGTCAGATTTGTACAATAAAAGAGGGAACCGTTCCTATAACCTGCTGGGAAATCGGCCAAAATCAAAAGAGACGCATGCTCCAGAGCTGAGGGTCTTCATCAAGCGGGGCTTGAAGAGGGACTTACAGAGGGGCTTAAGAGGTCAGAAGGGTGCTCTGGGCTTGCGGGGGTGCGGAAGGAGAAGTTAATGGGGGTTTGAAGGGAAGCCAAGGCGGCATCACTTTTCTTCAACTGAGGTGTTCGGGTGACTCAAACCTGGATGCAAGTGGTCAAGGGTATCCGGTGCAGGGATGTCAACAAGGAAACATGCCCGTAATGCAAGGACAGGGACCAGCATGGTTTGGTGCGCAATGGATTCCCCAACAACAAACGTTTATGCAACAGAATTCGCAAGCGTGTGTACCAAGTTTTGGTTGTGCGAGTATGCCTGGTGGACCAAGGTCTGGAAGTTTTCCAAACTTAGGAGTGAACCGAATGAGTTGCCAAGGAAACATGCCGAGTGGCCCGGTTGGAGGGAGCTTGGGAGGTTTGACGCCTCAGGCGGCGCAGATCCAAGAGGTCATGGCCATGTTTGTGAAAACACGAGAGCGGCGTGGCAGCTCTTTTTCACAGCTCGGACTTGAGCCAAACCACACAGGTTTGACAGCTCAGTCACTCTTCTTCTTAGAAGAGTCGTGCAGAGTAAAACGCAGTGACACTCAAACGTCTTCAAACTTCTCAAACTACTTCAAAAGAGTTCTCAAGCTTCAAAAACGTTCTTCCAGCTTCTCCAAATAAAACGTCTTCAGCTCAAACTCACAAATAACCTACAAAACTCCTACCAAATAAGTTCACAACATCAAGTTCCTAAGACATGGGTCAAACAACATCCAAAAACACCAAAAACCACAAAAACAAACGAAAATCCATCTCCAAGCTCTTCCATGCACAAACTGGTTCCATTTGGTTCCAAATTGGTTCCTACCTGGTTCCTATAGGTTCCTATGGGTTCTATAGTTCACAGATCGGTTCCTACAAACTTAAAATGGTTACCTAACTGTTCACATGCACATGCATTGTTCCAAGATAGGTTTAAAGATGTTCAAGTAGGTTCAAGGTGGTTCAGTACACTGTACATCCTCTCACCAAACTTTCACACCCCTTCTTGGACAGTAGTGCTGTACACCGAAGTACCTATAGACTACCATACCGTTTGTAAGGCAACTAAGTTCTGAACCCACACAACTAAGTTCCAGACATCACCAACTAAGATCCATGCTCAACAACTAAGCTAGGAACTAGCGCACAGAAAACTCGAAAACGTCCTGGGTTTTAAAGTGTCCTCAGAAAGATGGTTATGGGGTATGGTTGGTTGGTCTCTTTCTGAGTAACCCACAACTTTGGAACTGAGTTCACAACTTCTGCACAAAGTTTTGTTTGAAAACGTTTGTCATTTGGAAACCTTGGTATTTGAAACTGTCTCACGTTTGTCATCATCATCTCATCTAAGTAAGGGGAAACTGGCACCTATGGTCCTTCCGCTGGATAGACCTTGGTGTCCAGTCTTTCTGGGTATTGGGATAGACCCTCAAAGGATACCAGGGTATCCACGCCGCTGGCATGTGACCTTGGGAATCCTAAGCCCTCAAGTTAGGATCATCCACACAAAACCCAAACAAACTGAAACATGTTTTCAAACCCGTTTTTCCAAATGCTTGGCAACGGTTTGGAATCTTGGCTTCTAAACCCTGTAACTTGGCAGTTGCAGACCTCTACAACTTCCTTGGTTATCAGCCCAACTTTTAGGGCAAAGTCTTGGTAGCTGAGCTGAATGCATTGAGCGCTGAACAGTGACAACAGTGCTAAGCATTCCACATGGTATCCAAGAGTCCTAAAACTCTGGATGGTCTTTGCTAAGCGCTGGACATCAAGTTATGGAGACCCTCCCAAATCCAACATGTTGTGCACTGGGGTTCAAACCCTTCAGAAGATCAAGCCAAACCAACAGTGACCAACGATCCATGGAGAAGGTCCACAACATGAGAACCACTGCAACGCACAAGGACAGAACGTTCAGGAAGAGTTCAACAACAGGTCAAGTTCAAGACAACTTCAACCAAGTTCAAATCAAGTTCAATCCAAGTTCCAAGAACATGCAATAAACAAACATGTTATGTTATGATCCTCAGCTGCAGGGGTATTTCATATGGCATGGCCATCTTCCTCATGACCCCTTGGCAGCTACATCATTGGATCATCGTTGTACCTTAGTTCAAGTTGCTTACAACACGTTCAAATCAAGTGCAAACAATTACAAGAACATCCCAAAAACAGAGCAGTGAAAAACTGTCTACAAGTTGAACTGCAGAACCATGACAACCGTGAAAACTGTTGCATACATCGTCCAATGAGTCCACATGTGTCCAACTGCATGCAAGTGACATCAAACTACTTACAAATGAAAACAGTTGACATCAAATCCAAAAACAGTGAAATGAACATCACATGAACTGAAATCACAAGACATGAAGAAACCAAAACTGTTGCAACTGTCAAACACCTACAAAACCGATGCACAGCTTCTGCAAGATAGTTGGACGGCTTCTGCAAACAGAACTGGATCCCCTGACAACAGTTCCCTACACAGCTTCTGCAAGCAGCTTGGTACTGACAGCTTCTGTTGTTCCTAGGACGGCTTCTGCACTGAAAAACGTGAACAACAAGCAATAGAAATGCAAGCAAATGAAAACCAACTGTTGCATCTAAGTTCACAAAACTTACAACGACGTTCAAATGATTTGCAATGAGGTTCAATTGAGTTGCAATGAAGTTCAACTGACTTGCACTGAAGCTCAAAAGATTTGCACACCCTTCTTTTGGACTCAGCTGATCGGCTCTGCAATCTGGGCAAAAGGTGAACCTCGAGATCAATGATCTATTCTCCTCTATTGCCTCTCTCACGTGGCCGCTGCTGTCACAAAAGATCCCATTCCAGATGTCTTGGGATATTGTGCGCCAAGCTTACTTGGGCAAAAAGACGTCTGGCAAACGCCTGTGATAGCCGCCGGAGTGATATACACACCCCAACCCGAACTCCTGTAAGTAACTAATTTGAGTCAGGTTGTTACTTGACAAATGGCGGGTAGGCGAAACCGCCACACGGCGCCGTGCGCCCGCTTCGTCGGCCACTAAAAGCACCATCGGAGGCTGCGGCTCATTTCTGGCAGCCGCAGCAACAACAGGCCCAGTTGAGGTATTTCCCATTGAAGTCGGACCCACTCCTGCCGGTGTCTGTGGTGTGTTGACCATCGGCGCATTGGATGTCGGCACATTGGGTGTCAGCAAATTTGGATTCGGCATCCCATAGCTGGATGCGTATCCAGGAAGACCGTACGTGGATGTCACTGAGGATCCTGCAGGAGGTGTTCCTGGTGGCATGGTCGGTGGTGGCACCGGAGGATATGCTGGAGCTGAGGCTTCTCTCACAGGTGGTGCATTTGCCACCATAGCGGCAGTCAGCTTGCTGAATCCATCCGAGATGGCTTGGACTACCCTCTCGTTGCCCTCACGCATCTCCCCATGCAGGGCCTTGAGCCCTTCCTTGGTAGCTGTTTGAGCTCCCAGGATCTTGTTGCTAATGCTCTTGAGGCTGGTATTTGCCTCACTCTTGGGCCCCCCTACCTGCCACTCCAGGTTTTCGGCTCTCTTCAGGTTTTCCTGCATGATACTCAGGAAATACTTCTGGCTGATATTTGATATGTTCACTTCCATGGGAACGGGCCAGTTCTGACAAGTCTTTCTGCATTTGCTTGTCCAAAGTTGTTCTCTCTTTGACTGCCTCCAAAGATTCGGCCGTCAACTGGTACCCCTCATGGAGCTTCTCTAACACAGAGGGCAACTGCGTCTCTAACGTGGCACACAGACGCTTGACAACACCACGCTCGATCTCAGGTGACTTCTCCCTCTTGCGATCGCTCCCTGGAAGTTCCAGAATTTCCACGTCAGCCTCATCAGGCTTATCACCTTTTCCTGCCGGTGGTGACTTGGGGTTCGGCATTGCTGCATGTTCACTCGCCACTTCTGGCAAAGTCCCTGCTACCACAGGAACACCGGCGACTTGGTTCACGCCTTCATTGGCTTCCAAAGTCTTCTCAGCAGTGTTGACATCAGCCATGCTGCCCATACGTCACACGTCACAAAACAAGAAAACAGGTTGAACTTTCCTCTTGGTCCGATCAAGCTGGTGAATGAAAGCAAACTGTTCTCTCTCTCTCTCTCTCTATTGCTTCTGTTCCTAAACGGCTTCTGCATCGCATTAAGAGCATTCCAAAAATCACAAAAACAAAAACTTGAGGTTTGGAAAAACTGGTGTTTCACTGGTTTTCGTTTCCATCGTTTTGTTTCAAAAACGAGTCGTGGCATGACATGCAAACGAAAAACTTCCAACAACTGCAACCTGAGTGTCAGCATGTTCGCGACCATGTGCACTACTGAAATTACAGTCAGACAGCGAAAAGTCCGAAACGAGTTCACATCACCTCACTAGTCAACATCGTCCAACAATGTTCACCAGTCGCACATGACAAAGACTGACCAAAGAACCGAGATGGAAAAGGACAGGACACCGTCACGGAAAACAGAAAAACTCCAGCAAACCATCCAGACGGGACAACAGAAGTACTCAAAGTCCTCATCCGCCGATTGGCAACAAAAGAACAGTACAAAGTGAAAACTGTAGGAAGGTTCAAAGACCTTCAGTTGGAGCAAACTGGATTCCAGGCGGTCACCTGCGATTCCAACGTCTATCGAATTCAAAACCTTAGCAAAATGCCGTTGAGTCACAAGCGAAAACAAAAGTTCCTTAGCAAAGTGCCTCAGTGGAACAGGCTTGTGTCATGCAATTCGTTCGGAAATTTCAAAATTCAGGTAATTAAGGTGCTACCGACCCTTCCAACAAACTTGACATCTCCCCTTCTTCGGCTAGCAGCTGCAGCCTACGCTGAAAGGTACGGATCCATGACAAGCCATTTGTGTCGAGTCCTGGCACCAAACCTACCTCCTGTTTTCTAGAAAACACCTTGATGCAGCAACCTTCGAACATCAAGACTCCCCCTGACACGGAGGCCACATTCCAAGACGCGTCGCAGAAACCAACAACGCTTCGCGGTCCTACGCTTGGCGATCCTTCCGGAGAAGGCATGATCTGCACGCGGTGAAGGCGCGTCAACAACCAACGCAACAGTGCACGCAAGCAAGCTTCTGCTGCACCTGATGGCTTCGACTGGAATCGCGCAAGGTATGAAACTGAAAAACACAAATCAGCTCTAGACAACGCGGCCCACGCCAACTGTCCCAGAACCCTGCGATACCGTGCTTCACCCTCCGCTGTCAAAGGCGTGTCTTCGCCCTGTTTCTCGCGATCCTTGTAGATCTAGCTTTGGTGGTGTCTCGTTCGGTTTCAACTTCTCGTGCCAACTGTCGATGACCCCTGTCATGTAGGCTTCACTTACCCCAAGATTTAAGGTGGATTCCCCATCCCTTTCTCGATAGATGGTTCTCCCCAAAAACTGTAGGACGCCTTTCTCAAGCGCTGGAATCCTTCCAGTAAGTTTTATTCGCCAAATCTTCTGCAACTGTTGCAAAAACGATTCACCCTCTTGCGGACTTTCAGCCGCGACGAGTAAGTCGTCGACGTACACCAGCACTAAAAGCATTCCATTGGGCGTCTGCAACCTGAATAAAGTATTCTCAAAGGTGTCTTGACCTCCCATGGAATATACCACCCGCTGCAATTCGAGAAACCACAACAGCGGGGCTCGCCTGAGCCCATTCATGGCTTTCCCTAGCCATGCGATCACTCGACATCCCTTGATGGTGAGGTTCGCCGGAAGTAACACTAAGTCACAAGCTTCAGCTTCCACTGGCGCATGCATGAACGCCACAGAAACATCAGCAGTCAGCAAACTGAGATCTTTCACCACGGAAACTGCGAGCAAACAACGAAGCCCGTCCAACGACGACGTTGGAGCGTAGATCCCAGCATTCAAAGCTGAGGTCCCTCCCGTAGCGAAGTCTCGCACTACAAGGCGACACCGAACGATTTCTGAGGTCTTTTGGGTTAACACCCATCGTGAGGTCAAGACCGTGACTTGCTTTTCCTTAGCTAGTGCCCGGCCATCCCGTTCGACAAGGCAGCGCCCGACCTTAAGTCGCTCAAGCTGCTGTACCTCAGTCTTCATTCCCTGTTTCACCTGTTCAAAGTCTAAAGCAGCTCCAGTGAGCTCGTCAAAAGAACTTTCAGGGATATTGACCCGAACTTTTTGACCTCCAAAGTCCTCTTCAAAGAAATCACTATTCCCTTCACCAACAGGGAAAACACAACCAGACTCTCTCAAACAAAAAGTGTTCCACACATCAGCTTGTGTTTGAAGAATAAGGTTGTTCAACCACGCATCCCCTTCTTCCTCCTCAGATCCTTCCCCTTCTGAACCCTCATCGAGCCTGTCGATCGTCATGGGCTCAGGACCTTCACCTACCTCACCTGCATCTACATCCATGCCATCAGCTCCATCTGCAATGGGCTGTGGAGACACCTCATCCCTTGGGAAAACTGGTGGATCCAACTCTGGTGGAAACTCAGGTGGTGGTAAAGCCTGTTCTGCCTGTGGCGCCTCAAGACGTGGTTCTGGGAAGTCCTGGGGCCTGACGCCTGCCAAAAGAGGAAAAAGAGATTCAACATCATACTGGAGAGGTTCCTTCAGTTTGAAAGAGTAACCCTTGATCACCTCACGATACCCTTCAGCATCAACAGAGAATGGGTACCCCAAACAACCTCCACCAGTCACATATCTCATGCCGAGAAAATGGCACAACACCAAACGCTGACCAGGCCATTTTGCAGGGTGAATTGGCTTCAAAAACCCAACTGCCCCAAAAGGATAAGACCTAGGTGCCTGACCTCCCCGTTTCTCTCTCAAACGTTCCAAGGGGGTGCTCCCAGCCTTTCCCTCACAGTATGCGTTGTACGTCCTATAGACATGTCCCACCAGATATCCCAAAAGGGGGGATTCCAACGCAATCCTGGCATTGCAATGGCGTTCAAGTGCCAACCAATTGGCATAGATCCCTTCTTTCATGATGCAAACGGCTCTCTCGATGCCTTTTGCCTGGGGTCTTGCCTCTGAAATGTTTCTCCAGTGATAGCCTCGTGCTGAACTAGCTGCAAGGCCTCTTTCAACCAAAGATTTTAGTGCTGCCTCATTGTCAGTAGCTACTTCTACAGACAACCCTCCAACACCAATCTCATTGAGAACTGCTGCGGTGGACTGCACGTCACGTTCTTTATCACCACCACAAACCACCATGCCAACCATCCCAGTGTGAACCATCAACAGGACCAGAACTTTCCAATGTTTCCCTGCTACAAAAAGGAAATCAGCAGCAAGATTGTGGGGTGTTTCATGCTTATGCCCTACTCTCCTAGCAGGTGTGCGTCCTCTTGACTGCACGCAATCATCACATCCCCTGTCATAAGGCCAATGGCCCCTGCACTCATGTTCCAGCCTGAGACGTCCATCACCCAGTTCAAGGACACTGCACTCCAGATCTGATCCCTCTGGACCATCTGGTGTGTCTGGGCGTTCTGGCAAACCAGGTTCATGGGGACCCCAACCCTCCAAATCTTCTGAATTGGCAAGTGATGGGGAACCAACTTCAGAAACCTCACCTGCCTGAGGTCCATCACTGTCATCAATTTCATCCTGTGTCAAGCCCTCAACCTGAGGAAAACCACGCATCATCCTGAAACAAGGGTCCACAAATGTCCAGTCACACCTGCATTTCCGATCAGATTGACCTGAACCTGTCCTCCCTTCATGGTATTTCCACTCCATGTATCCAGATGTGTCATGGTCTTCTTGACAAAACTCTTCAAAATCACAACATGACATGTAATCATCATCAATGTCTGTCGTTTCAGATGCACAACACGACATGAAATCATCTTCACTGTCTGTCGTTTCATCGTTTGTTTCAACGTTTGTCTTAAACAAAACGTCTGTCTCAATGGTATTGGGCTCATGAACATCAAAAACATGCTGAAAAAGGCGACTGCTTCCAAAATGAAACATCCTACAAACATAGGAAAACGACTGCAACATGTCTGCACTCTTCATCTGAAGCTCCCGACGTTTGGCCTTGACATTGGCAGAACCTCCTGACCTACCCTTGGTGACCTGCGCAACCTCCTGAGTGGCAACATGATTCACAGGGTCCTTAGTCAAAGAGTCCTTAGTTCCCTTAGTTACCAGGTCCTTAGCCACAACATCCTCAGGGACAACTGCTGCAACTGAACTACAACCACAACAAGTGTTTCGTTTGGTTTGTTTCGTTTCAGTGCTGTCAGTGTTCACAGTGTTTCCAGTGTTCATGGTGCTCAAGTCCATCGGTGCTGGTCCAGAACCCTTCACACCACTCTTGTGCTTTGAAAGCAAACTGACTTTCAGCCACCATGCTCTCTCAGAAATCTTCAAAGGAAGTTTCAATTTCTTCAAAAACAATCCACTCTCCTCAGCATTGCCAAGGACTGTCTTCCAACCAGTTTCCAAAAGGGCGTAAGTTGAGATCACATTCAAAGGAATTCCTACCACTACTACACGCTTCATGGTAATCTTCGTCTTACCTACCTTGAATTCCAGATCTACAACCCCTTTGACAGGAAGATCATTGTCTCCTGCACCCTTCAAGCTTGGAGATGGACCAGGATACTCAAAACTCACAGTGTAGTGCTTGACCCACTTCTCAGAAACGATGTGGCATGTAGCCCCTGAGTCTACCAGCCAGCAGGTCTTAGGATCTCCTATCCCTACACTACCTACAAACTCTTGCAGTGTGCTGCTCAGGTGGTGTGTCACCGGTCTCTCAGTACTCGATGTCCCTGTGGCCCCCATTGGCCCACCCGCATCTGATCCAGTCTTCACTGCAAACGATTTGACTACCATAGCAGCCTGGTTTCCACCCTCCTGCTCAACTTCTGGTTCTTGAGACTCCTCAGCCTCACAAGGCTCTTCACCTTCTTCAACTTCTCGAAACTTTCCTCCTTTCCCTCGACCTTTGCCACGTCCTTTGCTGCCTTTGGTCTTTGCAGCAGGCTTTGCCTTAGGCTTTGCAGAAGGCTTGGGTGTTGAGGAAGCTCCAGGTCGTTTGCTGGGATCCTTGGCCCAGCAGTCCTTAGCTGCATGACCTGACTTACCGCAATGGCTGCATTTCACAGGCTGTGGGCAATCACGAGCAAAGTGCCCTCGTTTGCCGCAGTTGTGGCAAGTGACACCTTCAGAACCTTGCTTTGGCCCTGTTGCCACATGAACTCTGCTGTCCAGGTCATTGGTGAGTCTCATTCTGGTGTGGTACGCGACCACAGACTCCCAAACCCTGGCAACAGTAGTGGCACCACAGTGGAGTTGAACATATTCTGCCACCTTCTCTGGTAAATTTCTCAGATATAGCAAAAATTGATCTCCCTCATTGATGCGCAAATCAGCCAATTGACCTGCAATCAGTGAAGCTTCCAACATGGAGTGAAATCCTTCAATCTCAGCCCCAATCTCTCTCAGCACATCCATGAGAAGATGCCTCTCGCTCTTCTTCACGGTGTACTTCAGGCAGGCTTCTCTGTATTGCAGCGCCTCTGGACGGCTCATCAAACTGAACTCTCTGCGCAGCAATCTCAAAAGCTCAAAACCATTTGCCTCCTGAATGCCATAAAATGCAATCTGAGATTTCACCACATTGTCAACCCTTGAGTATCCAGAAAAGCTCTGCTGGAGCAGATGAAACAGTCGACGACTTCGAATGGCTTGATCTTGGTTCACGATCACCACAGAGTATGGCAAGTTCAGAGCTTCCTTGAGCTCTTGCGCATAGCTATCGTGGACAAGACACAGCCACGATGCAAACTTGTCTAACCAACCCTTGAAACCAGACAGCTCTTTTGACCTTGTACTCCAAGACTTCCAGTCTGGCAAGGGTGCTGCTGGAATCCACTTGGTATCCATGGTAAGACGTTCACTTCCTTGTCCTTGACTTCCTTGGACCTGAGCTTGGGGCACTGACCCTTGAGCTCCAGGCAGTGGAGGGACTGCACCTGCTCCCTGCGCTGTACGTGACAGAAAGTCAACCATGGATTGGGTCAGCAACATTTGCTGTCGGAGTACTTGCATCATCAGTGGATCTTGGCTCAAAGGAACTCCTACAGGAACTCCTCCTGGACCTCCTCCTGGACCACTACTGGTGTCCAGAAAACCAGGCGGCATTGCAAACGTAACTCCACTGGCTGGTGTGCTCTGTGATGTTGATGGGCCTGCTGACTGGCCTGTCGATTGGCCTGTCGGATAAAAAACTTCCATCTGATCTTCCACCCACACCTGTATTGAAGCTCAGCCATGGTGCTGTGCCTGCCCATGGGTCACCACTTCCTTGTAGAGGATCTCCCATGTGGTACACAGGTGTTGTTCCTGCATTGACAGCCCCATCATTTCCTGAGACCATTCCTGCAGGAGCACTGGACGCACTTCCTTGACTCACAGTGCTGTCTGGCGCCGTACTTGGACGTTCTTCAAGGACTTTCATTTGTTTGAGACAAGATCTAGAAACCGCAAAGAAAACGCAAACAAACCAAAACACAAAAAACAACTGAAACTTCAATCCTCCCGCTTGACCATGTCTCGCTTCCGATCTCAGAACGCACTCCCTTTTTCATCTGCTGGATGGTTTGTCCCACTGTTGGATCCAGTTTGGATTCGACCATACTTCAATCGAAACCATTTGACCAGATGGCATCAACAACCCATTCGGGTGAGATGACATCACCGATGCACGATTGTGCATTGTCATAGATGCAATCACAATACTGAACGTGACATCACGTCACTCGGCTTTGAAGTGCAACGCACTGTAAAGAACCAGGAGCACAAAGGCTTTATAGATGAAACAAACTTCGGAGCAGCAATAAGAGAAACTGGGTGAAACAGCGAGATCGACCCTTTGATGCAATATTGATAGAGAATCGAGAACAAGGTGAGGGAGGGAGGGAAACGAAAAATGTATACGCACAAATGAAAGTCCTTGAGCCAAAATGGAATAGAAACACAAAGAAGTTCCTTGCAAAACACAATGAACAAGTACATTAAACGTTCTTCAAGGACTTTCATTTGTTTGAGACAAGATCTAGAAACCGCAAAGAAAACGCAAACAAACCAAAACACAAAAAACAACTGAAACTTCAATCCTCCCGCTTGACCATGTCTCGCTTCCGATCTCAGAACGCACTCCCTTTTTCATCTGCTGGATGGTTTGTCCCACTGTTGGATCCAGTTTGGATTCGACCATACTTCAATCGAAACCATTTGACCAGATGGCATCAACAACCCAAACAACAACTATCTGGTATAATGGTTATCGCCCAAACACGCCCAAACCAGAAGTGAGAACCATGCCAGCAGATCACATCGCAAGAGGATGTGGGAGTTTCCAAAGGAGTTTCGAATCAGGAGGATGCAATGTTGGGTGAGGTGAACAACGAAATAATTGATTGAGTGAAAGATGAATCATTTCACTTGGTTGAAAATCATGTGGAATGGGAGTGGAAAAATCCCATCGGCTCAGATCATCCGCTATGACATTGTCCGCGCCAGGTATGGCTCACATCCAATTCAATACCCGTTGTCGAAGCCAGGCACGTGAGGATCTCGACAAAGAGACATAGAGGATGAGTCGTAGTGAATAATTTGTTGCTCACGCTCTCTGCTCCCGTATTGTCGCTCAAAGATTTCACGCAAATGGGAATACGAAAACCAGGAAACGATGTGGCCACCAGCCAAACTAACGCAATTTGGGCTAAAGTTTCAAATGAAGCAATGCTTCGTTGCATATTTGGGTCTAAATGAATTGACAAAATGTCAAAATCAGCATGGAAAAATTTCTCAGAAAACCAAAATTGAACTCCTGAAGGATGACGGATGAAACCTCCAATTTGGCAATAGGAACCCGATGCACATGCATCGGCTGCCGCAACGCCATTCCAGTATGGCTTCGCTCTCATTGGTCGAGATGGAGAAACACCCATCAACCAATGTTCAAATAACTTCAAAATGCGAAGAGAATCAGGACGAAGCTTGCGTTTGGAGGAATTCGGATTAATAATCCTTAGCCAAATCCTGTTATCCGTTTTGATATATAACGATGTCAGATCCGCCAATGAGGATACCGCTTGATGTCGAACTGCAATGAGCTTGCCTGAAATAGGTATAGCGGAGCCCAAAGGTGCTGTATGAAAAGTCAAATTAGGTGTTAAATATTGATGAATGCGAGGCCATGTACCAGCATCAATACTGAAATGTGTCGCCGGGATGGTGTAGAGGTCGTGGTACCAATAGTGGATCCAGATCCGCATGAGGGGAAATAATTGAGTAATCCACATTGCCAGGCCAATAAGTTTCTCCAAAGACTTGCGAGTAGTTCGTGGCTGGGAAATAAGATGTTCGATGTATCCTCGGAGTTTGAGGATCTTTTCAATGGGGATTGTCACGATACCTGCATTGAAATTAAATTTCCAGCCAATATAGTCAATGGAAGAGTGCATGGCCGTCTTCTTCCAGCTGATAGGAATTTCCAAAAGCTGGCAAAAAATACACAACAATGTGGCTGACAGTGGCATCATGTTGGCTTCCATAAAGAATAAGAAGTCATCCACATATAGAAATCCCGCGTGACTCAACCAGATCAAGTGGTGAAATATACGGAGAAGGAGTCCACCCAATCTCGCCCACCAAAAGGCAGAGAAAACTGCACCAAATGGGGTAACTCTATAGAAGAAGAGCTGTCCTTCTAACGAAAAGCCTACCAATCCGCATTCGTCCGGATGTAGAACTATTCTTTTATGAGCAGCCTTAACGTCTAAAGAAAAGCCCATTAGATTCCTCTGACACTGACGTAGAGGGTAGCTACGTAACACCTCCTTGGCAGTCGGGAGGGTGGACCTCTCCGGTATGATACACCGACCGTTGAGGCCGCATACGCTGGAGTCTACAACTAATCGGGGGGGTCGACTATCGGAGCGAGCCACTCCCAATTTTCCAATAGCAACTCCGGCCGGATATTCTTGTTGTGCTTCTTCCAAAGAACCTTGATATGAAAAAAACCATCCCTTGTCAATTTCTTCCTCCAGTTCTCGGGTTAATGGTAGATCTTCTTCAGCACTCTGCCAGTTGGAGAGGTGAGCTGACAATGGATCGGGTTCTATATCCGTACGTTCTTTGGGTGGAAAAATACCCGACGGAGGAATTGCCTCGGAAAAACCATTTCGAACACCTTCCAATAAACTGGGTAATAATGTAAAATCGACGTCATGCATAATCTTTTGTAAAGAATGTAAAATATGAAGATGTATTGGTTGATGTTGTCGAACTGACCAATCTGGTGTATGTCCATGTGCCTCCAAGAATTTCTCCAGATCATCCTTGAATGGAGTCAGAGTTTCCATCGAAAAAGGAGGTGAAGGGTTGCCCGACGCCACATGCGCAAGTAGGATCTTATCCAATCGCTCAGAGATGATCCTGTTCATCCACGAAGTGCGGAGCATCTTGAACCAGTCGTGTTCTTGACGATTATCCTGACTCCAGTCCGGGTGGGAAAAAGCTCCACCCCCATCGATTTGCGCAAATGGATACTCTGACAGGTGCTTGGTTGGCATGAGGGCATCCAAAGATGACCATTGTAGGTCCAACGCTGATGTGTCCAGTAATGGGGCCACGAGGTTGGCAAATAATTGTGCCAGTTTCTGTGGGTATTGTGCCGTCGCCCGACTGGCAAAAGCACCAGAATCGTCTCGGAGACCTTGAAGGCGAATATGAGAATTAGGGGGATGTTGACAAATGCAGCCTAATGGTCGAAGACCTGCAAAACTCGAGGCAAACATCCAGGCTTTGTAAACATCCATCTCATAAGCGCAAGCTGCCACGTTGATACAGGAAGCCCCAATCAATTGCAGAAATTGGCGTACTACCTTCTCTAACCATGACATAGCGTTCAAGGGTTGTTCAAGATGGACGTGCCCGCCTGCTTGAAAAACCAGGGTGAGGACCTCGACACAGCGAGAGAGCATCATAAAGCTCTCTTGTACACGTTGGAGTTCCCAGGGTGTGAGATTGGGCAGACCGGACAAGTGCTCTGGTGATCGTAGAGCCTTGGGACCATCATCATCTCGAAGTTTGAGTCTGCTATATTCACAGCAGGAAGGGCTGGCCGCTCCATAACCAACCTGACCACTTGATGCGACACGCAACAAATCCTCATAGGCCGCATCTGATAAAATATCCATAGACGAATCCAATAAAACATCAAAAGAAAGAACTGAGTGGCCATGCTCCAATACAGCTGTCGATAACGGACGTGTAACACCTGAACAAACATCGAGAAAAAATTTGCCTGAGGGAACTGTTTTTAAAATTGAAGTTGAAATGGTTGGTGGAAATGACGTAGAGGAAACCAAGGATTCCGCTGTGACGGGGACGGTGGCAGAGATATCTGTTTCCGCATTCGCCTGCTCGGGTTGGGACAAACGGCCCCGGGTAAAACTATCACTAGGTGGAGCAAAGTCTTGAACTGGGTCCACTTCATGCACTGGGAGAGTCTCCACGGAGTCAATCTCATTGAATGGATCATGCATGGTGAAACCTGGGTCACTATCCCCTTTGGGGAGTCAGTGCGGGGTGGCAAAATGGGACATCGCCCCATGGTTTTTGCCACAAGCTTTTCCATCAACTGGGTACGCACACAAATGCTGAAAGCCACAGTTGGGAGTCTGACACTTGCCCACCTGATATCGCATGCAGAGTTGCTTGAAACCACCATCCCGTTGAATCTCCGTGAGCCATTGGACCTTGCCCTTGGATTTCCCGGAATTCTGCTTGCCCTTTGACTTCCCTTGGCCTTTGCCTTTCGGTCCATCACCACGAGGGGAAGCTGTCTGAGAAGATGGTGATGGGAGTGGCTTGAACACGCGAGGGCGTGGTTGAAGGAGACTTGGTAGGTCATGACGTAAATTCGTCATTTCATGCAAGCAATCATCCATGTTCCATCCTCGTTCCATGAGCTCGGCAATGACCGTCCAAATTTTTTGGTCTGCATGTTGAGCCTCCAATACACTGGGGTTACGTAAATCTCCATCATACTTGGCGGTCAAAAACCCGATGAATTTGTGGGTATAGGCCTTGAGATTGGCGAGGTGAGCGCCTTGGCACAAGGCAATGGCCCGATCATGAACCTCGAGCATATTGCGAATCGAGTTCACCCCCATGGCGTTGTTGGACACGTCGATGGAGGGAGGATCATCAAATAATAAGGAGTGTAACCCCAGGTGATCAATTTTGGGCATCTTCTGAGCTCGATTGCTAGAAATCTCCTCTGACCTGGTGAGAGAGATGCGATACTTCCATGGCACCCATTTCCAAACCTTCTTGGAGAGCTGGTCATGAACCAAGCTCACTAATCTGGTCGATGGAAAAAGGTCTGCATGGATCAACTCCGATGGATAGTTGGCCATGAATTTTTGTTTCATCGCCTGCAACACGGCATTCTCCAATTTGGGAGGAAAGGCTTCTGCCCAAGACCCGGCTGGCGTGGTAGTGCTCAATGTTGGGGTTGACACAGCCGATGCACTAGGTCCTTGTTGAGGTTGGAGAGACTGAAATGCCGTACGGAGGCACGCCTTTTGGAATGCCGACAAAGGAGTAGAAGACGACCATTCCTGGAGAACATCTTCAAATCCATGAATGTCAGCTGCTGCCATGCGAAACGATTGACAGGACCATCCCTCCATCATAAGTGAGCTCGTGAGGGCCGAGTCCACCCCACTCTGTATCAAAACATCTTCCAAATTGTCAGACGCCATGGCACCACCACGTAGACAAAGGAGAAAATATCTGATGATCCCCGAACCCCAAACAGGATCCCTTATGTTGAGGGGAAAAGCAAAAACTTGCAAAATAAAATCTTGACAGCGCCATTGGACGTTAGACCAACCATGAAAGGGGTGGATACTCCATAGTGCAACCCCTAAAATAAGTGCATGTTGTTGCACAACTGATTGTTGACCCACCGGGTTCACTCGAGCCATCACCGACGGCAACCATGACGATATAGCACGTCACTCACACCGTGAGTGCTGCTTCAACCACCGGTTGAAAAATGATGAATTGACCACCGGTCAAAGTAAGACTCACACCGTGAGCTAATAACCTCAACCACCGGTTGAGACGCTGAATGACCACCGGTCATTGTGGTACTCACACCGTGAGTCCATAGTCAACCACCGGTTGAATATAACATGACAACCTGTCATTTCAACTCACATCGTGAGTAACCATTCAACCACCGGTTGAAATGTGATGCCAACACCGTTGACATGTTAGGGGATACCATCCCCTATTGTACAAGAATCTTATTCTACACTCCACAAGCGCGCACGTGTTTTTCCATTTTTTTAAAATAATTTCCGAACGCTCGTCAAACGCGTTTGCAAAACAAAACTCACAAAGTGGATCACATGAAACAACGACATGTCCGATGGAATCACTGGCGACACTCTTTTTCATCGGGGAAAGCTTCAGCACCTTCCGACCTTCAGGGCCGAAGGGTGTGGCCTTTTTAGACCATAGGAAAAGGTTTTCGAGGGTGGGTAAAAATTGCAGAGCAAAGGGAGGGAAAGACGAAAACTTCTCCGTCATAAAAGGGGCAAAACCCTCCCACCCTACCCTTGATGGAAAAGGTTTCAGACGAAACAAAGATTCATCATGTTTGACCATGAAATTAAAGTGTTGGGAAAACTGGAAAACACACCTAGTGCGCAGAGCAAAACGGAAGTTAAACAAAAAGTGTTTGTTTGAAAACTTCCAGATTTGATTTAAGTTGTTTTGCTCAAACATTGTTGCGTGTGCGAATAAGAGAAAGTTTCTCATGAGAAACTCGCAACTTATTCTACACTCCACAAGCGCGCACGTGTTTTTCCATTTTTTTTAAATAATTTCCGAACGCTCGTCAAACGCGTTTGCAAAACAAAACTCACAAAGTGGATCACATGAAACAACGACATGTCCGATGGAATCACTGGCGACACTCATTTTCATCGGGGAAAGCTTCAGCACCTTCCGACCTTCGCCCCATGTCACAACTCAAGGTGCTCCGACATCCAATCCCAGTTTATACTGGTTTGAGTGGCACCGAGCTGCAAGACTTCTTTGAAATCCAAACGACTGGGTGAGTCCGCTGGATTGCTGTAGCTCGGAACTCGCCCAAACCAAACACGATGCTGCAGGGACGACTCAATGCCCACAAAGGCTTCGATCATCTGTGCAGCTCTCAAGGTTTCTCCGTGACCCCTGATGTGCGCCATTCTCGATGACTCATTGTCGATGTAGTAAACCACTTGCGACCCCTCATAGGCTTTTCCCCAGAGGTGAGCTGCCAGCAATATTGGCATCACTTCCAGCTCATGGATTGGGTTCATTGAGTTCGCCAGCAAGGCGTCCATAATTGTTTGTGGCACGCTCTCACCAAAGAAACTTCTGCAGTTGCCTTGAGGATCGTAAATGACCCCTCCAACAGACCCATGGCGAGCTTCTGGATCGCAAGCCCCGTCTGTAAAAATAAGCCAGGTCTGATGCAGAGATCGTTGGATCTTCAACGGCTTGCCAGCCAAAACTCTTTGTTGTAAAAACTCCAAAGACTTCCTCATTGCTGCATCAAACTGGGGCGTTGGCACTTGACTATGGCAATACCTTCCTATGGCCTTCACTGCTGAATTTGCAACTCTCCCGAAGGTGTACCCCTCGAAGAAAATCATCCTCCCCCGCATTCGCTCCGCCTCCTTAGAGGTCATGGCATTGGCCTTGAGAAAGGTATCCAATTGGTTGTGCAACTCCTCCCTGCGGCTGTCAGTGTGGCCAATGAGTATGTGGCCGGCTTGAAAATCTCCAACATCGATTTCCAACCCCAGAGCCTTGAATTTTGAGGCGAAGGGGACACATTTGTGTCCTTCTCTTGCAAACTCTAAACCAAGCAAGTCGAAAAGTGCCTCACATGCCCAGCTGCTGCTGTTCTCAAGCTCCATCCTTGAAAGCAACGTGTAATCGTCGTAAAAGGCACTCCAAAGAAGTCCGAGGCCAAAATAGCCTATGAACCAAAGGGCTTGACTGACCCTCAAAAAGCCCGCCACAGAGCCCACTGCACCGAAGGGCAACGAGTTGAAGCCTATGATGGCGCATTGTTTTGCGCTCGGCACATTTACTCCCATCCGCAAAATCTGTCGGTCGGAGGGATGAACCGCGAATTGTTTGTACGCAGAACGTAGATCGTACGTCCTGCCTCGGAGCTGGGGTCGCCCCCCATCGTCGCCAAACTTCAAAGCGCACCCTAGCATGGCTGCTAGGAAATCCACAGAGTGCAGCTTGAATTTCTCATGCAACCCAACAGTCAAGTTGAGACCGCAGCATGTGCAGTCATCAATGACCCTAATCTTGGACCCCTGGTGGATCCCGAACCTCTTGCCCACGAACTTGCCGTCTGTCGCCCTCTTTGTCGAGGAATATCCACCCTTTTTCAAGCTCTGTCTGAGTTTCCCTCCATGTAGCTTCCTCCAACTCCGTCTCCTGTCGCTTGTCCAAAGACGCAAAGTTCTTGGTGTTGAAGGACCTGCCCAACTTTTTCAGGGTTTCCATTGACAAAGGTGGCCTTTTAGACTTGGCCCTGAAGACATTGGACTTAGTCATGTAGCCGCTCAAACGAAAACCAGCTGCTATTTCGCTGACCAGCTTGTCATCTGGATATCCCAAGTCCTCCAAAATTTCACCCATCAAAACCAGCCTCTTGCGGCCAACAACTTGCCTCACATGTTCGGGCATCTGTGCCCTCAGTCGTTCCTCCTCCGCTGAAAGTTGTTTCGCCCTTTCAGTCCATCGTTTCATGAACTGAGCTCTTTTCTTTGCCAAGACAAAAGGAGGATCAATCAAGTTGAGTTTGACAACTTCCAGCATAGCCTCATCGACGTGCACGTCAAGCCCTCGGGGGTGCCCAGCTTCATACGCCCTTTCCACAAAGTGACTTGGTGAACTGGGCACACCAATCCAACAAAGCTCGACCATGTCGCCATCTTGCAAGTTTTCTACCCCAGCAAGGAGTTTGCAGTCTTCTTTCACGACCCGAATTTCGCCCCTTCTCCGCAACTGTCGTGAAGTGATCTTGGAACCCTTTGGGAGCGAAGCCAAAAAGGAATCTATCGCCTGTGTTTGTTGTGTTGGCACCACAGCAGCAACAAAGGTACCAAATTCTGCCACCAACGGTCGCACTTTTGTTCCTCTGGGCAGTGATCCCAGAGCGATGCGGCCTGCTGCATCCGCATCGGGTTGTTGTATTTGCTCAGCAAGGGTTGTGGACAGAATCGCTCCTTGTTGCAGAACTTTTTGTTTGACGCACTCAACTATGCGCTGGCACAGAACTTGCGGATAAGCTGCTTCTTCCGAAGTTGGGAAGTGCACTGATGTATCTGTTACAGTCACTTTCCAAGACTTGTGACTGTGAGAATTGTCACAACGGGCTTCCAGCGCATCCAACCAGTCATCATTGACCCAAATGGAAGTCAATTTGTCTCGTGACCCTCCGTGGCTGCAGTTATGGAAGGTCACAAACTTGCGTCCAAACTCCTCCATGATGTTCTGCATTGGTGTTGTGCCCCAATAGTGACTGTTTGCTGGATTTTCTATGCCAGTAAAAATTTTTGCTTTGCAAGTGGTGCGGGTGATCTGCTCGACCGCGCTGTAAAGCATGTTTGCTTTCTCCACCTTCACCTTGTCAGTGTTTGCCAGACCGTCAATTTGGTCTGGCTGTTCATGCGATCTCAAAGGGATCGGCACGGCTATGCCAAGTTTTTTCAACTGTGGGAGGCGCCTTTCTCTCGCCTTGCTAGCAGTGCCGCATGAAGGAGCTATCCAAACTGCTGCTATGTTGTCAGCCTCAGCTTCAAGAAACTGACATAGGTCGTCTACTTGGCTCTGATCTTCCAGTTCAAAAATGCAGATATCAATTCCGCATGATCTGCGGTCTGTATGATCAACCGCAATGCCTTTGAAACCAGCGTCCCTTGCAGCGCGAGTTAGCCTTGCACTGCCAGCACAAACCTCCACAAAAATAATGTCATTGACCAGCTTGCCCTGAAACTTTGATCCATGCTGCTCTGTGAATTCATGCGACCCCATGCTCTTGGAGCTGGTGCTTGTGTCCATTGATGGCTGTGGTGCAGGCTTGACACAGTTTTGAACGTGCCTGCTTTTTGCACCACCCTTTTTGCTGGGCCTGGCTTCGTTGTTCGAATCAGACCCTTGTGAAACAAATTTCCTCTTCCCACCTGACTCCAAAATGATGTCAGTGGGCTCGCACTGTCAAGCTCCGTCTTTTGAAAGGCCCCGGCACACCAAAACAGAGTGTCCAGGCTTGTGACAATTGGCACATACATGGTATCCTTTGGCACACCTCGATGGCTTGCCAGAGGTCTGGTTCTTGCAGCCCGATTTCAAGTTGTAAGCCCAGCAAACTGGACCGTGTTCACACTTCAGGTTGAACTTTCGTAACTCATCTGGGCAGCTTTTCTCCGCTCTGGTTTTTCTGCGTTTGTTTGTGCTCTTTGCCGCAGCCTGTGCAGGAGTCCCTGTCAACGGCTTCTTGGTGGCCACCTCCTTGTCGACGACCTTCGCGCCTGCTGTCGTAGGAAGCAGGAACATTGTGATCCTTGGGTCTTGACACAGCCTCTGCACCATGGCGTCCAGAGGGATGTCACCCGCTGCATTGGGTTTGAGACTTCCTTTCGTCTCCTGTGCCAGCAGCGTCCAAAGCTCGCGATCGGCCCGCACAAGTTGCTCCACTTTAACCTGACTGAATCCTGGCGGTGCAGTCTGGCTCAATGTGCGGAACAGTTGGTGCACCCAAGCGTCATGCACGTGCCATGACAGCAGTCTGCACTGGTCCATGGCCAGTCCACGTCTCTGCCAGCACCATTGTAATTTTATCTCACTGCCATGGTCTGCTCTGAACTCTTCCGGCACCTGGGAAACTCGGAGCTGCTGGTTCTCCACCTGAACTGCTGATGGCCGCTCCTTGATTGCAAGTTGCACCTCATCGGCTCTCTTCGTGCACCTGCTTGGTGCAATCCAGACCAGCGCACCTGTTTCCAATATGTTGTTTGTCAAGTCAAGCAACTGATGACTTGGCTCCAGCTCGCCGCAAATCTTGATCCCTGTCAGTCTGCGCTCCTGTTGCTCCAGCCGATGCCTTTTTTCGGCAATGGGAATTCTCTTCACGCTGTCTGCTTTGTCTGCCGCTTCACTGTCCACTTTCTGTTTGACAGAAGCAATCATAAGGGTGGTTGACTCGAAGTGGAGTCTACGGATCATCGCTGTTTGTCCAAGCGTCGCTCCTCCACCAAACACTGCCTGTGACAACGTGTTGAACTGCTGATCACTGGGAGGTGCTTGAGGTGTCCCCAGTGAGAAAGCCATGCCACTGAAAGTGGATATGTTCTGAGCTGCAAGGGCTGTTCCAAACTGCCCTGTCTCGTCAATCTCATTGCATCTCTGGGTGAAGGCCGCATTGCTTTCCACCAGTGCCATGACCGTCACGCGATCAAACTAAAGTAATTCAAAAAAAAACGTTAATGTTTCTCGAGACACCCATGTAATGAACTGCCCTGCTCACATGCCAGTGTCATTAAAAAGTTTTCACTCTCCTAGTTGAAGCTGATGGTGTGATGTAATGAACGTCACTCCCACTCAGTTTTGCAACGTGTGTGCTGTGTTTGGCTCCCTACCGTGGAAAACCCTGGTAGCTGAGCCTCTCCACACGCACCACAAAATTTCATGTGCCTTCTCAACAAATCTGAGCACGGCCCAGCTGTGTTCCGACACTCTGAAAACTGAAAAATCAAGCATGCAATCACCTCGACACATGTATCCAGCCCACAACGAGTGCGATGCTTTTTGGACTCACTCTGTGTCTGGTTTGTTTTTGAAACTCAGCAGGTGACGTCAGGCATCATGGGATACCCAGTGCTTCCACTTCCCATCAGTGCAAAAAGAAACATTGATGCAAAGTTTCACGATCAAAGTGTAAACTCTGTGCATCACATGTGAAAATGAAAATCAAAGCACTGACCTTTGAGTGGCGCCTTTCGCCGACACCGCTTCTGTGGTGAAATTGGTGCAGGCGCGATCTGACAGGTGAATCGTTCATGTCGGTCATTGTTGTCAACTTGAATGAACACGAAACGCAATGTGAAGTCAGGTTGTTACGACTACCTGTGTTGTCAACGCAGCACCTAATGTCATGCAGGTGAAAAAGGACATGCAGGAAACGAAACTGGACTGTGCAAGTGTCATCGGCTAAGGCCATATGGTCCCGACGCATCACATGCATATCCTTGCATGTCCCTCCAGCCACTCTGTGCTGACCAACCAAGCAGGTGAATCAAAAGCTGTCAACACGACTGCACATTGAATTAAAGTTGAACATCACTGCAACAACAAGAAGTGTGACTTGGAGTTTGCGATCCCTGCTCTACTCAAAGCTTCTGAGGTCCAAGCGTTGAAAAATAAAGCACGGGTCACGCTCACACGTTCGACAGGTCATGAAATGAAACACAGGTAAAGGGAAAATGTCATCCAAAGTTCCATGCAAAGTGAAAACAACTGCACATTGAATGGTTTGAATTGAGCTCCAGACAACATGAACCTGTCAGCCCCCCTGCTCAGGTCAACGGGCCGGCTGTGTCAGCCTTTACTGGCTTTGTTGAAACAAGCCCAGCACACCGGTGAATCAAACCTTGGATCTTGGGTGATCCTTTTGTGAAAATTGCCCACAGGTCGGCCACAAACAAAGACCCTGACATATCCAGGCTCTGTCAAGTGAATTGTTTTCAACTTTGAATGCTGCCAACACTGATAGTCCTCTGGAGGTTTGGGCGGAGCAAACACCTTATTCAAGGCATGGTTCTCCGGAATGTCACCTGAAGAAGACCCTGAGTCAGACGTGCTGTCTGATGTGGCGGACTCATGCAAGTCATCGCACTGTTCTTCTTCTGACGAACATACAAGCTCAACCTTGACGTTTGAATTCTGAGGTCCAGGCTCATCATCAGGCGAGTCAATCACTCGTCCACTTCTGGTGCTGTCGGGTTTGAATTTCCCTCTTGCAATCTCATCAATCAAACGCTCAAGTAGCAACAAACTTGCAGCTGCCCCATCCCTTGAGTAAACCATTGCCATGTGCATCTGTGAAGCATGGTAACCAAGCATTAACCTGTCTGGAACTGAAAGCCCTCTCTTGGCCGCATATGAAAGCATGGTGCATTTGAGGCTGTGACTACTCACTCGCCGTCCAGGATCTTCCGGTGCAAGTCCATCAAGCCCCAACAAGCGACGTAGCCACTTGCCGCATTCTCCAGATTCCAGAGGCCTCTGTGAAACCCCACCCTCTCGATCTGGAGCGGGCATGACGAGCCCTTCTGGCGGGAACGATGCTCCCAGCTCTTTCCTTTTCTGCAACCAAGGAGTGACCCAGTCTTTCCCATGTACGCCTTTGACAGGCGCCACCATCGGCAGGAACTGATGCCTGTGCATCTGGGAGCTCATGGTCTTATGTCGACCTGTCCTTGTTTCAAAGTAAGCCGGCTTGCCCTCTGCGTCATAGTCTACGAAGGCCGACTCACTCCTCATCAAGTCGCCCCACCTGCCCCTGCAATAGCAGCATAAAAGCGCCGCTCCAGCAAAGGCTGAATCCCACAAGTCTTCACTTGTGTCGACCACCTCGTGCAACTTGTTGAGCTCAAGCACTGTCAGTGGGCTCGCCTGCTTGCGTTCCTTTGGACAGGATTCAAATGCCACACCACTGCACCTCTTGCTATCCAGAATGCATTGCAACTCTGCCATGTCCAACACATGTCTGCAAAAGGCAATGGCTTGTATGAAACCCTTCATTCTGCTTGCTGGAGCTCCTGACGACTCTTCGTGGCAAAGGAACCTGTAAAATGTTATTTCTCTCATGGGAAAGGGCTCCAGGACGTTCTGCTCCAAGTAATCACATACTTTGAGAACTGCTGCACCACGCTTGCGCACAGTCACTGGAGCTCGACCTGAAAACACGTGTGCAAACATTGTGAACACCTCTCCTTCGTTGCGCATCTCTCCAAGCTTCTGTGCCAGTGAGTTTCCATCACTCCATCTGCTTGTAACTGCAATCCACAGTTTGATGCTACGCTGTAGGTCTGCCTCCCTCTGATCTTGCCATGGGACGTCTGGCTTGAAAGAAACAACGTCCATGAAATTGCATGCATGAGCGTGTGCACGCTTCCTCGAACCTGCTGCTTCCGTTTCCAATGCCTGGTTGTCCAAGCCCCACAAAGACGGAGTGGGTCTAGTCAACTGTGGTCCCCAAACATCAAAGTCCAAAGCAGTGTCATCGTTTCCGAAGATGTGTTTCCAAACGCCAGTTTCCCAAATTTGTTTTGGCAGTTCAGCGTCTGTGGAGTTGAAAGCTACATTCAACGCAGCATCAAAACTAAAAGCAGTTGAAGAGGTGGCCAACTGAGTTCGATTCAAATCATTCTCAGAATTGCGCTGTAAAAAATGCTGTCCAAACACACCATCTTCTGCAACAGTCGTAGGACTGAACTCTTCTGAAATCCCCTGAGCATCTGCACCATTGTCCTCAACGTCCAGTGCCTCTTCAAGCTTGTGCAAGTCATCTGAAAAGCTGACAAACGATCCAAGCCCTTGAAAAGCATGGGATTCAACTTCTGTTGGTTCATCAGTATGACCGTTTGCAGTGTGATCCATGGAACTAGCAATACATCAGGCGCCCCCTTTGAAAGACGAAAACTTCTCCGTCATAAAAGGGGCAAAACCCTCCCACCCTACCCTTGATGGAAAAGGTTTCAGACGAAACAAAGATTCATCATGTTTGACCATGAAATTAAAGTGTTGGGAAAACTGGAAAACACACCTAGTGCGCAGAGCAAAACGGAAGTTAAACAAAAAGTGTTTGTTTGAAAACTTCCAGATTTGATTTTAAGTTGTTTTGCTCAAACATTGTTGCGTGTGCAAATAAGAGAAAGTTTCTCATGAGAAACTCGCAACTGAATCCCTCCCTAAGTAAAAAGAGGGGAAAATAACGCAAAAAATACCCAATATGGACTTACTCGGTTAACCCTACCAGGGAAAGACCGACTGCACCCAACAGGTCACCGACCCGTGGGCCAAAAACTCCAAGCGCAAAATTTTTCATACCGCTTGGAATGGGATCTATCCAGATCCTTGCAGGAGCTGACAAGTGTGCCAAACCTTCCTGCATGCTGCATGCTGGCAGAACGGCATAGTCGAGTCGAGTCTATCCAAGATCTCGGCTTCCACACCACGCATTTGCCTACCACAGGCAGGTTTGAGAGGCTGTCCTTGCCACCTAGGACGCCAATCTTCATCATCGCCGGCGCGCACTAGTGCATGCACAACTGATCGATATCGTCCCACCAGGACTTCATCGACATCCAAAGGTACCACGTTCACCTTGGAAGTCTTGGGTCGAGGCTCCATAACCTCGTCATCCGACGATGAATCCGATGAACTCTCAGAACTGCTGGTCGATGACTCCAAAAAATCTGGAGCTGGTGTCTCAGAGGACGCATTGAATTGAAACCACTGAAAATCAAACTGCGGGAGAGATTTGACAAATTTCTCCAAAACAACCTTGGGTTCGACCATAGGAGCCTGACTACCCCGATGTTGGGCAATGGCTGGACGCCATCCACTCTGAACCTCTTGTATCATCTTGCGCTGATACGTCAAGGACGTCCACACCACGTCACGTGAGTATGTGTCCAAACTGCTATTGGGATCCGAATGGTGTCCCTGAGACAAACGCTGTTCCGGGGTGACCTTTTCATGCAGCTGCGGTCCCCACGACAATAACGTCGCTTTGAGGGAGTGCAAAGTGAAGTTTAACTTCAAATGCTGCAAGGGATCTGGTCTTTGACTCCATGGGCAACCCAAAAATTTCCGTAAGTAAAATAACGCTGTGGCATAATCCATCGGTTGCAATGGATAAATTGGTCCATCCTCGTCCATCAGTGGAAGAAGAAAATCAACATCAGAGAGGCCTGATTTGGCCAATACCGTATCCAAAACGGTCAAAAACTTCCACAACCAGTTGTGGGAGCCTTTGCTGAGGAAACCCTCCGCCGCCACTGCTAGGGGCATGCCGCTGACTGCTGTCTTTGAGCGCCATATCACCCCTCTCATGGTACCATCGTGATAGATGATCTTTTGGAGGTCTAACCTTTGCGCGTCGGAGAAACGAAGGGATCCCCAGGCCATCAATAAAAATGTACCCAGTAAAATAGTTTCCAATACCGTGCAGTTGGACATGAGCACACGACGCTCCCACTGCACCAATGCCCACAGAGGCAGAGGAGGGGCTTGTTTCCTGTCCCTGGGCACCTTCTGGTTTAGAAAGGTTCCAATAAGAACTGAATGCACCACCTGTAAACAACCCACCTCTGCTGATTTCAATAGCCATCGAAGCGCTTTGATGACCGAACTGCAAGAACTACTGCCATGAGATGTAGATCTAGACAGTGACATTGTGATTAAAATGTCTGCCAATTGAACCTCAGTAAGGGATATCAAATCCACCTGTAACGCTTTGCAGGTCTTGAAAAAGGACTTGCAACTGGAAATATACTTCATAGCCGTGCCAGGTGCCACATTGTCCAAAATTCGGTTCAAATGCATGCGTTGATGCTGTGACATACTCGTCTCTTGCCAAATTCTGGATAGTGGGCCCAGCTGTGATAACAATTCAAACCACATCTGACAGAGCACCGGTGAAGCACTGGAAAAACGAACTCTGCTAATAGCCCCTGATTGACGTCTGGGAGGATGCAGTAACTGTGGAGAAGGCCTATTAGGCACAAAATCAACTGGTACTGACTCTGAATAACCCAAACATCCTTGAGGCTGAGGTAGCGCAACTCTCTGTTGCAACGTCGTCCAGCTCCGAATCACAGGTAAATTTTCTGGGGGAATTTGCAAAGGAGTAACCCCAGGTACAACGCGAATAGAATCAATAGGAAACGGATGGGGGGGGGGAACATTACCCCCCTGCTTTAAATCTGAAACCCTCAGGATACCTGGATGTCGCTGAGCTGAAGACTGTCCCGAACACCCCATAGTGCTCGTGACCACCGGATGCAATGCAGACACTTGGAATGGAGACACCAGGCGAGGACCTTGATGTAGAGGTGCACGCTGCAATGGAGCAGACTTCGGCCTGGAATGCAACGGCGGTGAAATCACTGAACTCGTGTCCCATGAACCCTCAAAACTCTGTACCAGTGACCAAACATCCATGGAATTATCCATCACGCCAATGCCGATGTGTATAGCAACTATGCCCTGTATGACCAGGCTTTGCACGTCCACAGGGTAAATCACACCAGCGACACGTTGCACCACACGATCCACGTTCGGGGATGGGTGACCCTGAAAGATTTTCCAAATCAGGTGTAGTTTGTAATGGTACAGATGATGCTGAAGATAAAGGGATACGAAATCGATGGCACAACTCGTTGACAATGAGGAGAAGTGCAGTAATCAACTGTTCTAGTGATAACACCGAGATCGTCGCTCCGTCCATGCCGCCCGGGACCGCCCGGTGTCTGTGAATCCAAAACGAAAAAACATGAAACTCTGAAAATATCTGCACGACAGGAAAAACGCAACTGATCAATGTCAATGCCTGCTACAGATGTCCAAAGAAAACTGTTGGCTGAGCAGACAAAAACGAAAAATGTATACGCACAAATGAAAGTCCTTGAGCCAAAATGGAATAGAAACACAAAGAAGTTCCTTGCAAAACACAATGAACAAGTACATTAAACTCATTGGCACAGGTCCAGACATCTTCTCAGGTTCAGATCTCTTAAGATCTCTTCTAAAACCTTCTCAACTGTCCAGTGTCGATCTTTCACAGATCACAGCAACCTCTCTTAGCGTCTGCCCCTCTCCCTTAGGATCACTGGGGCTCCGCTACCAGCTCTTTTTCACAGCTCGGACTTGAGCCAAACCACACAGGTTTGACAGCTCAGTCACTCTTCTTCTTAGAAGAGTCGTGCAGAGTAAAACGCAGTGACACTCAAACGTCTTCAAACTTCTCAAACTACTTCAAGTGAGTTCTCAAGCTTCAAAAACGTTCTTTCAGCTTCTCCAAATAAAACGTCTTCAGCTCAAACTCACAAATAACCTACAAAACTCCTACCAAATAAGTTCACAACATCAAGTTCCTAAGACATGGGTCAAACAACATCCAAAAACACCAAAAAACACAAAAACAAACGAAAATCCATCTCCAAGCTCTTCCATGCACAAACTGGGTCCATTTGGTTCCTAATTGGTTCCTACCTGGTTCCTATAGGTTCCTATGGGTTCTATAGTTCACAGATCGGTTCCTACAAACTTAAATGGTTACCTAACTGTTCACATGCACATGCATTGTTCCAAGATAGGTTTGAAGATGTTCAAGTAGGTTCACGGTGGTTCAGTACACTGTACATCCTCTCACCAAACTTTCACAATGTTAGGTAGCATGAGTGAGGGACAGCCACAGACAGTGCAGCAGCATATGCAAGATCGTTTTGTAACTATGCAACAGAGAAGAGGGATTCCAGAAGTGTTTGGTGATTTTTTTTCCGTCCAACGCCTTCATGGCTTTCGCCAGGTCGTTACAAACGTTCAACCGCAGCAGACGAGCTGAATTGTAATTGCTTGCAAGGCCGTCAAAGGATTCAGCAGCCTCAAAAGAGCTGGTAGTGGACCATTACAAAGTCCAGTGGGCAATCCTATCAAAGACAACACAAACCAAAAAAAGGGGACCAAAAAGCAAACAAAACCAAAACAAACACCCAAAAAGAAACACCCAAAAAAGGTCAAAGACAGGATTGCAACCAGCAGTTGGAGTTCCATGCACGATGACATCTTATGTGTCATCCTAAAAATGGCCCAAAATAAACCACAAAACAGACGAACAAAAACACACCAAAGGGCCACATTGGGTGATAGAAGCAACAAAAGCTCGATGCGGAAACCGGGGATCCCCCCAGCCAGGATCCCCGAGATCACAAAGAGCAGCCGTACCGGCATGATATTCACCCATGCACTTCGAAGCAAACACCGACAACGCCGGGTCGCAACGAGAGTGGTGAGAAATGAGAGAAAGGTGAAACAGGGAGGTGAAACATGGTCTAAAGTGAAAATGACAGCAAGGCTACGGCATTCAGGGCGCACTCAGTCCGCTCAGTAGTCCTTTTTCTATCATCATCATCATGTAGCCGCGATTTGCAGACAGTTCCATTGCGCTAGTGCTCTTGCAGGTAGTCTTCATGGATGGGAGATTGTGCTCATCATCGGTGCGTGGTGATATTTGTGCATTGAGCTCTTCCGATGACGTGCTAGCTCCTTTGGCTGTATGATCCAGTAGCAGTATGGCTTTCTGCGCTTGGCTCACTTCGTAGCTGGCAGAGATTGTACAACTATCCAATATGCAGCTAATTTGGCGGAGTTGGCGTATGGCGGCTTCGAGGTCAGTGACCCTCTGGGATGGGATATTATGGACACCTTGAAGCTTCTGGCTGCCTTGTCGAGGAGTTTGGTGGCAGCATCCATTTCACTGGCAGTGACCTGACACAGGGTCAGTTGAGTGATTGACTTTGCTAGGCGACTGACAGCAGCATCCTTTACTGGGGTTGGCTGGGCCATACCACGGGGCTGAACTGTACGCTGGGTGTTATGCAAGCGTAAAGCTGTTGGGCAGTTCATCAATCAATCGCATAGCTGACATAGTCAGAACAAAGGCATAGGCGTCCATTTGGAGGTGTGCACGGCCGGTCAGTGTGTTGGTCGAGGTAATGTCAGACGGCAACGGGTTCCATGGCTTGATGTACTTTGACATCATCCTACACTACCAACAAAACAACAACACTTAAGTATAAGCCCCCCCAAAAGGTTTACTATAATCCCTTACCCCATCTCTCTCCTCACACTAGCCCAGGCAAGCTTACTTCGTCGGCAGTTACGTCAGGCAGTGGTCAACCATGGGTGCCCCATGGTGACAGCACCTATCAACACATGTCCAAACTACTGGAATTGCACGGGTTGACTGGCGCTGGGGCGTTCGTGGCTGCTTGTGCCACTAGCTGCGGGGCGTGGGTCACCGCTTCCCGGCGGCCTCATCATTTGGGCGATAAGGGGATGGCTTTGCTTGGCAAGCAGGATCTTAGTCATTCCGCGAGTGAAGGCTGCAGGGTCGTCCACTAGCGCCTTAGCTTCAGCTAGTGGCCTATCAAGGACAATGGCAATGAGCATTTCGCCGCCGTCTTTCTGGATTAGGGCTGGTCGGCCGGCTTGCATTTGTGCAAGGATTGCCACCGCTTTATTTTCACACAGGGTACGTTTCCACTCTTCTAGGGCTCTTTGCGCCAGGGTGCAGGTCTGTGGCGGAGCCCTTTGGGCTGCCGGTGTCCCCAATACACGGAGGAAGAAACTGTCATGCAGTGTGGGAGACGGCAGGTTTGTGATGGCAGCTACTTCACGTAAAATGTCACCTTCTTTGATGTCATATGAGGCGGAAGATTTCTGTCCAATGGCCGGTTCGGAATCATCCCAAAGTTGTCGCAGCGTGTATCCTGCTTTCGGTTCCATATACCTTCTGTTCCATACTGCGTTGTGGGACCATTGGGGTGCGTCATGGTTTATTTCAACCGAATCTCTTTTCATGTCATTTATAAACTCTTGCTCAACCAAATATAACAAAGGGGGGGCCCCCCAACAAAAGAACCCAGGGGTTCAACGAACAAGGAGGGGGACCCAACATACTCATAGGCGTACCAGTCAAACAAACATACTTCCAAACCGATGACCAAATCAGTACATACGTACAAATATATACATATATATATTCGCATGAGTACGCACGTGATACGCCGGAGTTTCACAAATGAGATCACTCAGAATTCACTGAAACACATCAATGACAAAGGAAAGGCTGGACATCAGTTTGTTTCGTTTGACAAGGAGTTTCACTCGGTCACACATGCTGTTCATTTTTTCACGTGGGCAAAGTCTCGATGTCACCGAGCTATGGTTCCATGGGCATTGGAATGAGCCGCATCGTTTCCACATGAAACGTTCACCACAGGCTCCATTATTGTATTCACATATCACAGCAATTCATCGTCTCCAAAGAAACGGGCACCACAGAGAGTTTACCATTGTCACATATCTCAGTCATTCCCGATGAGGAATCACGAAGCTGCAATTGGAGTCAAAGGTGAAGTCGTCGGAGAAAAATGTCAAAAAGACGGTATTCGAGGCCAGCGATGGCGCGATCACACATACGCAAAAATCTTTGAAGTTCAGCATGAATTTGGTCGAGAAAAATCACAATAAAATGGCCGTCGAAACCCATGTCCTGCAAAAGGTCAACGGTCTCCTCAATGTGGCATTGCAACTGGAGGACGGTCATTCGAACCTTGGCAAAGAAAAGGAATTGGTGAAGCAGGACTTGCAGGCGCAAGATACTGGTATGGCGTGCAGCACGTAACATGGATGGGGGTACGGAAATTCAAAGATTTTTACAGGGCTGGAGCCAGAGCTCAAGCACATAGGATCAAAGGCCCAAATGGCCAAACATGCTGTCCATGGACAGATGCGCTGACCAAGTGTCAGCAACGTTATGTAGAAAGATGTCCCACATGGACAAGGGAGGGAGTGCGAAGCAAGGGGGGGAACAAAAACAGTTGGCCAACTGCCAACGAGCTCACTTGAGGGGAAACTGCATCATTCACAGATTACGCAGTGACCCCTGAAAACAAACATTCCACAAACCAGGTTGAATGTTTCAAACAGTTGGGGTTCAAACAAGACAGAAGTTAAAAAGGAACACAAGCACAAGTCCCTTGCAAACACAGAGTGTTTCTTCTCGCCTCCAACCCCTCCTGCTTATTTTTTTTTTTTGGTTTCAGGTTTTTTTTTTGGTTGAGGTGGCGCACGCCACACCTACGAGTTGATAAGGTAACAAGGCTAGCGCCTAGTGAAACTTATAAACTCTTGCTCAACCAAATATAACAAAGGGGGGGCCCCCCAACAAAAGAACCCAGGGGTTCAACGAACAAGGAGGGGGACCCAACATACTCATAGGCGTACCAGTCAAACAAACATACTACCAAACCGATGACCAAATCAGTACATACGTACAAATATATACATATATATATATATATTCGCATGAGTACGCACGTGATACGCCGGAGTTTCACAAATGAGATCACTCAGAATTCACTGAAACACATCAATGACAAAGGAAAGGCTGGACATCAGTTTGTTTCGTTTGACAAGGAGTTTCACTCGGTCACACATGCTGTTCATTTTTTCACGTGGGCAAAGTCTCGATGTCACCGAGCTATGGTTCCATGGGCATTGGAATGAGCCGCATCGTTTCCACATGAAACGTTCACCACAGGCTCCATTATTGTATTCACATATCACAGCAATTCATCGTCTCCAAAGAAACGGGCACCACAGAGAGTTTACCATTGTCACATATCTCAGTCATTCCCCACTTTCTTTTTATTAAGCTTTTTTTTACAAATCTACAAGAGGGACCCCTGTCAGAGGACAAACTGCTTGACGCCTCACGGCTCCCAGTTTCACCATCAAGTCGTGACATGCTCTAGATGGCTCATCGGCTGGGTTGCTCTGACTCGGGACTCTGGTGAACCAAGTCCAGGACCGGGCCTTCTCTTCTAGTTTCTCCCAGCACAACAACAGCTCCCGGACGGGTTTAGATCCGGAGGTTCCCTTGATGCATGCATCCATCGAGCTATTGTTGTCAAGGAAATAAATAGTGCAAGACCCACTAAGTTGATCGTTCCAGAGGAGCCGGCTCACCAAGATGGCATAGAGCTCCACAAGTCCAATGAAGTGGGAAAACATGGATCCCCACTCCTCAACCAAGCGCTCCGGCACTGCACATGAAAAATATTCAAACCGGTTGTCAATGGACACAACGCCCCCAATGGTGTGACCAGCAACCTCGCTTGCTCCGTCAGTAAAAGCCAGTATGGGCCGCCGCTGGTCGCAACACGGGACCATTCGGGGTTCTCCGGTAGTGAGCCTGTCCATCAGGATGTGCAGAGACTCGACGGCACACCGATCTAGGGTGACGCTCTCATGGCTTTTAATGGCAAGCCGGAACTCGTGCATGGCAATTCTTCCAACCCGACCCATAACCTGGGCATCTGCAAATTGTATGCGGCCCAGGATCCGACTAACCTCCTTCGCCGTCAACGTGCCACGAGCCAGGATTCCATTGACTGCATCTGAGACCTCTGTCACCCTGCCGGGCTTGTTCCTCACCAGGACAAAACCATTCATAGATTCGCTGGTGTCAATCTCGACCCCAAGAACAGTGGCTTTTGAGTCAAAGGGCTTCAGTTTATGGTCAGCAAACTGGAACCCGAGCATGTCGAGTAGAAGCTTAGCCATGCTCATTGAGGACTGTTTCAATATGCAAGGCGCCACCATTGGAAAGTCGTCGAAATAATTTCCCCAAAGCAGTCCAGCATGGAGCCCAATGGAGTGGATCAGCCGGGACACGCGGTTAAAATGAACCACGCTGGCCGTCGCCCCAAATGGCAGCACATTGCCAATGAAGCACTTGCATGAATTGTCTGAAGGATCCTTAAGGGCGATGACAGAGAGCCGCCTGCACTCCTTGCTGATCGCAAATTGTTTATATGCTGATGACAAATCCAAAACAGAAAGGAGAGGTCGACCACCACCCTCAACCAGATATGCGGGGTGAACCTTACCCTCCAGACGGGTTCCATCACTCCTTCGAAATGAAACATGTCCCAACGCTAATGCGCGGGTGATGGCAGCTGTCATCCACACGACCTGGTCTAAAGTGCGCAAATCCAACTTGTCTGAGTAGCCATAGGCAGTGTTCACACGGTTTTCCGCGAAATCGTCAATAGGCCGGAGCTTCATTCTATCACCAGAGGACTGCAGCACTGCGAAGCGTCTCACAGGTATCCATGGCTGTCCATTGAAAATATCATGAACCTGTTCAACTGTATGCGGGCCAGTCATCCAGTGATGGTTACTCGCTTCCTCCATTGTAGCATCCCACAATGGCTGACTCCCAGTATTAAGAGCTGCACTTTTGACCTTGCCAATCAACGCAGGTCTAATGAATTTTGCGCTCGCCCATAACTCCCCTTCAGAGGCTTGCGGTGGTCTGGGTTCAAGCCCAAAGACATTTGAAGGGGTCTGGATTCCAGTGAGTTTGAAGCCCGCATCAATTTCGTCAAAAAGATTGGTGTCAGGCCAATCCAAGCTGCAAGCTATCTTTCTGAGCAGGAGGAGCCTTTTGGGGGCAAGAACTTGTCCAACCTCAGGGTCAAGGCGTGACTTGTGTTCTTTCTCTTGCGCTTCAAGCTCCTCTGCCCAACTCATCCAGAGCTTCATTTTGGAAATTCGAAAAGTGCAAACATCTGCAGGGGACGTGGTCAAAATGAAAAATAATACATCAAGCATTTGATCAGGAACGGCATGAAAAGTGTCAAACGGGTGGTGCAACGTCAGTGACCTGTCAATCCACTTCATGGGAGTTCTGTAAATACCAAACTTCAAAACTAAGCTGCTCTCGCCTTCCCCCCTTTTCGTAAAACTGAGCAGCTTTGAGCCACTGGGAACATGTTGAAGGCAGGCCGTCAAGCAACCTTTGGCATCGGTTGTGGGCATTGATGCAGCTGTGACAATCTCAAATCGCTCGAACTCGGAAATCAAAGGTGGCATGCGTCGTCCTGCCGGCTGTTTATGCATGGCAATCATTCCTTTGTAGTTGACTGCAACATTGTTGGGATCTGCCTCAAATTTCTGCGGAAAAAGTTGCAACGCATTTTGCACAATGGAAACCACTTGAACACACAGCTGTTTGGTGTATGCCGCTTCATCACTAGTAGCATATTTAAAGGTTCCATCACTCTGCCGTGTGCGCCCAAAAGGGGCATGTTCATGGTTGCCAGGACATAGGGCTTGGATGCCGCACATTTCAGGCAAAGTTGAAAGGAAGGATCGGTGCAACTTTCGAGTAGATCCCCATGCGCAAGTATCATATTTGTAAAACCTGCAAGGTGTGTCAGCAATCAAATTAACAAAGCATGGAATCAGCCACAAATAGCTAGAGGTTGGGTTTTCGACGCTCCATGGAATGTCCTGCAAGGTGCATTGCGTCAAAAACCTTGTCAAGCCACTATACAATGCATTTGCCAGTTGAACTCTTTCAAGATCTCTGCCTTCCAAATGTGGCAGTCCAGATGGGTAGTCCTCACTACGCAACTGCTTTGGCCCCCCGCCAGGACCAAGCGGGATTTCTCTGGCACGACTGGTGCTGCATGTATAAACAACATTGTAATGTTCAATAATATGGTGAAGGAAGGCCCATCCATGGTCTGTCGACGGCTCCACATTGCAAACAGTGACATACGAGTGAAAACGGTTAGATTTGTGGTCTATGGCCAAGTGCTCAAAACCACTGTCTTTGAAACACTTACTCAACATGGCAGTCCCTGCACATAGTTCTATGATCAAAGGAGCGCCCTGTTTTGTTGTCCCCGCTTTAACGCCTTCTTTGGCGGGCAAGCCAGGATCATCCACTGTTGTCGCACCAGCTGCATCCATTGTAGAGTCACCAGTGCCAGTGTTGTGAGGTGAAACATCGCACTCCCCAAGTCAGTTGCTGCGTTTGTTTGGGCACGTCTGGAAGGTATGACTTGACTGAAAACAATTCTTCATGCAGCAAATGTGCATACCTTTCCGGCAACGGCCTTTGGTCACGGGCAATTTGCAACCATGAGGAAGGTTATGGTCAAAACATATGGGCTGGTTGTTGCGGTTTCCAGGTGCCCCGCCTTCCAGCCCAGCAGGCATCTTGATGGTGAGCGATCCGCCGCCTTGTTGACCCTTAGACTTTCCCTTGCCCTTATTCTTTGGCCTGGGGACCTTAGCCTCAGGCCTGTCATGACTGGCATCACTTGTCCTCTTGACGGAAGTGCTACTGCTATTTGGCAAAGGCTGCAACAAGTGTAAAACATCAGGGTGCTCCATGGTGTTCCTAAAAATTGCATCCAGTGGTCGGCCTGTGGCTGTGGTCTGGACACCTGACCTGCTCCCTTCTGCAAGTTTCACAAACAACTTCCGGTCTGCGTTGATAATCTGCTGCATGCTAATTTTGGCATATCCGTCTGGTTGACTTGCGACTCGACAGTCAAAGATTTTTTTAACCCACCTGTCATGCTCCAGGTAGTCCAGCAAGTTCGCCTGGTCAAGGGCGAGGCCTCGCCTCATCAGAGCCAACCTGACAAACATATCTGATGACAAATCTGCTTCCATTTTGTGTTCCTTGTCACGTATGCGGACAGCCCCACTTGCATCAATTGCAACATGTTTGTCCTCCCGCTGGGATGAGTTCAAGACCTCCTGTTCTTTCGAAGTGCACCTGCTGAGTTCAACATGCTGCAATCTGTTTTCCTCGTACAGGGACACTGCAAGATCGACCAGTCTGTCGCTCGGTTCAAGTTTTCCTTCAATACGGATACCTTTGAGTTTGGATTGCTGACGTTTCAACCTATCTGCACGTTCAGGCTGTGCTAGTTTCTTTACTGGCATGTCCTCAACTGGTTCAACTGAGTGCTTCAGCTCTGCTGCTGTAAGGCTGTAGGCCTCATGAAAAAGCCTCCTCAATGAAGCAAGTTGTCCAAGGGTTGGATCTGCACCTAAAGCAGATGTCATGGCCGTCACAAATGGGGCCTCATCTGAGTTTCCTGGGACATATGCAGAACTGAAGGCAAACTTTGCAAGTGTGTTTACACCATTTGTGCACAAGGCTTCAACGACGTCATCTGCCAATCCAAGCGCAGCCGCTCGGGCCCTGAAGTTTGGCTCACTGTCAGTGAGTGACATTGCAGACTAACTCCTAAATGCAAGAAACGGAATTAGTTTACCATGAAGGTAATGAGGGATTACCTTAGGTCAGGACTATGGGTAATTGAGGAAACTCCTATTAAAGCAAAGGATTTTGGGTGGTCTGACAGTCTTATGATATCATGCATTTGTGTTGCATGGGATCCCAAGTGGACCCCTTTCGACATGGCGTCAAATACGCCGCTTGAACCAGCACATCAACCAAGTGTTGATTGACCCAACTGGTCACGCCCAAATGGCACTAAGGTTCAACTATTGCGCAACATGCATTGCTGCTCATGCGTTTCAAAATTCCAAAAAGAAAATGAACCCAGGTTTCAAGTTGTCAGCTTGGTCACACAGGGTCATGAAGTTTTTTTTCATCTCAGCCACGGGCATCTCTGAAACACTGGCTGCATTGCGGTGACATAAACTTCGGTCTAATCTCAAGCTCTTCATATTTGTTATTGATCTCCCTGCCGCATCGAAACTTGTTGCCCCCCTCCTCTGAAAGCAAATGAATGTATCTGGTGAATCGGTTCCTGAAGAGCGGGGCGTCCTCTTGAACTCCCAGGGCTTCAAGAGTTGCATGTTCATTCCATGAGCCTACCACGTGGTCCATGGCCGCCTCATTCATGTTTTGTTCCTCAAAGGCATGCTCATCGTCACGGGAGTCTTCAGAGTCTGTGTCACTGAAATCCACTACCGTGTCAGTTTCAGGGGTGCCAACTCCAGAAAGGGCCTGGTCAGTTTCAGGCTCAAGTCGATGACCCTGCATTGGAAAGTACCCAGATCGCGTGGCATCAGGGACGAAGGTCTTCTTCCTGACACAAGCAAGGCATTCCTCAAGCTTCCTAACCGGTCCAGCAGATGCATCACGTGAATACAGCAGGGCCATCTTGTCGGCACTCGGCATATGATATCCCAAATGTTGCCTGATACTGATGGGGGCCCCAAACTTTGCCATCCAGCTGAGTGTTGTGGTCTTGAGCGAATGTGTCCCGATGTTCCCAAGCGCTCCAAGCGGGATACCCGACACTTGCAGCAGTTGCCGCAGCCAGTCAGCACCTTCTCCAGCTCCAAGAGGTGTCTTTGTCCAGCCGCCCTTGGAAGGATATGGCAGCATGGGCATAGCTTCACCCCTCGGTTTTCCACACCTGACACCAACTTCCCTCCAGGTGGTGAACCAGTCAGCTCCGGTAACACCAAAACGCGGTGCAACCATCGGCAGGTACTTCGTTTTCATTTCAGTTGTGTAGGCTGATTTTGTTCGACCAACTTTCCCTTCAATGTACCCTTGGGGGCTTCCATCAACGACAATTTCATCCAAAATGAGGTCCTGCAAGTTCATCATATCTGAAAAACGGGCCCTGAAGAAAATGCACAACAAGAAACATCCTGCCGCCACCCGGTCTCGGTCTGGATATTTGTCAGCCATGACAATCTTCTCCAGGTGTTCGACCATTGCAACACTAAGGGGGTCCTTCTGCAGGGTTCGTCTCTTCTTCAGATAGGCTTCACGTGCACACCCTTCTACCCTTTTGCTTGCAAGGACTGTATCACCACCAGTAACCCCAAGGACATGGAAAGAAAACCTGATTGCAACCAAATAAGATCGTAGAAATGTTGGTGCAGAAGTGTCAGCATGTTCGCACATGAAATTGTAAACCGTAGCCTCAACCAAAGGAAATGCTGGAATGCCGTTCATGTCACACCACATGATATACCGCAGGACTGGGCTTGCACGCGCATGCAGAGTTCCTGTAGCCTTACCTGCAAAAATGTGCCTCAGACCATCACCCAGGGCCTGTCCCATAGGCGACAAGCGGTCCCACTGCCTGCCAATTTCAAATGAGTTCAAATACATCATAATGATTCCAGCCCACTTCCGAATTGCTGCAACCCGCTGAGAATTGAGCAAAGCCTCCCAGGAGCGTCCTGTCACAGTTCTCTTGGCTCTAAAAATCCTCAACGCTTCAGGTCTGTCAGAAGCCTCGTCATCACCTTCATGCTCAGGGGTGGCCACTGCAATCACTCCACAAGGTTTTGGAACCAGAGGTATACTGCTGCCAGGAACTGAAATTGGAGGGCGCGCAACATAAATTGGATTGAAAATTGAACCCCACACTGCACGTCTGGAAAAAGCCAAATGCGATTCATAAGCATCCATGTCATTACAGCTCATCCCCACTTTCAAACCAAAGTAAATAGGCAATGGCTGCGAAAAATCCAACAGTGAAGGCCAAAATGCCACAGCAGACCAAAATTCGAAAAGAATTGAATGACACATGCACTGATGGAATCTGAAGTGCAGCCAGCCCCTTCTGGATAGCCGATGCAGTGCGAAAGGCCGCGGGCATCAACGAATGAACGGAACAAAAACAGTTGGCCAACTGCCAACGAGCTCACTTGAGGGGAAACTGCATCATTCACAGATTACGCAGTGACCCCTGAAAACAAACATTCCACAAACCAGGTTGAATGTTTCAAACAGTTGGGGTTCAAACAAGACAGAAGTTAAAAAGGAACACAAGCACAAGTCCCTTGCAAACACAGTGTTTCTTCTCGCCTCCAACCCCTCCTGCTTATTTTTTTTTTTTGGGGTTCAGGTTTTTTTTTTGGTTGAGGTGGCGCACGCCACACCTACGAGTTGATAAGGTAACAAGGCTAGCGCCTAGTGAAACATTCTTTAAGCATGTCATCTAATTCTTGGCGGGTCGCAGCTCGGTGAATACAACATTGCCTAACAGCACCGTCGATGTGCAGTGGCCATCCGACTGGCATGTAGGAGTCTTCAAGGATTTTTTTTCCTCGAGTGTGGCCGATGTCGCGCTGAAGGCTCGGTCCTTACATGAGCATAAGCAGGAAATACTTTTGTACAAGGACAAAAAAGTCCTTTGAGGCGGCAAATCGATTGAAACAACAAAAGCAAAACCACAACCAACCGAAAGCGACGACCCGCAAATCCCCCAGCCAGACTTGCGTTTCGCCAGCGGAAACAGCGAAGCAAACGGCAAAACACAAACAAAAACCACAAAACGGGGCCAGAGCCCAAACAAAAACACCCACCGAATCGACTTGCCATTGGACGCAGTGGCTTGTCCACTGCATCACAATCAAAAACATGCCAAACGAATTAGGGATCACGGCTTTCCAGGCAGACATGAAGGCCTTAACTTGTGAGTTTACTCTAGCATGAGCCAAGCTGTACAAGAAAGCAGGGCTACGACTAAAGCTTCTCTCAGAGTCCTCTCAAATCAGCTCGTCAATGGGCCTTTATGGACATAGTAGTCGTCATCATATCTGTCAGCCGCGACCACGAAGCCGTGATGTTGAGACAATCAGATCCCCCCCTAGAGGGGGGGGTGGACAGTGATGGCAAACGGGAAGCATCGTGGGCCAGGGAAAAGCTTCCAAACATACCATCGCAAAAAAGCACGTCCCTAGTTTCATAGGGGAAACTGCGGCCACCCTGTTGATTAGTCTCAGCCTGCGAATTCCTTAGGCAGTAATCGCAAAGCTGAGTAACATGCAGAAAACCATTGTATTTGCAAGATTGTATTTGCAAGTGCCACCATACCTGTGCTGTCATAGGCAGTGTCGCGTTCTTGGATGCAGGTTCGCAAGACATACACACTACAGAACTGTTCAGGACATTTCAGGATGTCATCGTCCCTGAAAGACCTGGAGTGCATTGCAGTACGCACAGACGAAGATTGTAGCGAGACTACGGCCATAATGCCACTCACCCACAGAATAGACAGGCTGCAGAATTACCACATCTTTCGACCAATTGACGAACCATGCTGGCAGTCTTGTGCTGCTCGCGGGCGCCCCAGGCTGTCCTACAGGGAGAAACACCGGAGTGCACCGGTGAAGCTCACTGCAGCACAGTCTGGTCCATGGCATCGGCCGGCTAACTACCGCCCCTCTCGGTTGGGTGCAGCTACCCATGTAGAGTACCCACACAGAGGACATACCAAGGAGACCCAGAGGAAGCAAACGAATTAAAGTCAAATGAAAAAGGCAGCCCCTAAAAGAGAAAGAGGTCAAGTCAGCAGGAAAAACAGACCCAAAAGACGGTCCATTACCATTTTGTTCTATGATTGTGCCTAGCATAGGGACATCAATTGTTGCCTTAAGGCTAACCTGTGCACGTTTGCACTTCCATGTGTTAGGTGCAAGCAAACCACGCGCGGCCAGTAAAGCAAGTGAGTGGACCTGTACGCAGTCCAGCGAGCTGTCCCAGCAATAAACCAAACAAAACAAAAACCAAAACCAGAAACAAAAGAAACCAAGCAAACAAAAAACACAACCACAACCAGAACAAAACAAACAAAACACAGAGAAGTGTAGAAAAAGCGCCGTGCACAGATCTACGGTCAAATCCAACGCTTCTTCCAAAATTCCTACAGAACTACGCAGGCGGACGCGTACGTCAACCACGCACACCAAATACAAGCGCAGAGCGTAAATTCCCAAAACCTAATTAAACTGAAGCAATACCGTGTCAAAAGGAATGTTTCATCCTCGACTCCCACATGCTGACGTCAAGCTCCTTCTTTTCGCTCCAGGCGCAACACGATCAGTCAAAGGGAAACAAAAACACAACAAACAAAGAACAAAAGAGCAAGGAAGATGATGTGTTCCCTGTGTCGGTCTGTCTTATGTCAAGTTATGTGACACAGCAGCTCTTGTTCACTAAATGAACTTCTGACACCAGTCCTTCGAGCCGATGTCTCAACTGGTAAACTCGATTTCAGGTTTCCAGTTAACAAACCTCAAGTTCTTCAAATAAAGGTTTGTTGAAACTATTCCAGCTGCTAGAAGTTTACAAAACTCAAGTTTCACTAGATGAATTCAAATCATCGAAACACTTCCAAAAGTTCTCAAAGCAAACTGGTTCTCATCCAAACGTGAATAACCAGCTCATTATTTCTCCACAAAACCAGGATCGATTGAGACTAAGTCAACACCGGTGGTGGAAGTTTCGATGTTAATTTGCAATCCATATAATTATATTAAATTATATGGCGTACCGTTGTGACGTAAGGTAAACAATATTCGTGTAAATGTACTATTTACACAAATAAAACTTACTACAAAAAACGCAGTTGCCGACGTTTCGAAAAAGAGAACACAAGTGCACAACACTCGGACTTTATATTGATTTTATTTGTTTCTCGAGGAAACCGGTTGGGTTGGAAGTTTCCACCTTATATCCTGTGTCCTTATCCATGTATACCATAGACATATCAAACAACACAAACAATTAAAATATTTATAAAGTTGTATACGCGCGAAACGTTCGTCAGATTCGTCCATCACGCTTCTTTCAAAAATTTGTTCCTCACATTCACAACTTCTCCAAAATTTCTCTTTGCAGAAATTCTCGGAAAAAATAAAAAACATGCAGCAACTGAAATTGACGGTGCACATGAAAGATGACATACTGCAGATCGGAACACTCTCTTTTTTAACCGGAGCAGTGGGGGAAAGTTCAATCCCGCTCACCTTCAAACGGCTGAGGGGTAGGCTCTAGAAAAAAGCAACCTTCCTTGCAAAGCATCCAAGGTTGACAGAGAAAAGGGGCGGGAAAAAACCCTGTGTTTTGGGCGGGTAAAATTCACAACCACTCAAAAAGTGAAGTGAAAAACCCTCCACACCCACCCTGGTTTGAGGCGAGCGCACATATATAAAATTATATGATGCCTCTGCCATGAAGGTTTTGACAGTTGACTATTTCACTTCAAAACCTGCCAAACAAAACCTAGAGCCTTCAGATTTGTTTTCAAACGTGTAAACTGTTTTCCAAAATTGAAAACCAGTTCTGTTTTCCACGTTCAGGTTTTTGTGTTGTTTGAGCACAGGTGTGAAACACAGGTCAAGAAACAAACCCAACCTAATTTTGCCACATACAAAATTTTTCCTCTTCTGTACAAATAAGGGGATCATCATTTCTTTGAAATGAGTTGCTCCCTTATTTGTTTCTCGAGGAAACCGGTTGGGTTGGAAGTTTCCACCTTATATCCTGTGACCTTATCCATGTATACCATAGACATATCAAACAACACAAACAATTAAAATATTTATAAAGTTGTATACGCGCGAAACGTTCGTCAGATTCGTCCATCACGCTTCTTTCAAAAATTTGTTCCTCACATTCACAACTTCTCCAAAATTTCTCTTTGCAGAAATTCTCGGAAAAAATAAAAAACATGCAGCAACTGAAATTGACGGTGCACATGAAAGATGACATACTGCAGATCGGAACACTCTCTTTTTTAACCGGAGCAGTGGGGGAGAGTTCAATCCCGCTCACCTTCACCCCAATTAACAGATCTGAATTTCCGTATTAGCTCCAAGAGTTGTTCCCACTCGATCGTGACTCTACTGACGCCTTCAGCTGTCAGTTCTGACACGTCAAGCCTGCTAGGTTTGTCTGCTACGTTGCTGCTTGTAGGAACTCGGGCAAACCAGACTTTCAACTGACATTGCATTTCTCGGACTGTGAAGGATCTAACTAACCAGCTGCCATTGCCGCTGGGAGTGGCTCCTGCTATGAGTGCTCCTTTGGCCGCCTCATTGTCCAGGTAGAACACTCCTTGGCAGTACTGGAGTTCTTTTTCCCAAACATGTAGTGCTACCGTCACTGGCAGTAGTTCAAGTTCAAAGACTGGGTGTCTCGACTCGGCCAGAAATATGTCCATCCATTGTTTGGGCACCTGTTCAGAAAAGAAGGACACAGCTTGGCCTGCATCATTCACTAACACCGCTCCGATCGATCCCAACTTGGTATCCTCTCCTTCGCATGCACCATCTGAAAAAACATACCAAGTTTGCAAGTTGGCCGCCATGACCTTTGTCGGCGCAGCTGAGAGCACTCGGTCTTTCAAAAACTTAAGTGCACCAACCTCTTTTGCTCCTATGCTTTCTTTTTGCCTCCCAGCCGATGCCATGCTACTGATGACCTTCAAGGACTGCTGTGCTACTCGACCATGGGAAAAGGTTTCGAACCATTGAAGTCTCCCTCGGAGCCTTTCCGCATCTTTGCAAGTCAACGACCCTTGTACCAAAATGGACTCTATTAGAGCCGTCAGCTCCTGTATCCTGGACTCAGTGTGTCCAATCGTGACGAACCTGTGTGGAATGTTTACCTCTCGCTCCGGTGCCAAATCCAACACCACTCCCAGGGTTTTCACTCTGGTGCTCCAATCAACAGCCTTTTTCCCCTCCGTAGCAAAGGTTATCCCAAGCAGCTGAAAAAGACACTCTGCAGAGACCTCGGCGCTCTTTGCATTGATCCTCCTGGACAACAAAGTATAGTCGTCGAAGAAACTAGTCCAGCACAGTCGGAGTCCTTTGACCCCTAGGAACCATACCGCCATAGACACCCTCAAAAAGGAGCTGACAGAGCCTATGGCTCCAAATGGTAAAGCGTTGATACCCAGGTAACAAACCTTTTGTTGATGAGGGTCCCAAACTGCCAATCTCAAAAGGTCCCTGTCAAACTTTCTGACTCCGTACTGCTTGTACGCGCTCTTCAAGTCGTAAGTTTTTCCGACCACATCATCCAAAGCTGTTTCAGGGAGAGTGGTTAAACACCAAGCGATGTATGAAGCAAGCTCGTCTATCGCATGCACCCTCAAGCGCTCGCTTACTCCACATGTGGAGTTGAATCCCCCTGCCGTACAATCGTCTATCAGTCGCACCTTTTCTCCCTGACGGAGTCCAAAACGCTTGGCGATCAAGTGCTTTGATGGGTCACACTTCTCATCCACCCACGTCCATCTGTTGCTTAACTCCTCCTGGGTTTGCCCCCAGACTTCCTCTGCTAAGTCCGGGTCGAGGTTTGATGCCACCTGTTTGCATATGCCTCCATTGATGCCCTTTGCAACTTTCAGGGCTGAATCGACCGTCTGCGAGGGCCGCTTCAAGCCCACAGGGAAAATGTGTGACTTAGGCAGCCACCCCGACAGAGGGAAGCCACGACTGATGTCATTGACCAGCTCCTTGTCAGGGTAATTGTAAAACTCAAGCATCTCTTTGAAGAGCAACAATCTCTTCCCTTGCAGCACTTGACGCAAGTGAGGCTCTAAACTGGCATGCAGCGTCATTTCTTCCTTCTCCAAGTCTTTGCAGCGTTTTGACCAATGGTGAAAAAACTTTGCCCCCTCCTTGACAATCACATGAGGCGGCAGGGAAAAATTTTCTTTCAACATCTCTATCACCTCATGGTTTAAGTGCAACGCCATCGATCGGGGATGTCCCACTTTGGCTGCTTGCGCCACGAAATCCCAAGGTTCTCTGGGTATTCCAGCTGTGCAAAGCTCAGCTTGAAAAATTTCACCATCTGTATTGAAGAAATCTTGCATGTTACTGTCATCAAGCTGAACCTCTTTCATATCAGTTTTCCAATAAACTTTCCCCTCATCGACCCGCACTTTACCCCATTGTAACTGTCGATTGACCACACGAGTGCCTTTGGGCTGTCTGAGAAAGAACTGGTTCTGTTCGGGTTCCAACGCTGGCTGACTCAAAAATTAGTAGTAAAATTGAAACTCACTAACCAGTGGCCTTAGTTTTTTGCCTCGGGGCAGCATGTCCATGATCCAGCGGTGAGCTGTGTTGGCCGTCTTTGGAATTTCAACATCCAAAGTTTCAGGCTGCTGCGCTCCATGCAGTTGTGCATATAGGACAAGTAAGGCCACGACGCGTTTGCAAAGAAGCATTGGGTAAGCAGCTTCCTCTGCTGTAGGAAAAGTGAGTTGTGAACCTACTACTTTGGGGTTCCATGTGGCGTGTTTATGACTTCCGTCACATGTTGCAGAAAGCGTTGAAAACACATCTTCAGAGGACCACCAACGTGTCTTTTTGTTGCGTGTACCCCCATGCATGCAATGGTGGAAATAAACGCTGAAGCCCACATGCACTTGAAGAATCTCTGCAATGTCCGGATAGCCCCAAAACAAAGAGTTCTCAGGGTTCTCCAATGAACACAGAATCATGTTTCCAATGCAAAACTTAATGATGACCGCAGTGGCTGAATAAACAATGTTGGCAGCTTCAGTCCGTATTTTGTCCAAGCCTTCCAAGTTGTCCAGGCCCATTGGTTTTTCTTTGGACCGTAACGGCCCAGGCACCTTGAACCCTTTGTTTCGGAAGCTCCAAAGCTTTTTCTCACGGGCTTTAGAAGCCGTTCCGCATGCTGGAGCTAAGTGAACTGCCAGAATGCGCTCTTTCTCCGCCGCCAGTAACGTCATGAGTGATGACATCTCTTCTGGACTGGTCAAATCATAGTTTGCAATGAAAACCTGTGTTGCTCTTGCCGCTGTCTTGTCCACGGGCAAAATGCCCAGTCCTTGCTCTCTTGCCACTTTCGACAACCTAGCTGTCCCTGCAAAGATTTCTACAAAAAGCAAATCTTGCAAAGTTTTGCCATGAAACTTTCCATCGCCTTGGGCGTTGTTTGTGACACCACAGCCAGCTCCAGTTTCCGGAGATGGGCCTTTTCCCAGAGGTTGTTGTTCAACTGCAGTCTGGGGTGAATCAGGATGCTGTTGGTCCGTCTGAGCTTTCGCAGAAAAAACCTGTTTCACATCCAGCAACTTTCTCTTTAAGAATGCTGCTTTGTTGTCCTTGTCCACGTCTGTCGATAGTCAGTTGGAAGCTGCACGGCAGGTGACAAGGCTGTGATTGTTTTTGTGGCACTTGATGCAACAATGCACTCCCTTTTTGCAACGCCCATTAGACACCTCGAGCTTGCAGCCACTTTTCTGATTGAATGCCCAGCAAATCGCCTGACCACTGGCGTCTCTTTGTGCGTAGCTTTTCAACTCATTTGGACACATGGCTTTGGCCTTGGCCGATGTCTTTGGCCGCTTGAAAGGCCTCGAAGGTGGTCCTGCAGCTGCTTTCGGTGCCGCTGCAGAAGCGCTCGGCTTCTCAGGCTCCTTTGCGCTCCCCCTTGGCATGGGGAGCAAGAACATGGTGACCCTTGGGTCCGTCCTGAGCTCTTTCAGCTTCGCCTCCATTGGAAAAACGCGTCTCGAGTCAGGTTGTACTGAATCCTGAACCTCCTGGGCCATGATTGTAAATAACTCCCTGTCTGCTCGAATGGCTTGGTTAATTGAAATTTTGGCAAACCCCGGCGGGGGCTCCCTAGTCAGCTGGCTCAAAAGTTGCTGAACCCATATCTCGTGCTCTTCATATTTGATGAGGGCACATTGGTCATATGCCAAGCCTCTGCGCTGAAGGGCCCATTGAAACTGTAGGTTCGTAGCCGTATCGGCCACCAATGGCTCAGAAGGGGTGGCCAGTTTTACCATCTGTTGCTCCAGTGAAAGAATCATGGGCTTTTCTTTCAAGCTATTCTGCACTTCGCTGTCTCTCTTGCTGCATTTGCTTGGCGGTATCCATGTTATGCAGTTGGTCTCTTTGACCTGAGCCACCAAGTCCACCAGGGCATATGATGGTTGAAGTTCACCCTTCAACCTAAGACCATGCAGCCTTGCTTCTTGGTCTTTGAGTCGTGCGGCCTTTTCGGCCAGCGGAAGTTTTTTGACGCCATCCATTGACGTGTCTGTTGCTCTTGACTTCAGTTCTGCCATCACTATTGCAGAAGCTTCGAAGTGCAAACGTTTGAGATGGGCCTGCATCCCAAAGCTCAGGTCAACTCCTCCATTCAACTGAGTCGCAAAGTCTTTGAACTGCTCCTCGCTTGGTGGTGACTGAGGTGTCCCCGACGCAAATGCCAGGGCGCTCAAGCTCCTGATGCCATTGTTCACTAACAGCGTGGCCAAGCTTCCATCTGTAACCAGCTTATTGCAGTGCTGTTCGAATGCCGCTTCTGAATCGGCAAGAGACATCAGCGGCTCACGAAAAGAAGGTTTGAAATGACATCAGACTTGGTGGCGTCCATCGACATACAAATTTGTGCGCTCAAACTGAAAACTTCATTCTAAAAGTATGATGTGAGATTTCGACACATCCATGTAAACTGTGAATTAGATCATGTCAAATCACTCATGTTCAAAATGGCGTCACAACGACCTATCGTTTCTGCTTGATCCTCCAAGCTCTAACGATTCCTCGCTGTTGTGGCAGATTCATCTCATTCCAAAAAATGTGATGTCCCTGCCAAATGATTCGAAAGACCTTTACCTGTTGCCTTTTGAATCCACACTGAAAGAAACAATCACGCAATAGATCAGCCAAACATGAACATGAGTGCCAGGTCCCGACATGAAAAACAACTGCTCGAAATCAGATCTGCAAGCAAAATTGGACATGAAATCTCAAACTCGGTTGAACAAGAATCTCAGCTGAGCACCCTGCCGACCGCTGAATGTTTTTCACATCTTGCGGACCGCTGTCGTTTCAGCTGTCTTTCAATCTGAAACATTGTTTGCATTTGGCTGAGTCGTATCTGACTTCGCCCTGATGCTTCCTGAACCCAGCAGTGATCCTCCTTCCGCACAGAAGGACCTTCACATGTTCAGCTCCTGAAAGGTGAAACATACGAGAGTTTGTGTTGAGCCAAAGACTTTTATCCTCTGGCACCTCTATCAGATAGTGCCCAACAACTGGTGAACATGTTGGGCCGTCACTCTCTGACGAATCGCTTGAATCTGTTGTTACATGACCCTGTTCAAGGTTCTCAGCTCCCGGCTCTGTCACCTGTTCCAAATTAATCTTCTGCCAAGACCCTTCCGACATGTTTTCAACATTCTGTTCAGCAGTCATTGCACTCTGCAAACTCTGTGAACTCGGATTGAAAGAAAACGATTCAACCTGATCAAGTGGTGTGGCATTGGTTTTAAGCCTCCCGCTCCTGGTGCAATCAGGATCAAAGGTTCCTTGCTTGATCTCGGTCAGCACGTGGGTGAGCAGTGCTAAGGGACGGGCAACGCTATCCCTGCTGTACACCAAAGCCATCTTCAGTGAATTCGCATGATACCCAAGAATCAACCGATCCTCAAATGATGCACCACGTTTCGCCATGAATGAAAGACAAGTGCACTTGCATGAATGACTTGCAATCTTTGCAATTAAGGTGTCTCCCAACAGCTCATGCATCCACAGTTTGGCCTCCTGCGTTGTAAGCGGCCTGCATGTAGGCTCCAGCATGCTGTCAGGTGCTGGCATCAAGGGATACTGAGCCAAGTTGTCGATTCTCAACAACCTCCTTGCATGAACCCACTGAAAACCCCAGTTATCATCAGTGATCCCATACGATGGGGCAGCCATGGGAAGAAATTGATGACGTAGGTGAAAAGCTCTTGCAGTTTTATGCACAGCAGTTCTAGCTTCAAGAAAACGAATCTGGTGTTCATCGTCTCTGTCTTCAAAAAGCGATTCAGTGTGCTGAGCATCTGACCACCTGGCTCTGGCATACACGCAGAAGAGGATCATACCAGCCATGACCCTATTCCAAACTTCCTCCGATTCTCTAAGCACTTTGTGAAAAGCCTGCAACTGCTTCACAGTAAAGGGGTCAGCCTGTCGTGGGCAACTCAAGTTTTTGCTGAATGCAGCCCCAGTACATCTTCTGCTCTCTGTCAGTTCATGCAGTCTCTCAACACCCAATATGTACCTGACAAAAACCAAGGCTTCGAAGACTGACTTCAAACGCGATGTTGGTGCTCCTTTTGCAGACTCCTGTTTCAGGTAACTGTAAAACTGTTCCTCACTGCACGGAAATTTCACTCCGTCTTCCTGCAGGGCCTTGCAAAATTTCTGAAGACTGTTCACACGTTTAATCAGTGTCTGAGGAGCCTTGTTGTAAAAAACATCGACAAGAATCTGCGCCTTCTCCTTGAACGTGTGACACCCATGTAATGCGTCCACAAGCCGTGAACAACCGGGTGTCCAAGTGTCTGTCAATGCAACCCAACGTCTGACTGAGGTTTCCCAAATCGCCTCACGCTCTTCTTTCCAGCTACGTTCGGGTATGTCTCTGATATGTTGTAAAAAACCTTTCACCTCTTGGAATGGTTTCGGAAAAACTCTGCGTTCCACTTCCACTGCAGATGCCCCACTTGGTTCTTGAAAAAACGGGGCTGGAGCAGGACGCTTGTATCCTCTGTCCATCAAATCCATTGCAGAAACATTGGGATCCAAAAATCTTTCCCAAAAATTTGACTCCCATGGTAACTTGGGGCCCTCATGAGTCAAACTCTTCCAAGCTGATTGCACCACCGCTTCCGGATCGTAATGCTTCGAAAGCTCTATGCCTTCGTCCTCTGAAACTCCAGGTAAAACCCCTGAGAAGTCCGTCAGAATGGAAGGTGAATAGTCAGCGTCATTTGCAGTCACGCCAAACAAGTCATTGTTCCCAGTTGGCTCTTCCAGGTCTATGATTTCCCCAGAAACATGTCCATCTGTCCCATGCCGAAGTTCCAAAAAACCGGTCTCTAAATGGCTTAATCCAGAAGTTTCCAGTTCACTGAAAATTGGTCCAGCATTGTCCAGGTCGACACCGCTAACCTCTCGAGAGGAATCCATGGCTGACTACCTACCCCCCATGCTAAAATTCACAACCACTCAAAAAGTGAAGTGAAAAACCCTCCACACCCACCCTGGTTTGAGGCGAGCGCGCATATATAAAATTATATGATGCCTCTGCCATGAAGGTTTTGACAGTTGACTATTTCACTTCAAAACCTGCCAAACAAAACCTAGAGCCTTCAGATTTGTTTTCAAACGTGTAAACTGTTTTCCAAAATTGAAAACCAGTTCTGTTTTCCACGTTCAGGTTTTTGTGTTGTTTGAGCACAGGTGTGAAACACAGGTCAAGAAACAAACCCAACCTAATTTTGCCACATACAAAATTTTTCCTCTTCTGTACAAATAAGGGGATCATCATTTCTTTGAAATGAGTTGCTCCCTCCTTTTTGCTTCCAGTAATTGCACAGTCGGGGGTAAATCCAAGGCCGGTCATGGTTCCAGCTGATCTTGTTGTAGGTGCATTGGATGGGTCATGATTCCATCACTGTCCAACGTTGACACGAAGTGACATGATGCCAAGTGTCAGAGCACCCGATAATTCCCAATCCTACAATTTTTTGGGTGGGAGTGATAAACGGGGTGGGTGAAAAAATTGGCCCTTATTTTAAAGGGACTCCCGCCCTCCCACCACTTGATTGGGAAAAGTCACAGCATTACAAATGATTGTGTGACGTGTGAAGGATGTGGTGTTTCCAATGGAATTGTTGAATACCACATCTCAAATTCAGAAATAGAAATGGGAAGTTGAACGTCAATTTGTTTGCTTCCAGATTTGGTTGGATGTTTCAACACTTAGTAAACGTTTGTTTACCACCAACCAGAGAAGATTACCTTTGATCCTTATTTGTGAGGGTTCACAATTTTTTGTTTGGAGAAATAATGCTTTCATCTTTTTCCAAAAGAGTGACATCTTATTTCTCCACAAAACCAGGATCGATTGAGACTAAGTCAACACCGGTGGTGGAAGTTTCGATGTTAATTTGCAATCCATATAATTATATTAAATTATATGGCGTACCGTTGTGACGTAAGGTAAACAATATTCGTGTAAATGTACTATTTACACAAATAAAACTTACTACAAAAAACGCAGTTGCCGACGTTTCGAAAAAGAGAACACAAGTGCACAACACTCGGACTTTATATTGATTTCCTTTTTGCTTCCAGTAATTGCACAGTCGGGGGTAAATCCAAGGCCGGTCATGGTTCCAGCTGATCTTGTTGTAGGTGCATTGGATGGGTCATGATTCCATCACTGTCCAACGTTGACACGAAGTGACATGATGCCAAGTGTCAGAGCACCCGATAATTCCCCACTGCGACTAGTGCTCTGGCAGGAACACTCTGCAAGCTCTCGAACGTGCTTGCTGCTTAAGCCGAGGTTTTCCGAAGCACACCCCAGGTTGTCCTCAGGCAGTTTTCGGCGCGCGATTCCCTGGACTACGGAGGGAGATGGCCGAACCGACTCGGACCCATCAATGCCACTTGGACATGTCGGGCAAGGTCCAGTGAGACCATTGGTCCACTGAATCGCCTCGGTTGTCAGGTCCTCCACTTCGGTCGGAACAACTGCATTCGCACGGAAAACGAAACCCTCAACACAAAATTTGTGCCCAGGGGAGTCAAAGATCTCGAAGAATAAAAATTGACCTTGATGTACTGCTGTCCGGAAAAAATTGTATTGTGTTGTCTTGTAAAAACTCAGCCAACTCCGTCGCAACGTGCTTTGCTTCGCAATATAGATTTGCAGCGTACAGCTGAAAGATCGTTCCCTTCGTGGAAGGGTCCTTCAGGCGTAGGGTGCAAACCAAACTTCGTCGTGCCTGTCTAGTCCATCACCAGATCTGGACACCTCAGGGGCAGAGGAAAATCCCACATCCATAGCAAGCATCCTGGGGAAGATGGTCCAAAGTGGGGTTCCTCATCTAGTCCCAGCCCGATGCAATAGTAAAAACGAAAGTAGGAAGATGTCGATCACACGTAGTCCGCCGTACCATCCCTCAACCAAAATTTCAATAAAAGAAACACAAGGCTTTCGATTCCTCGACTTGGCAGTGCTGTGGGGTTCACCCGTCAGGGGTCGGCCCCAACTTCGCCGCAATGTAGGGCGGCCACCCATCGGAGCAGCGTTGCAGAGCAAGGGTTTCCCTCAACTCACGGGCAACCCTTTGTTCAGCGAGTACCTTGCGCCCTTTCCAGGTTCTCCACCATGGTGCGAAGAACGTCCACCTCGTCAGAGAGTTGTTGAATTCGACGATCTTGCTGAGCTCGGTCTGTCTCGCAACTATCAAAAAATTCCCAGGCGGAAATGTGCCTGATGAAGAACACCTTGTAGTCCTTCGTCTCGTCCTTGTCAATGCTCTTCACATGGCCGGATTTCAGGCCTTCTTCGATAGCTCCTGCCAAATCTTGTGACCAGATCTGTATCGACATCTTCAAAGGGAGGTCACCCATCTTCGTGGTCATTGGGAGCGGTTTTCTCGATTGAAAAGAATAAACTCGAACCTCGCTCGATCTCTTGTTCGAGATTCTGGCGAGGAAATCGACAATTGGAGTCCTTCTTCGGCCACGACCCTGAAACCTGAGTGCCTGTGGGGTGTGGGTTCCGAGTCTTCGCTGTCAACGTCCAGGTTCTCCCTGGGCGTCAGCATGGCTGTACGGCTTCCTCGAGCTTGGCCCTGACCTTCGCAACATTTAGAGCTGTGAGCCCACGATTTGGTAGGAGAGAAAAGGGTGATGGTGCCAAGTATTACCCCAGAGCCACTCCAGAATGCGGGGTATTCATGAGTTACCACATGACACTTGATCCCCCGTCAATCAAAACAGATCTTCGGAAACACTGCTGTCCAACACACGTGGATTTCCGAAAAACGGGCCACAAAAGAAGGAACCAAGCGTTAGAGACTGAACTCTATACTCCCCGGGGTTCCACCAGGCTGAGTGTCCTAGCTAGTTGCAAACTCTCCTTCTCGATGTGTTACTGGTCTTCAAGTGAAGGCGAATTTCACTTCGAGGTTTTGGCCCAGGAAACATCGGTTTCAAAACTCAACCGAAAATCATGTGAAATCCATGCAAACTATAAGTAAGCTATGATTTGAGAAATCCCAGATTTCACACTGCAAACAAGGTTGACATCAAGCAGCCGTCAAGGGTCCAGATCTCAAAATAACTGGCACGGATCAAAGAATCCATTGGTTTCTGAAATGCTAGATGCTTTCAAGACCTTAGATCCAAGTGATGGTGCCGTCAAGGGTCTAAATCCCAAATTAACAGGCGTGGGTCAATGAATCCATTGTTTCTGACTTGCTAAATGCTTTCAGGGTCTTAGATCCAAGTGATGGTGCCTGACATTGGATTCCATGATTGCCTGAGATGCTTGAATTGCCTTCAGGCGTCCCGACTGACCCCCGAACAAAATGACGGTTGGAGGCAAACTTTCTCTGGACTTCATGATTGTCCTGCTTTGAGGCTTGTGACTGCCTGAGTGATATACTGAGTTGTCACGTCCCAGAAAATATCGAATAAAGCCAAAAAGGCCAGCACATTGTGAAACCTGAATTGTAGAAAATTCGAAATCAAAAATTGTGTTATTGCCAACCAAAACCATATCTCGAGTCGGCTGTATCCTGCTCGGCCTGCTTGTAAACACCGACAGCTCAAAATGTCCACCTGCCGTCCAGTTCAATGTCCGCCGACAGATGTGATGCGCCCAAATTCGCATCCTCCAGGAGGGCGACTTGTAAGGTCTGGCACACTAAATAGACCTGCGACTTTTCTCCTTCCAGGACGATCATCTTGTTGAGCTTTTGGAGTTGTTCCAAGGTGTTCGACAGGAAAAGCTTATGCTTTCGAATTGACCCTGCTTCCGTCCCTCGCTCAAACAAAAGCTTGTCGGTAGCTGCCAGGTATACCACAGTGGTGGCCAAGTCGGCATAGCCCGGAAAAGCAAAAACCCTGTGGCCTTCGAGGATGGCTGCTCCCGTGGCAAATTCTTCGCCTGAAGTGACGGACGAAACGGACTGTCTCATCCTGGACCAAGATGATTCCTGCTCACTCCAGAAAGAATCGGTGCAATACACCCAGAGGGAAAAATACGGTCTTTCACTACGAGCGAAAAGCCAGAAATTCCTGCTCGTAGTCTTTGTCCGCATCAAACCCAAGGTCTTGGCCAGGTGAACTGCTAGGCTGGATTTGCCGACATTGGGGGCACCTGATATTACGATGACCGACTCAGCAAGTTTGCCCAACAGCAAAGGGTACCAATCGGCAGACGTCACTTTGCCAGCAAGCTCTTCCACTGTCGTGACGTGGCTCTGCCAGTAGCAAAGGTCCCTCAAAATTCCCCGCAAATTGCTGTGGTCGATGGTGTCACAAATTGACTCCTCAGGTGCGGAGAGGACAATACGGCCCCCTTTTCCTTTGCCTTTGTGCCCAGGTGGTGCCAAAGCCGGAGGTTTACCCCAATACCTGCCACTTGGATGGGTCGACAAAGGTGGCGGTCTCCCTGTAAATTTGCGACTCATGGCAATCGAACGTCGCGGAACGCAGAGACCCGAAAAAGTTCGCAAAAGCAGTCCCTTTAAAATAAGGGCTTTGCCAAACCCAGTACTAACTCTGACAGCATGTTTGTCAGAAACTGTGGCATAAAAAATGGGTTTCCAGGTTCGTGACATCATGATTGTCGGAGAAATCAACCTGACAGTAAACTATGCAGTTATTCCCACTTCAAAACATTCAATTTCTGACTGCCTGATTGCCAGAGGATTGCTTTGAGGAAAAGAATGTTCACTTCCTGACTCCATGATTGTCAGAAACTTGAACCTGACTACGAGTGAACATCAAAATTTCCGGTGGCATGTTTCCCCGGAACTCGGCTCAACAAGGACTGACCACATTTAGTGATAGTCAATCGGCAAGGTAACTTCCCTCGTTACATGAGGACTCACCGAAAACCTCAAGACAACTCAGTTCTGTCCAGTTTGTTTGACATCCCTGCGATTCATGAGGTGCATTAAGTGTAAGAAACTGAATGGACATATGCTACTTTGCGCCCGTTCTTGACACATACAACCGAAAATTGAGCCTTAAACATTAACTGAGCTTGCATTACAACTTTGCTACGACAAGACCGGGAATCCTCAGCTGTTCGCTCTGGTCGATGTATTGTCGCCAAACAGGATCACAGTGATCTTTGACCGCGTCCCCAGTGACCTTCAGGTTCAGTGCACTGATGCCACCCTACGAAACCTTCCAGCTAGTGCTCGGTAGTAGTTGGCTCGATCTTCATCTTCTCCCTGGAGCCCGTCAGACATGCCTTCGAGATGGTCTCCAAGGTATGTGAATAGACGAACTTGATCCTGTCGGTTTAGGAGTCTGTCTTGATGGGAGACGTCTATGAAGAATAACAATGCTTGCTGGAACAGGCGCGCCCTGACAAAGTCTTCCCTTACCAGGCAGTTGTACAGCTCTATCTGTAGTTTGTTGCGTGCGATCGCCCAAAGAACATCTTGAGGCAATGAGGACCCGTCTCCTACGTCGTTAAATTCGATGAGAGGATGGGCGTCTGCACTCGCCTCCCCCCTCGGGTAGTCCAACCTCGCACCAACTCCTCCAAGTACATTGAAGTCACTTTGCAAGCCCAACAACCCGTCTTGGTGAAGAACCGTCGTCATAAACCCACTCGGGCCCATCGAACGGTAGGCCATCATGTTTCGTCTTTCCCGAGCGAAAACCTGTTGTCTCTGCTGGATTGACAAGCTCTGATAGGGGTTAAAGCCAAGGCGAACCATCCCGACATGCTGCCATTCAACTTGCTCGGCCAAACGGTCGTGATCTGCTGTAACACCATCAAGGTCATCCCTGAGCCTTCCAGCAACTGAGAAAACTTCTGAAAGTGCACTATTCAGGGCGCTCACTTCTTGTCTCAGCACATTGTTTCCTCTGTCAAGACGTTCCAGTGCTGCCCCAAAACTGGCATAATCGACTTCGTTTCTGGCGGCTGCTGTCGGTAGAAGATTCCACCATGTTCGAAATACCCAGGTGATAAATAAAACAACTATCGAACAGAAAATTGGCAATAACCACGACACCGGGCTGCTGTTGTCTGTAGGCGGACCTCTTCCGTGCCAAAGGCAATCGTCTGCACTGCCGAGACAATCAGGTCCCTGGTTAGTTCCAACTGCTGTCTGCAGGCTCACCAGGCATAAAATAGTCCAGCGTGGCAAACTGAGTCGGAGTCTCACGGCTCGATTTGAAAATTTGTGGCCACGGCAAAAAATGCAGTCCACGTACCCAATTTTTTCCACTACCTTGTTCCTCTGCAAACGGAAAGAAAAGACAGCCGCAAGGTGACCAAACGATGCAAAGAAGATTCTGCTTCGGAGTGCCCAAAGACCCCAAAATTTCCTTGAGTGCGAACACATATACCGACTGTACGTTACGTGAGTGTCAAACCAGTGCCTAAAGAAGGCAGCCCAACAAGTGGTCCCGCACTCGCAGACAGTCGCGTAGAGACTCCAAACTGAAGCATCCCCGGAGTCTGCTGGATGGTGAAGGATGCCTTCGATGCCAGGGCTAGTCAACATCTGGAACCATTGAGGCAAAATCTTCAAAGTCTGTATCATGCGGACAGCGCGACGGTTCACTAGAGAACTGAAACAATCAAGCAGGACCTGGAACTCACTCAAACGTTGGAATTCTCGACACACCCGCAAAACCACTCGTAGAAACATGAAGTCCACGACCCGGCTGAAAAACTGCTGAAAAATTGCTTCCAACGAGCAATTAATGGCTGACGGCAAGCTAGTTGACATGCAAAACCAGGTAAACATCCAGCAGTCAGTGGATGGTCCAGAGTCCATTCCAGATGGATCGCACCCGCAAAATTGATTGCTTGTATTTGGGTAAATTTCCAACCATCTGCCCAAAATAAAAATTGCAAATGGCCAAACCAAAGCTAAAATTGGAAAAAGGCATACCCGATACATCCCCAGTGAAATACTGTATGCCCGAAAAATCAATGCGCCGCAAATCACTGTATCCAAACTGTGAAGATGCCCCCAGGAAAAGTGGAAAATAGCAATCCACAGGCTCGCAGAGCTGAATGATCTACCAAAATTCTTCATCACTGCTGGCATGTCCAGTTGCAGGAGACATTGCGTCAGAACCATAAGTGAATCTGATCTTCTCGACGAGGTTGTCCAGATGAAACTGAGTAGTGCATCGTACTCGAAGCGCCTTGTTGTGGCGAATACGGTGCAACACTTGATGATCAATTTTCTGAAAAGCTTCCTGTTCCATCTGATGGGCAATGGCACTAGGTGACATGCCAACCCATCGTGGGTGCCAGAATTCAAGGTCTGGCCACTCAAGGCTTTCAGAAGAGTCACCATCGGAACCATGGTTCCAAGGTACATCCGGATCAACTTCCTGGTCAGAATCAGCCATGGCGACGCCGTCGTGCTGAAGGCGTGGCCACTCGAACCTGGTACACTAATTGTACCAGAGCCCAGTGACCAAACCAAGAGCACAGTGAAAAAATTGGCCCTTATTTTAAAGGGACTCCCGCCCTCCCACCACTTGATTGGGAAAAGTCACAGCATTACAAATGATTGTGTGACGTGTGAAGGATGTGGTGTTTCCAATGGAATTGTTGAATACCACATCTCAAATTCAGAAATAGAAATGGGAAGTTGAACGTCAATTTGTTTGCTTCCAGATTTGGTTGGATGTTTCAACACTTAGTAAACGTTTGTTTACCACCAACCAGAGAAGATTACCTTTGATCCTTATTTGTGAGGGTTCACAAATTTTTGTTTGGAGAAATAATGCTTTCATCTTTTTCCAAAAGAGTGACATCTTAGTCACAAGCTGACTAACTTCTCAAGAACGAAGTGATTCACACAAGGTATCTGTACAACCTTCTTCTGGATACAAAACATAGACAGAACACAAAGTTCTTTCTCCAAATCAGTCTTCCACATAGAGATAGCATCTCACAGCTTCTAACCTCAATGTAGAATAGAATGTTCTGTTCGACATTGTCAATGTAGGTCAGCCAAATACAGTTGTATCGCTGAAGTCTTTCGACCACTGTAATAGCCAATCCACAATATAGACACGACTTTGGTCTCAAAGCAATGTCATCCTCATAGAGATAACCAAAGTCATCTCAGGAACGATAAGAAGCACACCATAAGATCAAGTGTATGATCCATAGGTCACGATGACGATGATGTAGGTATTGTCCTCACAATACCGAAACATCTCATCACAAAACTCTCAGACAAATAAGATGCCCAAATGTGGTCATTGTCTTCACAATACCAATGCATCCCATAGTCCAAACTCAAAGCATAGTAGGTTCTCTCCATCAGATATTTCCAGCTAGCTTATTTTCACTAACAAACCACAAGACGGCGGAGAAGAATCATAAGTTTTATATATGATATAACCGGTACATATACTATACCAGTATCAGATATATTATATTAAAAATTATTCATACGCCGGATACGAGAACGCACTCGCAAACGGAAACGTAAATCAAACGTTGCCACTGAGCACAGCTGTCACTTGAACACAAGTGAAGAATTTCAATCCGACAAATGAAATGATAACATGCACAACAAAGATGATGCGAGGCTCTCTTCCCTTTTTTCGCGGTCTGGTTCGAAGCAAAGTCGGGGCAAAGTCTGCAGGTCGAATGTTTTGACCCTGGTATGCAACTCTTGTTTTTGCGTCACCACAAAGGTAGCAGACATTGGACTGCTTTAACTGGGTTATGTTTTCCGGTGACTTGCTGCCGGAGTACCCGTGCAAATACCCCAGCGTTTGGGTGGGTGAACGCAGTGACAGTAGGGTGGGTAACGCTGCCCTTACAAAAAAGGGTGGAATTCCCACCCACCCTCCCTTGAAACGTAAAACACCGAATACAGAAAATTCACAAATGAGAAGTGAGATTCAACTGATGTTTCAGGTTTCAGGTTTCAGTAAGGAAAGGTTACATGTTGATTTTTTTTTTGTCTTGTTAATTTGTCCCCATTGGGACAAATTTTTGTTGACGTGAAAATAAGGCATTCATCTTTGATTCTCAAAGAGGTGTTGCTTATTTTCACTAACAAACCACAAGACGGTGGAGAAGAATCATAAGTTTTATATATGATATAACCGGTACATATACTATACCAGTATCAGATATATTATATTAAAATTATTCATACGCCGGATACGAGAACGCACTCGCAAACGGAAACGTAAATCAAACGTTGCCACTGAGCACAGCTGTCACTTGAACACAAGTGAAGAATTTCAATCCGACAAATGAAATGATAACATGCACAACAAAGATGATGCGAGGCTCTCTTCCCTTTTTTCGCGGTCTGGTTCGAAGCAAAGTCGGGGCAAAGTCTGCAGGTCGAATGTTTTGACCCTGGTATGCAACTCTTGTTTTTGCGTCACCACAAAGGTAGCAGACATTGGACTGCTTTAACTGGGTTATGTTTTCCGGTGACTTGCTGCCGGAGTACCCGTGCAAATACCCCACTGACTCAAGTGCGACGGCAAGACCACCTGTTTTTGATTGGCTTGTTTGAGCCATGGTACATCAAAAGAGAGACGGGAGGCATCATCGGCAGGATTACTGTGAGACGGCACACGACCGAACCAAGGCAACAAATGCAGCAACTTCTCAAATTTCACAAACTCATTGACCATCCCCGCGGCTGCAGGTGTAGCGCCATCTGCACGCACCAGGGCGCTATGAGCTGCATTGTTGTCCAAATAAAACACTGCATGACATCTGCAAAGAATTTTGGCCCACAACTTTATGGCCACCAGCACCGGTAACAGCTCAAGCTCATAGATCGGGTGAACCGAAAACTCCAAAAACTGCTGTAGCAATGGGCTCGGGACCTCTAGGCCAAAAAACTCCAGTGAGCGGCCCCACTCATCCACCAGCAATCCTCCAATGGTACCTGGTGTTCCCGATGTTGGTTCAAAAGCTCCGTCAGTAAAAATGTAATACGTATTGCAGTGCGAAGTTGAAAGTTGCACAGGCTTGGATCTAGTCAGCTCCTCGATTAGGAACACCACCGCCGTCGTCAGTTGGTCTGTCTTGGTAATGAACTTGGTTTTCATCCTCGCATGCCTGGAAATGACACGCACTGCAGCATTCAGTTCTCGGCCAAACACATATGAGTTAAACCATACCAAGCGACCATGCAACTTTTCGAGTGCCTTCACTTCCACTTTGTCCTCGTGGAGGATTACCCTGAGGCTTTCCAGCAGTTCCGCACATCGCTTTTCAGTGTGTCCCAGGGTAAAGGCACCATCTGCAGATGAAGACAGATCCACCATTAACCCCAGGGTCTTAAACTCTTGCGCAAAGTCAGGGGCCTTGGGGCCGGTCGCTGCAAATGTCACCCCCAACAGTTTGAGAAGTGATTCCACACAGAAGGTCACCTCATCTGCAGCCGTTTCCTCACAAATTGCCGTATAGTCGTCAAAGAAATTTGTCCAGACCAAGCACAAGCCCACTGTGCCTATATACTTTATGGAGGCTGCAATGCGCAGAAAGGAAGAAACTGAGGCTGTTGCCCCGAAAGGAAGCGACTGCACTGCAAAGAATTTCACACCGCCGTCAGGGTGCTTCTGAGCTATCCTCAAAGACTGCTGGTGTTCCAAATCCACTCCAAATTGCTTATATGCACTTTTCAAATCGAACGTTCTGCCCACCAGCTTCAGACCACCGGGGTTTCCAGACCTCATAAGGGTCACCAAAATGTTTGCTGCCAGCTCATCGACGGATTCCACTCGCAGTTTCTCCACCATGCCAACGGTCTGGTTAACACCTGCCGCTGTGAAGTCATCTATGAGTCTGAGCTTGCCGCTTTGCATTAATGGAAAACGCTTGGCCACATGGACCAGACGCAGATCCTCCACCTCGCAGGGCACCAGCCAACCACGGTCCACTTCGACCTGCGTCTCATCCCATGCAGGCCCATCCAAATCTGTAGTCGCGGCCTGACGCAAGGAATCCACTACGGCATGGTTGACACCTAAGGCAATGCCCTTCAACTGTTGCACCGTCATGTCCGGCGGACGCACCGCTGGGAGGAAGACACCAGATTCCTCCACCCAACCAGTCATAGGAAATCCAGAAATAATTTCATCTATGATCTTGACGTCCGGGTATTCCAAATCAGTCAAAATCGCCTTCCAAAGCAAAAGCCGCTTACCCACCAACACCTGTCGCAGATGTTCCGGCAAAGACCGGTGCAACTCGTCCTCATCCATTTGAAGTTCTTTGGCCCTGTGCATCCATTTCTTAAGAAAAGCAGTCCTACGCAAGGTCACATCGCTGGCGTTCCCCAGCAAACTTTCAACCGCATGAGAGGCCTGTGAATCCAGTCTTGCAAGCAAAAACCGGGGGTGGCCCAGAGCAACTGCAGCTTCAATGAATTGTACTGGATCCCTTGGCACCCCTACCTTGATCAGTTCAAAGGTCTCTCCTTCGGAAATTACTGATGCCATCTTAGCATGTGGGATGGCCAAAAACACGTCCCGTTTGAACCCCTGCTGCACCTGACGTGATAAAATTTTTGAGCCCTTCGGGCTGGTGTGGTCCAGCGCAAATGCTGGTGCGGCACTGAGGTTCACTGCAAACTGTAAGATATATCCAAATTCAGAAACGATGGGCCGCAACCTTTGTTGTCTCGGCTGTGTTGTAAACAATTGCCTCTTCCCCACTGTATGGTCATATTGCAGTTGTTGAGCCAAATCATCCACGGGGCCCAAGTTTCTGGCTATAGCTTCCTCCAAAAAGATGCTAGCCATGCGAGTGCAAAGGAGCAAAGGATAAGCCGCTTCCTCTTTGGTGGGGTAAATCCATTTCCCATCCAAAAAACGTGGACGCCAAGACTGGTGGACATGCTGCTTATCACATTCCAGACCCAGTGGAGCAAATAAGTTCACCGATAGCTCACGGGGGTTATAAGACCAAAACTTTGTGGCTTTATCCCTCTCACCTCCATGCATGCAGCTGTGAAAACAGGTGAAGTGTCCCTTAGGCACCTTGTTGTAGAGCCGTTGCATCATGGAAGTGCTCCAATACAAAGAATTTTTTGGATTTTCAATTGAAACTGACACGCCAAGCTCCAGCAAAATTAGAATAAGATCCACTGCTGCATTGTATGAGTCGTTTGCCGATTGAACTCTTTCTGCCTCTTTGTCATTCAGATAATCCAGTCCATCTGGTTTCTCATCAGACCTCAATGGCCTGGGCTGCCGGTCTGGTGGCAGGCCCGGCACTGGCCTTTCTCTTGCCCTGGAGGCTGTACCACAGCTAGGTGCGAAGTGTGCATGGACCAGTCTATGCCGTTCGGCTCTAATCAGCTGCTCCAGGGTGGCAAATTGATTAGCATCACACAAGTCATACTTCGCAACCACTGCATTCTCTGCCCTGTTGACATCTTTGTCAACTGAAAGTGCCTGCAAACCAAGGCCGCGACAAGCTTTGCTTAGCCGGCAAGTTCCGGCAAAAATTTCTAGGATCAAACCCGGTCCATTGCTGCACATAGTATTGCCGCTGGTTTGAGGCGCGGCACTCTGCGGCTGACTGTGGAGTTTGGTTTGAACCTTGTCTGCGCATGCAAAATTGGAAAAAGCTTCTGCCAACTGCGTAGGACCGGCTGTATCCGGCTTTACGGCCGTTGCAGAAGGCGGCCCATGCTCTTGACTTAGTCAACTAGGGCAATCGGCCGCCCCATGGTTAGCCTTTAGGCATTTCATGCACACGTGCATCCCAAAACGACAGCGTCCATTCTTCACTGTATTGTTGCATCCTTTCTTCAAATTGCGGTGCCAGCAAATAGGCTTACCGTCAGCTGTCTTCGATGTCAAACCCTTTAACTCGACTGGCATCTGAGGAGTGGGCTTCGTCGGATTGCCCTTGGGCTTCTTTGGAACCGGCTTGTCACCTGAGTCCTCAGCAGTCCTCTTCGGTGTCTTCGGCGATTGATGCTGCTGCTTCGGATATGCTATCAAGTGCACATTAATGCGCGGATCGTGCATCAGTCTCTTGAAAGTCCGGTCCAAAGGTGGCTCCTTACCTGTCACAGGCTTCAATGATTCTGAGTGTTCCGCGGCCAAGAGGGAAAACATCTCACGATCTGCACGGAGAATTTGCGTAACACTCACAGCTGCAAAGTTTGCCGGCGCCTCTGACACAAGGACTGCCATGAGTTTGTCTAACCAAAGCTGACACAGTTCCCACGAAATTAAATTGAGCATCTCAAAAGCCAGGTGCCTACGCAACAACGCAAAGTAAAGTTTCAATTCCGTGCTGGTGTCAATGTCACCCAATGCGTTTGCAGCTGTTGTCTTGAGGGCTCCCTGTTCCCATGTCAAAATCTGTTTCGTCTTTTGCTTGGCCTCACTCTGAATCTCATGCTCCCTCGAATGACACTTCGATGGGTGAATGTACACAATGGCACCTGTTTCGATCAAACTGTAAACCTGGTCGATCAAGTGATGCGAAGGTTGCTGATCTGGCCTATGCGACAAACCTGTGATCCTACGTTTCTGTGACTCCAACCTGTTCTGTTTTTCAACAAACGGCAATTTGCGTACAGGCTCTGACGGATCAGTGGACGCCACCTGGGTTTTCATGTCTGCCATCAAGAAAGTGCATGCTTCAAAATGAAGTCTTCTGATGTTTGCAGTATTTCCCACAGTGGTGTCTCCTCCATGGATTTTCGCTGCCAGTTCTGACAATTCTGAATCATTGACCTGGTTCTGCGGAGATCCCAATGCAAAAGCTAAAGTTGAAAATGAGACAATGTCCTGTCCTTTGAACTTGGCGTACAGCCCAGGCTCCAGCTCGTCGCAGCGTCTTTGAAACGCAACTTCTGACTCAACCAATGCCATGCTGACAAGGTCGCAAGTGAAAAATCAAAGTGTCAAAAAAAACAAGTTGGACATGCATGAAACGAGTGGTACAAGAATGGGGAAAATGAAAAACACACTGCAGGCAAATGAGCCCTACTGCAACTGCTGATCTGAGGTTTGGACCGCATTTGTTTGATGACTGCATCAGTCAACCTATGATTGATCTTCTTGCTGACTTAGGCTCATGCTTTGTCATGTTTATGACTAGAGCCACGCACAACATGCTAGTGCAATTTACAACCACCTTGTGCTGTCAAGTGCACTGCCACCAACTAAGTGTCGACATGTTTGACACTTGAATGAAGTGACGCACATGATCAATGGAAGAGCGCCCAGAATCGGCCTTTTTTTCCGCACTGGCAACATTGCCTAAACTGCATGGTCGGCAGCTGAGCCAGCACGCGTGTTCTGGCCTTTGCCCTACCAACCTAGGGCCTAGCGCATGGCCAGCAGAGCGCCAGCACTTGCCACAGCAGGGTGTGTCCCATCTCAACCGGCTGGACTGGGAAAGTTCATGTTTTGCCCCAGCCATGCGGCCACATTGAAAGACCCGTTGATGGTCCTGCTCCATCAAGTGCAGCATGCGGCTCTTTGTATGCTGGTACAGCTTGAATCCATGTGGTGCTTTGGGCACTGTAACTTCCCTCCCACACTTTGCGGCAGCCACTCCATCCTCGTCTGAACTGGAATCGGTGTCCAGCTCTGCTTCAGGCGGCTGCTCTTGGAGAGTTGGAGGCTCCGGCAGTTCAACTTTGACCACCTCCTCATCACTAATCTCAACTGTGTCCGGTGCCAAGGGGGCTTCAAACTCCTTCGCAACCTCTTGGAAGTATCCAGAACGTGTTGCATCAGGCACAAAGTTGCCCAACCGTATATCCAACAGCATGCGACACAAGACCCTGAGAGGTTCTGCAAGTGCATCTCTGGAGTATCGTATCACTGATTGCAAGTGTGACACATGGCCCCCCAAAATTTCCCTCACAGTCAAGTCTGCTCCATACTTTGCCAAATAAGACAGCGTGGTGGCTTTTGCACTGTGTGAAGTCACACGACGCTCGCCCACGTCGATGCACCTCCTATTCAGCAGGAGCTTGATCCATCCAGACACCTCTCTTGTGGAGATTGGCCTCTTTGTAGGATTTCCCGACATGTCAGGAGCAGGCATCAGTGGAAAACCATCTGATAAAGGGGCCCCCACAGCATCACGCACGCCGAGCCATACTGAAGCCCAGTTTTCAAATGAAACTCCGACTGCTGGTGCTACTGCTGACAAAAGGCCCCCACGCCAGGCGTTTGCCGCCTTGGTCTTGTAGTCGCTGATTGAAAGCTCCAGAAACTCAGGCATGTGTGGCTCAGGGTCTGCCAGTAGCAGGCTGGTGTGCTGCATATCCGACCACCTGGACCTGGTGTACACGCAGCACAAAAATGCCCCTGCCATGTTGCGGTCCCACAAGTCTTCCGTTTCATCCAACAGAATGTCATGCAGTGCTGCTAGTTCACTGACTGTCAAAGGCGAAGCTTGTTGCTGAGGCCCTGCAAGTGCCATCTTTGCTGCCCCAAGACATCGTTTCGAAAGCAAATCAATGACTCCAGTTAAGCCCACAACGTGTTCCATAAACCTGACAGACTCCACAACTGCAGCTAGTCTAGACTGTGGCGCACCTGAGTCCCTCTGCTCATTCAAAAAGGAATAAAAGTCAGACTCCACCCCAGGCACTGCAATGGCCCTGGACCGTAAGAAAGTCATGTACCTGGTAATGGAATTTACCCTCTTCAGCAGTGTCAACGGCGACCTGGACCCAATTACATCCCTCATCATGGTCATCTGCTCTGCTACTGATTGCAATGCAGCCAACTGAAAAACCAACTGGAAACTGGTTGGAAACATGATGACCACATCAAACCAACGCTTAAGCGCTGTATCCAGTTTTGCATCATGCATCTCCTGCCAGGTTGCCACATCTGAGGCCATAACCACCTGTTGCCACGATTGAGGCGTCGGTTCCAGTTTGCGAGCTTTCCCAGCCGGCTGCTGAGCTGGTGCAAGGTCAGGCAACTGCACTGCTGGAGGTCTTACCAGTTTTGGAGCAACAACCGATGAGGCACGATCACATTGCCCAAAAATATCATTCCAAATACCACACTCCCATGGAAATTTCAGTGTTGACGATGGTTCCAAGGTGTGCCATGCTCTGTCCAAATGACCATTGAATGCAACCACATCAAAAACATGCAAGGTCTCCCATGACGCGCCTGAAGAGCCAGCCACTGATTCATCAGGGTCAAAACGACTTCCAGGTGGCACGTTCGAAAAACCAGGATCAAAATCATCCAAACAAGCTGAACCATGTCCATCAGAAGCTTCATCACCCAAATCAAACAGACCAGACCCCGTAGATTTCCCCTGATTAAAAAGGTCATGATTCTCCTCTGGGAAAGAAGTCATTACCAGCCTGCTGCGATGAAACGCTTGGAGTGTCCACTTGTGTCCAGGTTTGTGTTACCAGCTGAATGGCAGATGCTGAGCAACCGAACGCACGTAAGTCTGTGTTTGTTCCTTCTGGTGTATACAGAAATGACAGAATGTTGTGCTGTATGAGGATTGCTGAACCTGTCCCTGCCAAAACGTAGGAACACTCACCTGAAGTTGACTCCAAAGGACGATATGATGACAATGGTGTGAACCTTGATGGCCCCTGTTGCATCGATGTACTCACAAAGTCCAAATCCAAGCAATGAAAACCACGAATGCAGTGCAAAAACCTGAAAACGCGGAAAGAACACAAAGCTTCACTGGAAATGGATGTTGTGCAATGGGTTGGAAAACCACTGGTGACTGCAGAAGCACGCGACCACGTGCTGCAGCTCGGCCCATTGCATAACGCTGCCCTTACAAAAAAGGGTGGAATTCCCACCCACCCTCCCTTGAAACGTAAAACACCGAATACAGAAAATTCACAAATGATAAGTGAGATTCAACTGATGTTTCAGGTTTCAGGTTTCAGTAAGGAAAGGTTACATGTTGATTTTTTTTTTTGTCTTGTTAATTTGTCCCCATTGGGACAAATTTTTGTTGACGTGAAAATAAGGCATTCATCTTTGATTCTCAAAGAGGTGTTGCTTAAACTCTTCTCCAAGAGTTTCTAGCTGTGTTTTCATCACTTGGAGAGAATGAACTTCACAATGTTCAGTGTCCAGGAGTGTCGTGGACACAAGAAGTATTCTCAATGTCAAACCAATGCAGGCATCTTCAGTTCAGGCAATAAGCTGTACCAGACTCAAGTCGAATCCAGAATAAGATGTAGAACTGATCAATATACCACAATCACTGGTCAACACTGATCAATAACATCATCCTGATGTCAGAAATAATAAGTCCGAAGACCAATAGAATATTGTGACACAGGATGGTCACATACAAGATTCCTTCCGCAATACGTAGAGTGTTCTCTACCAATCTTCCATGACCTCTTGCAGTATCATCGCGTCATGAACTCTTGTAGTAGCCGTCCACGTATCCTCTGTGCACAAACTATACAACCATGATGAATGGCATGTCGCTTCACCCTTATCCAAAGGGCATTCCCACAGGGTGTCACATTTCCATACCCCCTTTCGACATGACATCTCATCCACTCACATCACTGCCAGGTCCGGATAACAATCGAATATCCGCAGAAAAATGTTCACGTTCCAGATCACATCCATGATCAAACGATATCCAAAGAAAGACGAAGGACAGTCAAAGACGGTGCTTCTTTCAAAGCCATCAAATAAAGGATGAGGCATCATCCAAAACTCATCTCGTTCAACTCATGCATAATGTCGCACCTTCCAAATTCAAAATCTTCTCTGTTGTGAACGCCAGATGTTGGAATACCAGACTCAGTCCAAAGACTCCTAAAGTCTTTCCAGTACTAAGCTCGTCTTCCAAAATCCAGTTCCTCGGATAAACCATGGCGTCGATAACGATATATCTACAGTGCTGTTGTCTTCCTACAACACACAAAACAACAACAAAACAAAGCAAAACAAACACACACACACGAGACCCAAGACGAAACCTAACGTCGCACGATCGGAGTCAACACGAAAACAAAGGCCAACTGTTTCAGCTAATCCGCACCTTCGTGTAGAAGGTAGGCGTATGAAAAGAAGACGCAAGTGAAATAATATCACTCATGCAACTCATCACAAATTCAAAGCAAGTGAAGTACAGTTCACAGTCACTGCACAACAAATTCAAAACGTTCTGAATGAAAATCTCTCACAGTCAGGGTCAGGACTAGCTAAGATTGGCACAGAATGAGGAAGCGGTGAGGGACATTCTAGGACAGAATAGCTCTCACAGCTTCATCATCGCATAGATCGCCGTCCCCCTTTCAACGTCTGATCCATCCTAAAGATCTCGGAGGTGCGATATGTCTTGTTTGAGTCTATATCACGACATGAGGGTGCAATATGTCCGCAGTCATGGCATCAGATTCCCCGGAAGATTTTCCGATTACTTAAACTCAGATTCCGCCTGAGTTTCTTCCCAGGTTCTCATCATGTGCCATGACAACAAAAATATACCAAATGTTTGCGAAAACAATCACAACAACACGTCTCATGTTTCAAGCAACAAAACTCAAGCCATGCACACAACAACTCAAACATGAAAAATATCGCAATCAAGCCAATCAAGAACAACTTCAACTTTTCTTCATGATGTCTCCCTCAGATCTGTCAGCAACTCCAAGTTCTGAATGCCTTCAAGAACGTTGCTCTCGCCATCGTCATTGAGAGACATATGACAACAAAACGAACCTTAAACACCAAAAAAACAATATGCAGACAAAATTGTGTCTACTGCGTCAATCAGCGTGTCTCACCCCCTTTTAAACTCAAGCTTGGTACCGGTGCTCAGCCATGCCGTCATTTCTGAAAACAACAAGTGAACCTCGAGTTGACAAAATCAACTATTCTCTTGTCGTTACACCAGGCGAATTCCGGTGCCTTTGGCACTTTGTTCAGGTATAGATATCAAGGGTATACCCTGCGGTATTCCCGCGTCCCCTGTATCTGCATATACCCTAGAGGGGAGAACGCTGCCGTCCCCGTCAAAGGATCGTGACGTGGTGTGGGTGAAACAGATCTGATACGCCCCGTGACCTCCTCGATCACCTGAGAAGGTGGTGATTTCATGTCTTTCACCTCAAGAGTCAGGGGATAGCTCATTGGTACTTCACCCATCCTTGCCGGGCTATACCCCGCGAACTTCACCGTCGGCAACGTCGGCGGTGCCGGGATCGCAGGTCTTGGTGGCACTGTCGGTGGAGGCGGGAGACTCGCGCCAGGTGCCGGTGTCATAGGTGTCAATGGTGGACTGCTCTGTGACATGCCAGGATATCCCATGGGTGGTTGCGGAGGATCATATGCTGGAGCTGCCTCTGGCGGCGGTGTCCCCTTTTCAATCCTCTCAGCAACCAGCTTCATATTTTCTTGTAGTTTGTCCATCGATTCGTAGAGCTGGGTCATCACATCCTGCAAGGATTGATCTCGTTCCATGCGGCCTTTCTTGTTATCCTTGAGCACGTCTTTCATAGAGACGTCCAGCGACCACTCCAGGTGCTTTTTCAACTTGGTAAATTCACCCACGACTGCACCCACTCTGCTGGTGTTGTGGTTCACACCAGCAGCCAATGATTCTGATGCACGTGCCATGTTATTGACTGCCGCTCCCACGGCCTCCAGGCTCCGGCAAAGGTCCTGCTGAAGAGTATGTGTACTCTTGATGAGGGTCTCAAGTTTGTCCGTCGACCCTTTCAGCGCAGCGACCATCGAAGTGATTCCCACAGCCAAGCCCGTGGTAGAGTTCAGCAAGTCTGTCGCATCATTGGGATCAAATGATTCATGCCTTCTCAACCTTGGAGATCTCGATCTATCGTCATCTCTTCCAGCATCTCCTTCCTCTTTGTCTTCCTTGTCATCTCCATGCACATGAGCAGTATCCTGTTCTTTCTCTTTCTCGGAATCCGTCTCAGCAGCTCCTGCCTGTGCCGACAGCGCTGGATTCTCAGACGGGAAATTCTCCTGCTTCCGCTGGGACTGCCGGGGCTGCTGGAGCTGCCGCGTTCGCTGCCATGAATTGCTCGAGTCTCCTAGACAAGGCCTGATGCACTCGCTGGGATAAGCCGGGGCCCAAATATAGCTTGGGCATAATCTGCAATCCAACTTGACGATCCATCTACTGACCATGCCGATTACAACTCAGACCTTTCATGCCATGCTAAGCACAAACTCTCTCTTGTTCATCCTAAGGTGCGTGACGCACACCTTAACAGATGATTCACACTTCCGACAAAGATCACACTCAATACTACCCCAAGATGCGTGCCGCACATCTTGACAGGTAATATGTGATCGACCAAACTTCGATGTCTCAGACAAAAACAAAAATAATGCAAACTTGTGGCAAACCGCAAACTCAATCCAATGCATGCACAACCCTTCACAAAACTGCAAAACAGATCACAGTGGTTTCTGCGCATAAAACCCATAGACATGTCATGCAGCAAAAATGAAAACAGTGCAAACTCATGACAGCTGACAGAAAACTACTCACACTGAGTTCCACAAGTCCGAGTTCTGTCCAGTCCGAAATCGTCCAAAACTCTGAAATTCCAAGACATCCCAAAATTGTCATTTCACTCCAATCTCAGCTTGACAGCTCTTTCACCACAGCTTTTGCATTTCTCCTCGCAGCTATCGTCGGCTTCCAAGCCTAGCACTACCACCCGGCCTGGAACCATTGCAAAAACCTATACATTGGGAGGATATTTCCTCTGTACTCAGACGATCTGGTGAGCATCCGCGGCAAACTTGTATAATAAGTTGCCATTCTGGTCAAACTCTACAGATTTCATCGTGCCCTGCCAACGGTATTCGTTGGGCTTATATTTCAGGAGAATCCCCGCCTCGGCCTTTTGGAGATAGCCAATGGCGGTCAGTTCGACCTCAACAAGGACATAATCCTTGGCACAGAACTCACCCTTGGGACCTTCCGGTGTCCAATCATTGAAGTACTGCGCACGCTCAACGGCAGCAACCGGGTCTTTTCGTAGTCCAAACCTTTTGGAATATTCGTCAGGCTGAATCTCCTTGCCATTGTTCAAGTCCTCAAACTGCTTAGGAGTCAGAGCCAACCAAAGACGAATGGATTCCATTGCCGTTGATGCCATAGGATCTCAAAGCGATCGCGAGGGCAGCTGAAATGCAAAAACACTGAGCCAAAGTTGTCTTATAGTAAAACAGCAACGGTGGAATGAAACCTATACGAGCATGAGAAGTCCAGACAAAATGTCACGTCAAGTCCAGCATAATAGACAGCTCCATACTTCGTCTCTCACTTAGACAGTATGTCGAGCCACAAACTGACAGCACATTTACATTCATTTCAGTCAGTTTCACGTTTCGGAACCTATGCAAGTCGTAATCGCCCCTGCCGTCCAGTTCCCTTTGTCTCTCTCTTTCTTACTTAATCTGTTCTCTGAGCCTATGCACGTCTGCAATCTAGCTCATGTGTGAACCTTACAACGTCTTGCAATCTGGTCCACGTTTTGACTTTCTACAACTTTTCTTTCTTCTTGGAACCTATGCAAGTCGTAATCGCCCCTGCCGTCCAGTTCCCTATGGACCTATGCAGCGCCTCTGCCATCCAGCCCATTTCTTTCCTCTTTGTTGTAAGTCAAAACTCTTCAATTCAAAAGAAAATTGCAAATCTCAAATCCCAGATTCCCTCTCTTGCTTTTCACTCTGAGCAACACGCAAACGCACAAACTACACTACCGCTATACTTCCCTCTCAGGATCTTCTGCAGAGCTCCAATGCTGTAGATCTCATTGAACTCCATGCCAGCCTTCTGGTAGTACAAGATGTCCACTCAACATGGCCCAAGGTTCGCAAAGGAAACCCTCCAGGGTCGACTAACATCACAGGCATCTTGCTCTCAACTACATTTCTACCAAATGAAGTGCCATACCCAACGTAGGCAAACCACACTGGCAATCATCGCTATAAAGACCATAGAGTTCGTCTCACAGTCAAAATTGGCTTGCAGAAACCTCCGTGCTCGTCCATCCATCTAGAGAGGTACGGTACGATTGCTCTAAGCCAAAAGGGAATACTTGCATTCAAGTTGTCTTCACACAAAGTCCAGTCAGTCTGACAACAACTCCAGAGTACTTACCTGTTTCAGGGTCCAATGTACCTTCTCTGCATCTATCCCAGCTTTTACAAACAACTGCACCAATCCAAAGAACGTAAGTCATACCTGACCTGCCTGCGACACTGCAAAACTGTTCAAACTCCGGTCAAAGAAACATGAAAACAAACTCACAACAAAGTTTCCTGTTTCGTTTCAAAATACAGTTCAAAGCAGTTTCCATTACCTACACAGTTCAGGTCGTTTCCATTGACTTACTGCATGTTCCAATCACACGCAATCACGACTGCAGTTCAAATCAACATCCTTGGTTACCTGATGCATCTGAGAAATCAAGATCAACGTTCCCAAACAGGCAAAATACAGCTCACTCCGTTGTCAACTCACAGTCTCAACACCAAGTTCCACTGTGCCTTCAGTGCCATGACGGTTCCTATCTCTCTCTCTCTCTCAGCACTCTAGTACCTACACTGCCAGGCAAACAACAATGCTTCAGGCTTCAATCTCAAGGTCACCAGTCAGTGCAAACATCCGTCAAGCTCCACTGCTCCTGCACACTACTGAACCTCAGGTGTCCAACTATTCACGCATGACATTACAAATGTGGCAACTAAACCAAGGTCACTGACAAAGCAAACTCGACCCTCCGTGGTTCTCATGCCAACGTTTCTCAACTGTGTGGGGCAACTAAACCAAGGTCACCAACCCTCCGTGGTTCTCATGCCAAACTTTCTCAACTCTGTGGCAACTAAACCAAGGTTACTGACCCTCCGTGGTTCTCATGCCAAACTTTCTCTCTCCAACTGTCATCTCCAGGCATGACGCCAGGCTCAGTAGCACCACGCACTGTGCACTCCGTGCGTCCAGGATCAACTACAACCTGACCAACCTGTCGAGATGTTACTCTTTCTTATTTTCCAATATGGACCTATGCAGCACCCTGCCGTCCAGCCCACTTTCTTTCTAACTCTTTCTAATGCTTTCTAGTGATTCTCCAGGCAGTCTCTCTCTCTCTGCCAAAATCACCAAGCTTCCTAGTTTCCTAGTGACTCTCCAGGCTCTCTCTCTCTTTCTTGCCAAAGTCACCAAACTTCTTACACAACCAAATCACAAATCACACATGCAACGCAACTGCAACATACTCTCACATGCAGCTCAGTCGTTGTCACCTATTTTCCACGCTTACCACTACCGCCAGGAACCCTGTCGCCAAATGTAGGCAAAATCTATCACACAGAAATGGGTCACAGGTACTTCAACCTTGCAATGACCTCTGATATCTGCCTAAGATATGCTCGCGCATCTCACAAATCTGCCTTTGCATCTCGATCTCCAATTCTAAGAGATGATCGCGGAACATTGTCATGATGTCTCGTTGGTTCGCATTCAAACGAACATCTTCAAGCAAAGGTAGAAGCCATTCCATGAGAACAAGCATCGTCTGTACCATCCGAAATATACTCGTCACCTTCTCCAATCCGACAATCCAATCAATGTACCGTTCCTCCATTGCTTCACGTAATGGTCGGTTGTCGCGATTGTCCATTCTTGGTATAGGCTGTGTGGCGATACTTTCCTTGAGCTTAAACGCTACAGTCCAACCAAAATCCAGTAATTTCTCAAACCTTACACACTCAAGAACTCCGACAACTTGCCTGGAAACCAGACAAATGGTCGGGGTTCTCGCTTGTCCAAACATCTATTGTGTCTCAAGGACCTACTCCAAACCTCAGCCTGTCATCCAAGTCAACGTACAGACTTCTCTCTACTTAACTCCTCTCAAGGCAGGTTGTCGGAGTCTTCACTGTCCAAACACCTCACTTGTGTCTCCGGGACTTACTCCCAACCTCGGCCTATCGCGATACTCTCAATGTTCATCTCCAGGCAGGTTGTCGGAGCCTTCACTGTCCAAACACCTCACTTGTGTCTCCAGGACTTACTCCCAACCTCAGCCTGTCGAGATACTCCAAGCATTTCAAAACCATGTCATCTCCGGCAATCAATTGACAAGTCACCTTCAACCAATGACCTCACAGCCAACATGCCAAAAGTGAAACAAAACACGCGTCATCTGAATCAAGAATACTCAAGTTCTTCGATGCCCTTGACTTTACATCAGCAATGTACCAACCTAGTGTCGACTGCAAATCCTTAGTATAAGCTCAACACAGACCTAGCGCTAAAATCCAGGAGCTCAATACAAACGATTTCAGCTTCACCTTAGATGGTGTCCTTAGTACACTGCAACAAGGGTCAGCGGAGAATGGTGTGGGTAGCTCCGTAGAGCTCCGCTACCATGTAGAAAAAGCGCCGTGCACAGATCTACGGTCAAATCCAACGCTTCTTCCAAAATTCCTACAGAACTACGCAGGCGGACGCGTACGTCAACCACGCACACCAAATACAAGCGCAGAGCGTAAATTCCCAAAACCTAATTAAACTGAAGCAATACCGTGTCAAAAGGAATGTTTCATCCTCGACTCCCACATGCTGACGTCAAGCTCCTTCTTTTCGCTCCAGACGCAACACGATCAGTCAAAGGGAAACAAAAACACAACAAACAAAGAACAAAAGAGCAAGGAAGATGATGTGTTCCCTGTGTCGGTCTGTCTTATGTCAAGTTATGTGACACAGCAGCTCTTGTTCACTAAATGAACTTCTGACACCAGTCCTTCGAGCCGATGTCTCAACTGGTAAACTCGATTTCAGGTTTCCAGTTAACAAACCTCAAGTTCTTCAAATAAAGGTTTGTTGAAACTATTCCAGCTGCTAGAAGTTTACAAAACTCAAGTTTCACTAGATGAATTCAAATCATCGAAACACTTCCAAAAGTTCTCAAAGCAAACTGGTTCTCATCCAAACGTGAATAACCAGCTCATTAGTCACAAGCTGACTAACTTCTCAAGAACGAAGTGATTCACACAAGGTATCTGTACAACCTTCTTCTGGATACAAAACATAGACAGAACACAAAGTTCTTTCTCCAAATCAGTCTTCCACATAGAGATAGCATCTCACAGCTTCTAACCTCAATGTAGAATAGAATGTTCTGTTCGACATTGTCAATGTAGGTCAGCCAAATACAGTTGTATCGCTGAAGTCTTTCGACCACTGTAATAGCCAATCCACAATATAGACACGACTTTGGTCTCAAAGCAATGTCATCCTCATAGAGATAACCAAAGTCATCTCAGGAACGATAAGAAGCACACCATAAGATCAAGTGTATCTTCCAGCCAGACTTGCGTTTCGCCAATGAAACTGCGAAGCAAACAGCAAACCACCAAAAACAACAAAAACGGGGCCAGAGCTCAAACAGAACACCCACAAAATCGATTTGCCATGGGACGCAGTGGTTTGTCCACTGCATCACTCTCAAAAACAGGCCAATGAATTAAGAATCACGGCCTTCGGGCAAACATGAAGGCTCATATTTGCTCAGCCATGTGCCAAGCTGTACAAGAAAACAAGCTATAATTTAAAGCAAACGGGTTTGAGCTGCTTATTGGTAGGGCGTGACAGACTACCGGTGGTGGTTCGATTCCCCGCTGGTCCGCAGGTACGCTTCAAGTGTGGTGACCAGTCGAAAGACAATGGCGCCAGCCACAAAAAAGGACACAGATTGCAGGGAGATCCTGTCCTGGCGGCGACACAAACATCGCTGAGTTTCTCGGTTGGTAATACCATCAGAAGAATTGATTATGAAGCTGCCAGGGTCTCAAGGTTGCTAGGAACTCTCCCTGTGCAGGTGGACACCACAGGACTGAAGCTGGCAGACTCAGACATGCTAGTTGTTCTGTTGAACTTGCCTGAAACAGAAGAATTATGTCCTCCACCACAGCGCCGCAGACAACTATGAGTCTTACCGAAACGCTGCGATGCGGTGGGAAGAGCAACAACGCCTGTTCAGTGATTTCGAGACAACAGGTAATAGTAAGAGAGTGAACTCTCTGGAGGGGAATGCAGAGAACCATTCCCTCGATGTAACTCGTCGACGCGGTGGAAGCCCGAGGAAGTGCGGAAGCAGAAAGCACACTGCAGGATCTTGCACCGCGGACGTCAGTAAGATCCGATGTTCGATGTAGGAAAGCAGGACATGTCAGTTTCAATTGCCCTGAGAATGGAAAAGGTTTGGAAATTCTAAAATCTGACACGTGGGATTAGAAAGATTCCAAAGGAAAAGGCTCTAAAGGTAGCAAGGAAAAAGTAAAGAAAGGCAAATTGAATGAAGTTTCAGAGGATGAGACCGACTGGACTGCTGAGAGTTGGGACGATGATGACTATTGGTGGCATGACCAATGGCCGGAGAGCTGTGATGGTCAATGGGGAGTTTCGCAGACATGGTGGGACGATGGTTCTGGATGGTATGGCGACAGGTGTGGATATACCTGGCAACAGGGACCAGTCCAAAGTGCGGAACCGAGTGCAAGTCCACGACAATAGGTCTGATGGTTGATTGCAAAGAGTTTGAACATGAACTGACTGACATGGGTTGTGTGCTGGCAAGAAGTTGCGACAGCTGTACTCATAAGTCAGAAGTGTTGGAAAATAAACTGACTGACATGGGTTGTGTGCTGGCAAGGAGTTGCGAAGAAGAAGAAGAAGTTGAACTGGCTGACATGGGTTGTGTGCTGGCAAGAGGTTGCGACAGCTGTACTCATGAGTCAGAGTTTTTAGAAGGTGAACTGGCTGACACGGGTTGTGTGCTGGCAAGAGATTGCGAAAGCTGTGCTCGTGAGCCATGGTTTTGTGGTTTGAAGTTTGGAGAGGAAGTTGGACTTGGTGATAGTTCCAACTCAGAAACACGTTTTGTTAATGACCCCAGCAGAGACTTGTGTGCCACTGTACCGATGAAAGTCGTTTTGGTGCGTGCACATGATTGGTTTAACGACCACAGTGAAGTTTCGGTTGAACAACAGATTGAACCTTATTTGAAGTTTTTGCGACTTCTGCTTTCACAGGTCGCTGACAACACCTATGCTTCTTGGTGGCTTCTTGACTCTGGTGCATCCACAAGTGTTTTAGCTGAGTCGAATTTGTCAGCCTTCAGGTCAGTGCTGCAGGACAGTGAGGGGTTAGATGGCTACAAAGCTTGCCAATGGATCCTCAGTCAACATGTCAGGCACTGCTGAGATTGGAGTACAGATGCACATGTCAGGCATCAGGTGATGATTGGTGTTGGAAAAAGGCACGTTTGAATGTTGGTGGGTTCCATCCGGCACAACATTTTGTCATCACTTCATTGGCAGATTCGGGATGGAGATTCACACAAGGTCCAAAAGGTTTTGATTTGTTTCATGCATTGTCTTGACGTTGCTTATTTTGCCAATTGTCCTTGGGTTCGTTTGTATCCCGATGTTGGTAGTAGTAGTGCATACAGGTCTGACTTGACTGTAAGTAATACTCATGACTTTTCTGTCGCAGCTGTGTCTGGAGGAGACGACAGTGAACTGGCACGTCACCGGAGACAGGGACATATTCCATTCAATCCGAATTGCTTGGAGTGTGCCAAGGGTCGTTCCGTCTTTCAGCACAGAAGAGACAAAGGTGACGGGAAAGAGGTTTCAATTCAGGCCGATTTTGCATTTCTCAACACAACAGGCGAGATCGCTGCAGACGAACTTCCAGGTTCTGTGAAGATCCTTGTGTTAACTGAGATGATGTCGAGGTGCATTGGCTATGTGGTGGTTGGAGAAGATGTCGAAGCAGCCAGGAGACAGATTGTTGGAAAAAGGCACGTTTGAATGTTGGTGGGTTCCATCCGGCACAACATTTTGTAATCACTTCATTGGCAGATTCGGGATGGAGATTCACACAAGGTCCAAAGGTTTTGATTTGTTTCATGCATTGTCTTGACGTTGCTTATTTTGCCAATTGTCCTTGGGTTCGTTTGTATCCCGATGTTGGTAGTAGTAGTGCATACAGGTCTGACTTGACTGTGAGTAATACTCATGACTTTTCTGTCGCAGCTGTGTCTGGAGGAGACGACAGTGAACTGGCACGTCACCGGAGACAGGGACATATTCCATTCAATCCGAATTGCTTGGAGTGTGCCAAGGGTCGTTCCGTCTTTCAGCACAGAAGAGACAAAGGTGACGGGAAAGAGGTTTCAATTCAGGCCGATTTTGCATTTCTCAACACAACAGGCGAGATCGCTGCAGACGAACTTCCAGGTTCTGTGAAGATCCTTGTGTTACCTGAGATGATGTCGAGGTGCATTGGCTATGTGGTGGTTGGAGAAGATGTCGAAGCAGCCAGGAGACAGATTGTTGTATGGCTTCAACATTTTGGGTTGACTTCGAAGGCAGTCTCCATTGATGTCCACACCGATAGCGAGAGGGCCGTGGGAGAGAGCATTGGAAATTCCACTGGTCGATACACGTTTGCTATTCGCAGAGCCGCACCACAACAACATCAATCAATTGGGTCGGCTGAGCGAACAGTTAGGGAATTAAAAGAATCCTTTTCTGTATTAAGAGCTGTTCTGAATGCACAAGGGTTGGATGTCACGTTTTCACATGAGAATTTGGTTGCTGTTTTGACGTATTTGGCTTTGTGCAACAACCATTTTTCAACATCGAGAGGTTCAGACAGAAGTCCATTGGAAATGGTTTCAGGAAGGAAGTTATCCAAACCAGTTTCGACTTTGTTTGGTGCTCAGGTTCTGGCCGAAATTCCTGATTCAATTCGGCAGCATTCACCACTTTCAACAAGGAATGTTGAGTGTACCTTCATTCACATGGGATTGGAACGAGGTCCAGTTGTGCAGGGTTTCATTCGTGTGGATGGCAAAGCTGAATTGATGCGTTTTGTAGCTAGGAACATCAGGGCTATTTCACCTTTGAGATGGGATTTGAATTCGGGACAGGGAGTTTTGACGCAGTTTGACACTGGGACTGTAGGTAGTAGAGACCCCAAATTGTGAATGACAGTGGAACTGCACCAGCTGATATGAGTCAGCTACCTCCTGAAGAGTTGCGAAAGTTGAAAGGTCAGAGTTTGCCGGCACCTTCACAGCCCAAACTTGTCTTGCCAGAGTCCAGCAGTGTGAAGAAGAAATCTGGTGAGTTGCGTTTGGCGCCAGCAGTGCCATTGGCAAGATCGAACGTTGTCGTGACTCCACAGGAAGTTCCAGCAGAGCCGTCTCGAGTTTATGTTACTCCATCTCCTACGTCACCAGCAGATACTGCAGATGTAGCCATTGGTAGTCCTGAGAGTTCTGAAAGAACTTCACCTGACGTATCACGTTTTGAACCGACTCGTCGATGTCCAGCATGTGAGAGTGGCATGGAAGCACCTGGTATTAGGCACAATAAGGAATGTAGGAAGCGTTTTTCTGAGTTTGAGGAACAACGGAGAAAGGAAAGGCGTATTGAGCCCGCACTCTCTCCGGAGAGCCCTGTAGTTGTACCCCAGGTTCAGGTACCAGTGCAAGAGGTCGATGATGATGATGTGGTACCGACACCTGAGTCCGCTCGGCGACAGCCGGAAACACAGGTTGAGTACACTAGAAGGTTTAAAAGGAAAGCTGAGACCGACCGAGAACAGTTGGAAAGAGAGATCCGTGAAGATTCTGAGGAACTGCTTCAAACAAACATGGATTTTGATTGGTTTTGGGTTGGTAGTGGTGAGCCTGTGTTGGTTGCGAGTTTGGGCACACTTGAAGGTCCAGCGTCTTTTGCTCCGGCAACATCCCCAGAAATGTTTTCTGGTTCTCTTGATTCTGTTTGTTTCAATCGAGGCAATGAGCATGATTTTGTGAAGATGCGTCTTGGAGGTCAAGATGTCTTGGTTTGGAAACCGGACAGTATCATAGATGACCAGAGTCTGCAAGAGCTTGATTTGGAACAAGGTTTCAAAGGTATGCAAGAGGAGGTTAGGAACTTGGAACACTGCAAGACTGGCCGCATCATCACTCAGTCAGAACTGGACGACATGAAGAAGGCTGTTCCGAACCTTCGTTTGATCCAGTCGAGGTGGGTTGCAGCTTACAAAAGCAGTGATAGGGTTCGAACCAGGATTGTTGCAAAGGACTTCAATCGTGGCTCCTCAGCTAGATCTTTGGGATTTAGTAGTCCGACTCCTTCGATTGAAAGTGTTCATTTGGTGCTTGCAATGGCAGCGACACGGAAGATGCTTTTGCGTGCATTGGACGTGAGTCATGCCTTCATGCATAGTCCATTGGGAACCGGCGTACATGTTGTCTTGAAAATGCCGTTGTCAATTAGTTTTCCATCAGGTGAAGCGACGTACTATTTGCTTGAAAAGGCATTGAACGGGTTACGTGATGCTTCACTGGCATGGTTGCAGCTTTTGACATTTACGGTTGAACGTGTAGGCCTTTGGTCTGATTCGTTGGAACCATGTGTGTATGGTGGACAGATTGTGAAAGATGGTCATGAAGTTGGATTTTGCTTGTGTGTAGTGTATGTTGATGACATCTTGTTGTTGTCGACCACTAAGGAAGCCGAAGAACATGTGGTTGCAACTTTGTCGTCTGTAGTGCCTGTGAAGACAACTGGAGAGATCGGAGAAGAGGGAGGATCCCTGACCTTTATTGGTCGTGTTATCAAGAGAGAAAGAGATTCCTCTGAGATCACTCTGGGTGTTGATCCACATTATCTTGACTCTACGTTTCTGGATTATGGCGTTACCCGTGGGTCTGAGAATGTGCCTGACATTTCGGGACATCTTGAGAAAACACTCACGGATAGCAACTTTCAGAAACCTTTGTCAGATGAAGCATACTCACGCTTCAGGAAGGCGTTGGGAAAATTGCTTTGGTTGTCACAGGTGCGTCATGACTTGAAGACATGGATGTCTGTTCTTGGGACGCAGCAAGCGAAACCGATGCACGGAACTGAACAAGCATTGAAAGCAGTCTTGAGATTCTTGTATGTTGACATGCATGCATGCTTGTGTCTACCGAGCAGAGATGAGACCATCATGAGTCAAGTTGACGATACTCAACTGAGATCAGTCCATCTCCACTCTTTCAGCGACGCTTCACATGCGCCGTATCGTTTCAACAACCGCAAAGGTGTTAGCGGTGGAGCTGTTTTCTTTGAGAGGTCTTTGGTAAGGTCTCTGAGCCGACAGCAACAAGCTTTGAGTCTGAGTTCATGTGAGGCAGAGCTCTATGGTTTGCAATCAGTGTGTCAAGAAAGTGTTGCGTTTGGAAGACTGGTTCACCGTCTTCTTTTTGCACTTCATGAGATCGATGAGCCAGAAGAAGTTGTGATTTGGCTGGAGAGCGATTCAACTCCGCATTGCAACTTGTGAGGTCCATGGACGTGCCACGACGTTCACGACACATTGAGATAAGATTGCATTGGTTACGAGAGCAGATGAGAGAGGGTTTGTTGAAATTGAGACACAGAAGTGGTGTTGAAAATCCAGCAGATCTTTTCACTAAATGCTTGAGTGCTAAAGCTTTCTATAAACATCGATATGCTCTTGGGATTGTTGTTCCAGATGGTTTGACAGCTGAGTTAGCAGAACTTCGCGAGCTGTGTGTGTTGCAGCAGGTGTTGACTCAGGGTTCTTCAATTGCGATTGTAGAACTGTGTTGTTCGGAACATTCGAACTTGAGAAAGGTTTGTGAAGTTTCAAAGGTCCCATACATTGGTGTAGTTGCTAAGGTGCAGAGTTCTGGAACATTGAGTCGTGTAGTTGTTTGCATTCGACAGTGGAAGAACTCGTCATGTCCACCTTGGGTGCATATTCATGCATCGACTCCTTGTGGAAGTGGAAGTCCGCTTCGCAATTTCAATCCGGACTCAGTCACTGAAAAGGACCAGGAATGGGATGAGATCATCAACGCGATTGGTGGTTACTTCAAACATGCAGACTCATGTTCGTTTGAGCTTCCAGAACGAAATACCATTTGGTCCCGACCTGAGACAGTGAATCTTTTGGAAAGTTTTGACATGAGGCATGAGGCTTTGGTGAGGTTGTGCAAGACTGGATGTCAGAGCAAGGATGGTATTCCGATTGGAAAGACACTGAAGTTTGTTTCCAATTCAGCTTGGTTTGCATTAAATCTCCACTCCAAACTTTCTACATGTACATGCCAGACTCATGCAGAACTTTATCAAATCAACTATTCTGAAACAGCGTTTTACAACCGAAAGTTGGCAAGATACATTTTGATTGCGGTCAAACATGCTTCGAAGAAGAGTTGAATTTGCGTTTAAAAGGGGGACACTGTGAGAGAGAGACAGAAGTTGACGTCACGTTTCATTTTTCCTGTTTTGCATGTTGTTTTAAACAAACGTTGCCAAAGACAAACAGGAGTTTTCACTGTGTTGCATTTTTGTGCAGAGTTTTGTTGCGCGATGCTGTAAGATGCGGCGCGCGCAGCGCAGAACAATCTGAAAAGTCACTGATCCTATCACGAGAGTGATGGCGGTTCGACACTTCGTTTCACGTTCTAGGTTGACTGCTCCTAAGAGTTTAGCCACGGTCTAGTGCTTTTCCACTACCGGACGCGGTTTGATTTTGCAGCCATGGCGTCATCCAATTGGAGCATTGAGGATGAGCAGATGTTTCAACAGTTGGCACAGCGTCGTACTTCTCAGATGCCTTTGCCGACAACTGAATCAAGTGGTGCAATGACCGATGCTTCAAAGCGCAGATTTGAAGATGCAGAGTTTGAGGTCGACACAGAGCCAGATTGGGTGGTTGGAAGTAGTTTCATGGAGCCCGTGGGAGGCACCGAAGATTTGGCCACAAAGGCCTTGCTTCCAGCTGGTATTACAAATATGGCTATGTGGGGAAAGACCAAGTTTGCATTCGGAAAGTATAAGGAAGAAAAGAAGAGTTACAAGACTGTCTTCGAGGAAGACCCCAGCTATGTTTCATGGTGTCGAAAACATTTGACCAAAGACTCAGCGAAGGGTCCTGCCTGGGATTGGTCCAGGTACATTAAGGCCCGAGACTTGGTGGACTGCAAAGCGGCTAATGTGCCATTCTATGCAGGGACTACCTTGCGTCGAGAGTTTTGTGATTGATGACACTGTGATGGTGGTTGGATCTATACAGGATCTCATTCTATGTGGACAACTGTAGTTTGCAGGATTGTCGAACTGGATGAGTGGTCACTATGTAGCCCTTCGGCTAAGGGCACCTTTATGTATTGGCCTGTCGAACTTGGGCGATATGTGCTGAAGTCTGGATGGGTTACAGCTATACATGGAATGGAGTTCATCTCAAAAGGGGGTGTGAAAATATGACATCTGTGAGGAGATGTCCGACATCTGTGGTGAGATGAATCCATTTGGTCTTTTCTGCATTGGAAGAAGTGAATTTGTTTGTCATCGTGAGCTCACCATCTCATCCGTGATGGTTGACATTGTATTTGCACGTTTCATGTTCTGCACGTTTTATTGGAGATGACGAAACCCAACAACAATATACTTTTCGTCTTCTTTGAGTACTTTGATTGCACGGAGAACATCGTGAGGATTTGAATTTGTATAGTGACATGGAAAATCAAACCATTTTCCATATGTTTTGCTTTAGTTTTGCCGGCAGAATGATTGCAGAAGTGCACGAAGGAATCGTGAGAAGATGATGTCATTCTTTTGAAAAAAGATGAAAGCATTATTTCTCCAAACAAAAATTTGTGAACCCTCACAAATAAGGATCAAAGGTAATCTTCTCTGGTTGGTGGTAAACAAACGTTTACTAAGTGTTGAAACATCCAACCAAATCTGGAAGCAAACAAATTGACGTTCAACTTCCCATTTCTATTTCTGAATTTGAGATGTGGTATTCAACAATTCCATTGGAAACACCACATCCTTCACACGTCACACAATCATTTGTAATGCTGTGACTTTTCCCAATCAAGTGGTGGGAGGGCGGGAGTCCCTTTAAAATAAGGGCCAATTTTTTCACTGTGCTCTTGGTTTGGTCACTGGGCTCTGGTACAATTAGTGTACCAGGTTCGAGTGGCCACGCCTTCAGCACGACGGCGTCGCCATGGCTGATTCTGACCAGGAAGTTGATCCGGATGTACCTTGGAACCATGGTTCCGATGGTGACTCTTCTGAAAGCCTTGAGTGGCCAGACCTTGAATTCTGGCACCCACGATGGGTTGGCATGTCACCTAGTGCCATTGCCCATCAGATGGAACAGGAAGCTTTTCAGAAAATTGATCATCAAGTGTTGCACCGTATTCGCCACAACAAGGCGCTTCGAGTACGATGCACTACTCAGTTTCATCTGGACAACCTCGTCGAGAAGATCAGATTCACTTATGGTTCTGACGCAATGTCTCCTGCAACTGGACATGCCAGCAGTGATGAAGAATTTTGGTAGATCATTCAGCTCTGCGAGCCTGTGGATTGCTATTTTCCACTTTTCCTGGGGGCATCTTCACAGTTTGGATACAGTGATTTGCGGCGCATTGATTTTTCGGGCATACAGTATTTCACTGGGGATGTATCGGGTATGCCTTTTTCCAATTTTAGCTTTGGTTTGGCCATTTGCAATTTTTATTTTGGGCAGATGGTTGGAAATTTACCCAAATACAAGCAATCAATTTTGCGGGTGCGATCCATCTGGAATGGACTCTGGACCATCCACTGACTGCTGGACGTTTACCTGGTTTTGCATGTCAACTAGCTTGCCGTCAGCCATTAATTGCTCGTTGGAAGCAATTTTTCAGCAGTTTTTCAGCCGGGTCGTGGACTTCATGTTTCTACGAGTGGTTTTGCGGGTGTGTCGAGAATTCCAATGTTTGAGTGAGTTCCAGGTCCTGCTTGATTGGTTCAGTTCTCTAGTGAACCGTCGCGCTGTCCGCATGATACAGACTTTGAAGATTTTGCCTCAATGGTTCCAGATGTTGACTAGCCCTGGCATCGAAGGCATCCTTCACCATCCAGCAGACTCCGGGGATGCTTCAGTTTGGAGTCTCTACGCGACTGTCTGCGAGTGCGGGACCACTTGTTGGGCTGCCTTCTTTAGGCACTGGTTTGACACTCACGTAACGTACAGTCGGTATATGTGTTCGCACTCAAGGAAATTTTGGGGTCTTTGGGCACTCCGAAGCAGAAGCAATCTGTCAACGTGTTGATAGAGCCTTAAATTTTTCCGCGATAGAAAAGTTTCATGCTGAAACTTTTAGCCCAGTTGTCCTCCTTTCCTTTCGCGATTTACAAAATGTTTCCTGCAAAAAACCATGCTGCGTTGTTCAACCTTGAAACCTGCCTTAATCCAGCACTTGGAGGTCCAACGTGTTTATTTTATGTTTATGGACGTTTTGGTCCTTGTTGTCTTGTTGTTTGACCAACACGTTTCTGTGGTTTAAACATGTGCATGCCAATGCTGTGTGATGAGCCTTGTTTCAAGTGAAATTTTTCATTTCAAGAATTTTGAAGCTGTAGATGCGGGGCGCCGCGCTCCGGGGGCGTACCGCTGTGGCGAGCCAAATCACCCTGGGACATTGTGTGCAACCAGGGCCCACAATTTTCTTCAGTTGGTATTCATTGTGCTACACCCTCTTCGTATTCTGCAGTGGTTTCACTTGCTGTCTGTTTTGGCTTCTGTACGGTCAATAGGGGGTGCATGGATTTTCATGGACTGATTGGTCAGGATGCTGGCCCTGACGATGAAGCTGGTTTGGATGCCTCTGGAGAACAAACACAGGTTGATGAGAACTTTGAATTTGACAGTGTGCCGATTTTTGGCTTGCCGTATGATGCAGACGAACATGATGACTTTGAACCTCGTTCACTAAACGGTCCAGGTGTGGTAAATTCCAGCGGTAGCCCAGGTTTTCAATTCGGCTCTGGCCTTGGTTTTCCTCAACGTGGTGTCAAACCTAAGGAACCTGTTGTTTCATCGAGTGTTCATGATGCTACCTTTTCCAGGAACCTGTTTAGCAATTTCGACGCTACGGGGATCAAACTGCCATGGGAGACAGGGATCTACCGAGCACTTCTTGGCGATGAGCCATTGTCGGAGCCTCTGGTGCCAAAGATGCCTATTGAGAGTCTTTGCAGTTTTGATATTGGTGACACGCCCCAACATGTCTCAGAGTCGGTTGCTAGAGTTGCTGAGCCATCCGGTTCCACCCCAGTTTTTGAGTCTTGTATTTCTACTGGTGATGATTTGAACTATTTTGCAAAGCGTCAGCAGCTCAGAGATGTTGCTATTGGCAAGTTCCTAGTCATTCTTCGCCAGTGGCCAAATGCTAGCAAGACTGGGAGACTTGTTGCAAATTTGGACATGACTGGGCAGCAACAGGACGAGGTGAGAGAGATTTTGAATGCAGTGCTGGGAGTGAAGTCACCGGCAACGCTCATCAAGAGGGCCAACGCCTTGCTGGCCTTCATGCGCTGGGCCGTCAGCTCAGGTAGGGGTGTGTTGAGCCCTTTCAATGAACAGATGGTTTGGGAGTATTTCCAGCACCTCAAGAGCACTGGTGCCGCCGCCACACGTGCTGACTCGACCATGTCATCTTTGCGTTTTGCTTTTCATTTGCTGGGTTTTGAATGTCTGGAAACATCCATGAACAGCCGCAGGTTGGTAGGGTTGTGTGAAATCATGCTGACAGGGAAGAGACTGCTAAGACAGGCGCTTGTCTTGACTGTCCCCCAGGTGTTGAGCTTGCATGAAATTTTGGAAGATCCAGGAAGACATTTGGTCGACAGGGTCTTGGTGGCCTACCTTCTTTTTGCGTTGTATGGGAGATGCAGAAACAGCGATTTGTTGGCGATTCATACTATCGACACTGATTTCGATGCAAGTGGCGGGTTTTTGGTTGTCAACACTTCCAACCACAAATCTGGAAGGATGGCTTCACTCAAAACGCGTCTGTTACCAATCATCATTCCATGTCGGGGAGTTGATGGAACAGTTTGGCCTGTGACCGCTTTTAAAGTGATGAAGGAAGCAAAGTGCCTCCCATGCAATCCAATCAATGGACCATTGCTGCGGGCCCCAACTGATGTCACAGGTGAGTACATGAGAAGGGGGCTCAAAACTACAGAGGTCTCCAAGGCTTTGAGAGGTTTCCTTAAGATTGAGGAGCCGGCTTCAGGAACTGACAAGGAAGTGGTGTCCAGCCACAGCTTGAAAGCAACCCTCCTTGCTTGGTCGGCGCGCTATGGCCTCAGCCCACAAACACGATCTCTTTTGGGAAGACATACATCCTGCTTGAATGAGACCTTTGCAATCTACTCAAGGGATCTTGCATGTGCCCCTGTAGCAGAGCTTCAACGGCTCATTGATGATGTGCATGCCGGCATGTTTGTACCCGATGGTGAAAGATCAAAGTTTTTCAGGTCAGCTGCCTCCCAACATTGTGAGCAGACAGATGTTTTTGTGAAGGAAGAGCAGCAAGGAAGCAGTGATGTTGTGTCTTTGATTGACTCACCTCAGGACTTTGGCGAAGAGGCGCCCCCACAGGTGGAAGCTGGAGCGCTTGGTTTTGACGCTGGCGATGGCACTGCGCTTGAGTCCCAGTTTGCTCCAGCTGATGCACAGAAAGAACCACTTAATGTTTTTGATGATGAGACAGATTCATCTAGCGAGTCTGGTGCATCCTCCACAGAGGAGTCTGATGTTCAGGAACCTCAAGCTAGAGTCAAAAGATTTCGTGCAAGGATTCCTGTGAATGAGAAGTGGTATGTGCATTCAAAGTCGCACTTGATTCATCGGTTTGAGAGTGATGCTCAGAGCGATATCCCGCTTTTGGTCTGTGGAAAGAGACTCACTGGGTCCTACGTCGCCTGCACAGAAGCAACTGCGTGGAATTCCTTGTGCAAATCTTGCAACCGTCGGTGATTTGGATGGATCGACACCCATGAAGCTGCAGTATCTTAGGAGTTTTGCAAGGTTTAAAAAGATGCAGCTGCTGTTGGCAAAACCGTCACAGCGTGTGTTATTTGGTCTTTCCATGTTATGCTTTCACGTTGTTGCTTTCAGATGGAGGATGTACTCCATGTCATTAAATGCAAGGCAAACCGCCTGTGCAACCCTTTTGGATCAACAGAGGCATGCGTTTGAGCATGCGTGGGGGGGAAGGATTCTCGACAAGGTTGGACTTTACTGTAAGCAGTTTTGAAAGGAGCATGAACACACATTCGTAGGAAACAAATACGCATGTTTAATGTTTTTATCTGATGGCCTCCCAACATGTCACCTCTTTCAACATGTGCACTTTCACGTAATTCACCCTCTAATTAGTACAGCCTGGTGTGCAGCCATGACTTCAATAGTGGATTCAGAAGCACAGTTTGACCTCCGAATGGACCAAGTCAAACTCCCAGATGCCTTACAAAGAGCTCTTCGTAATGCTGGGGTGTGCACCATCTCGGCACTGGCTTATGCCCACGGCCAACCAGGCCAGCCCATAGTAGCAGATGAATTTCAAGCTTGGGTTCGAAACCTTGACCCTGGAGCGACCATTGGAGGTGTTGCCGCATTGAAACGCCTCCTGTTCGAAAGCCAAACACAGCTACTTGCCACATTGAAAGAACAAGTCATGAACCCAGAGCCAACGACGGCGCGCAAAGTGCCTCCAGCAGAAAGGGAGTCAAGGCTCGCAAATCTAAAGACACGTTTGGTGGGGGTCCTTATTGAAGGGCACACGGAACCAAGCCATGCGTTGCTTGATCTTGCCACCCAACTGTATGACCAAAATGTGCTGCGTTTCATTCCTCTTGAGAAGTGTTACAGCAGGTTGACCGAACTCTCATTCACAAACAAGCCACAATCGAAGCTGCTTGAAGTTGAATCATCAAAGGTAGTTATCCGTGACAAAGATGCAGAGTTCGAAGCAAGTGTGCAATCTTCATATCAGGCACTCGAAGCATTTAAACGAAGGGGACTTGCCCTTGATTTTGCCAATGTGATGTCCTTTACCTGTCATGACAAATATGTGCAGCTTTTGTTTGCCCACCTGAATAGAGAGCCGCCAGCAGGCTACAATCGATGCAGCGTTTCCCAGCTCTTGGCGGCGGACAAATCAGCTTGGTGCCACCTGATCGAGAAAAATGTGAAACCCAGACCCGACATGACGGGTGCACTGGAGTTGGACACAAAGCTTGAAGAGGCGTTGAAGTCATATGAAGTCAGCTTTTCATTACTACCCATGATCGCAAAACAAGCTCCCAAGGCTACTTCAACAGCTGCCGCTCCTGCAGCCAAGGCGGCTTCAGCGACCCCATCAAAGGGCAACAAAAAGGGTTTCAACAGGTATCGCCCTTATCCCTCAAAAGGAAAAGGGAAGTCAAAAGGAAAATATGATCAGAGAATCCCAAAGGAGATTCGTGACGCTGGTGGAACTGCTTCTACCCCGGATGGGGAGCCCATTTGCTTTGATTACTCATTGAAGAAATGCCGGGAAGCCGTTGCAGACGGGCGTTGCAGAAAGGGGTACCACCTATGTTGCATATGCTATGGTCAGCACAGCATGGCTGACCACAAGAAATCGTGACTATCTACAGAACAGCCGGCTACCAAAAAGCGCAAAACTGATGTTTGCACAGCTAGTGATTCTTGGCAGCCAACTGCATGGAAGCACAACGAACCCCCAAGGGGTACAGAAGAAAAAATTTTCCAAAGCTCAGAACTTCAGCAGCCTTTTGACGGTGTTTGCACAGCTAGTGATTCTTGGCAGCCGACTGCATGGAAGCACAACGAACCCCCAAGGGGTACAGAAGAAAAAGTTTTCCATAGCCAAAGTTCAGAACTTCAGCAGCCATTCGACGCTCATAGCGTCTCATGCCCCGCCAAGTTAAGCCTGCATGACCACAGCCACGACATTCCCAGTGATGCAATGAGACCCATGCCATCTGAGCCCTTTATCCTTGAGATTTGTGCCGGCTCTGCTAGAGTCACTTCATGCCTCCAATCATTTGGGTTGAGTGCTTCATTTGGCGTCGACCACAAACGCCAAAAGAACTCAGGCCGCGTCTTGGTAGCCGACTTGACTTCCAAAGAAGGTCAATCACTTTGTTGGGCCTGGATCAAATCTCCAAGTTGCATGGGAATTTTTTGTGCTCCCCCTTGCGGAACCTGTAGCAGAGCCAGAGGAATTCCAATAAGCTTGCCCAATGGACGCAAAATAGCTGGCCCTCAACCTTTGAGGACTGAACTCATGCCTGACGGTGTATCTCGTATGGGCTGGCTAAATCGTCGCAGAGTCCAATCGGCAAATGCCTTATATGCATTTGTAACAAAAGTTGCATTGTATTGCTTGAACATAGGCCTCATTGTGGTTATTGAAAATCCCAGGTCCTCCTTGTACTGGAGAACCTCATTCTTTGCTCCTTTGAAGCGCTTGTTGCAATACACTGCGCATCAGGCCTGTGCCTACGGATCCGAACGTCCAAAGTGGACGGTGCTGGCTCATAATACGCGCTCCCTCCTCAGTTTGTGTAAAGCCTGTCCTGGCCTTAGCAGTACCCACAAACATAAACCATGGGGTGTTGTTGAAAAACCAGACAACACTAAACACTTCTCTACAGCAGAAGAAACCGCGTACCCAATGCAGCTGGCCTACGCAATAGCCTTTGGTATTGCACAGGAGCTGATCCTGCTTGGTTGGAATCCGCCTCCCTGGCAATTCACCCCACCAGACCAAGTTTCATATCAGCACTTGCGATCCATTGTTGGAGTACAGCCCAAAGCCAGTAAATTGCCGCCATTGCTGTCGGAATTCTCACATGTTCTGCGAGTGCGTGTGCCGCCTGAAGGCTGTCCAATCGCAGTTGGCCAAAAGCTACAATCTTCCTGGAATGCAGTTCCTGCTGGCGCCAAGCTCTTGCGTCGTCCTCCACTTCGGTTAAATGGGGGTAATGTTTTGGACTCTTCTGTAAAAGACAACCCTGTGGGTGTTTGTTATGGTGGCCCCGTTAACCCTGACATAACCCATAAGAGTAATCCTCCCGATGTAGGCCCAGGTCTGCCCCACCCAGGGCACAGCGACCCTGTTGAAGCTGAACAGATGGCCCACTTTGGCGTTTACAGATCTTGTGAACAGTTTGTCAAAGCGGCCGTCAGAGTTGGGCATCCAGTGGGCGGTACGTCTAAGCTACCAGATCCACTGCTGGAAACGGTGAAACATGTTTCATGCACTCCTGTTCATGAGCTTGCCAAACAACGCCTTGCAACACTTCAATATTGGCTTGACAGAGGAAAGAAGTTGTCTCGCATGGAATCGCAATTCCAATCAAGCTTGCCTTTGACCTTGCGTGGAATCTTGGCCCCCAAGAGGCTGTTGCTTTGGAAGGAGATGATGGAATATTATCAATATCCCGATACTGCTGTTTTTGATGAGGTGGTGAATGGTGTCGATTTGGCTGGACCGGCACCCGTAGTGCCATCCTTTGACCCTTGTTTTAGGCCTGCGAGGGTTTCGGTAACAGAGCTTGCTCGGACAGCACCCTCGGCACGTCCCGCTATGCTGGCCACCATTGGGCCTTCTGGCGATGACGAACTGGATGAGGTGGTCTTTGCCAAGACGCTTGAGGAACTTGAATGCGGCTGGCTGGGCGGTCCCTACGACCCTGACGTGCTTCCGTCAGACGCAGTCGTTAGTAGGCGCTTCGGGATTCGACAATCATCAGGTGAGGGGTCCAAGGTGCGATTGATAGATGACTTCTCCGCATCAGGCGTGAATGACACGGTTCAAGTCGAGAGCGCTGTGAAACTGCACACGTTGGATGTGGCTGCGGCCCTATGCATGGAGCTTCTCAAAACTGGGGCTGACCACCAGTGGCTTGGAAAAACCATCGACCTTTCAGCGGCATATAGACAGCTAGGAATTTCGCCGAATGCACGTTGGGTTTCGTATATAGCTGTGTACGATCCTTCAGCCCAGAAAGTTAAAATCTTTGCTATGCTAGCTCTGCCGTTCGGAGCCAGCAGGTCTGTTTACAGCTTTTTGCGGGTGTCCCACTCCCTCTGGTGGCTCGGGTGTAAGTCGTTAAAACTTTTGTGGAGCAACTTTTTCGATGATTTCATCACGTTTGCCAGAGATGTTGAATCAGAATCCGTTGCCATAGCAGCAATGCAGTTCTTCCGGTTGCTTGGTTGGGCAGTTTCGTCAGGCGAAAAAGATTTACCTTTTTCAGAAAGATTCAAAGCACTGGGGGTAGAAATTGACTGCGCTTCGTGGAAAAAGGGTCACGTTTGGTTTGCTAACACTGAGAGGCGTGTCAAGGAACTTGCCGATACGATTGATGAAGTCTTGCGAACCGGGCGCCTCACCAAGCCGGCAGCGCTCGTTCTCCGTGGAAGAATGCAGTTCGCAAAGGCACAGCTCTGGGGACGTGCAGCTCGATTGTGCTTGAGCGCAGTCACAAATCACGCCTATCAATCAGAATCGGCCGTTCTCGGTGAACACACTGTAGCCATGCTGAAAGTTTTCCGTTGCCACCTCTCTCAAGCCAGGCCTCGACAGATCACAGCGAGTTGGGATGTCCCATATTTTTTGTTCACTGACGCTTCGTTCTCTCCAGAGGATGAAAGTTGGCCGGGCGGCCTTGGGGGAGTGCTTGTTGACTCCACAGGGCATATGGTGTCGGCCTTTTCTTTCAGGCTTAGGCCAGAGGATCTGGCGGCTTTGGGGTATCCAGGCAAGAGCACAGTTATCTTCGAAGCGGAACTCCTTGCGCTCTTGATTTCATTTGTCTTGTGGAAGAAAATCCTTAAAGGTCACCCGTGTGTTGCGTATATTGATAACAACTCAACCCGTGATGTCTGCATTAGTGGATCTGCCAGGACGTTCCCAGGGTCCATTCTAGTTGCTCAGGTCTTAGCCGTGGAAGATACACATGAAATAATTCCTTGGTTTGCCAGGGTGCCCTCCGAAAGTAACATTGCCGACGGGCCCTCCCGTGGTTCGCCCGATGGGGTAAGTGCAAAATTTCTTTCTCCTTTGTTAGTAGGGGTGACAGTGGCAAAATGTCTGCAGAAGCTTTCCTCACACTCCGGTTAAGATGGGGTGAATGGGTGCGGATGAAATGACCAGGGCATGCTGCTCCGGTCCAATGCGAACGATGGCTTTGACTTTTTGTCTTTTGCAATGTTTACTCAGTTGCTCCTACGCCAGGAGTGAATGGGGTAAGCCAGAGAGAGATGTTTTCTCAGCTGCCTGATGAAAGGCCCCATGCTGTTTGAACTGTGAGACAGCCCATTGTGCGCACCGAGGAAAATTTTTTTGTGCTGCAGTTTTTCGTTGTTGCCACACATGTTTGATGTCACTCCGTTTGCATTATGTTTGTGTTTTTGGTTTTTCGTTTCTCGAGATGTAACAAGGAGGTATTGACAACTGGGCGGCGATAGCGTAAATTTAAGCAATCTGTCAACGTGTTGATAGAGCCTTAAATTTTTCCGCGATAGAAAAGTTTCATGCTGAAACTTTTAGCCCAGTTGTCCTCCTTTCCTTTCGCGATTTACAAAATGTTTCCTGCAAAAAACCATGCTGCGTTGTTCAACCTTGAAACCTGCCTTAATCCAGCACTTGGAGGTCCAACGTGTTTATTTTATGTTTATGGACGTTTTGGTCCTTGTTGTCTTGTTGTTTGACCAACACGTTTCTGTGGTTTAAACATGTGCATGCCAATGCTGTGTGATGAGCCTTGTTTCAAGTGAAATTTTTCATTTCAAGAATTTTGAAGCTCCCGCCCGTTGCACTCCCACCCAATAAGCTTCAAATCCTGACAGCACCTTTGGCCACAGCTTGCCGTTCCGTGCCTTCTCGATCATTTCAATGCTGCCTGAGTTAATCGTGAACTTTGCAGCCTCCGTATCTATTTCGCTGGCCTTTCTCGAGCCACCTCACTTCAACCTGCAACGTGCGCAAACGATGCAAGAGGAGAGACTGGCATGCTTCGACCGGATTATCGTAGCATGCCGTTTGCTGCTGGAGACGTGCGGGCGTACGACTTACTTGTCTTCCATCTTCCATCTCTGGTCACAGACCAGTCAGGCACTCTACATACTAGAGCGCCAACTGTGGCCTGAACAGCCTGCCGAGACCAGTTTACAATTGAATTGTCCGAATGAAGGTCGCCCACTGACCGAAATTTTGTTATCTACATGTGACCACCTTGCAGATGGAATCATCAACGCCATCCCCGCACTTGATGCATTCACAACGTGGTTTACCGAAAACTACGACACCAATTTGCACGCAGAGTACTATGCAGTCTTGACCGACTCCATGCTGCTGCTGAGGACCGCCGAGACCATTCTCAGGATGAAACGTCGGTTTGGTACGTTGGACGCCCCCCTGCCAGCTCCTGATCCCGTCGCTGCCGACGAAAATTTTTTTTGTGCTGCAGTTTTTCGTTGTTGCCACACATGTTTGATGTCACTCCGTTTGCATTATGTTTGTGTTTTTGGTTTTTCGTTTCTCGAGATGTAACAAGGAGGTATTGACAACTGGGCGGCGATAGCGTAAATTTAATCTTCTTTGCATCGTTTGGTCACCTTGCGGCTGTCTTTTCTTTCCGTTTGCAGAGGAACAAGGTAGTGGAAAAAATTGGGTACGTGGACTGCATTTTTTGCCGTGGCCACAAATTTTCAAATCGAGCCGTGAGACTCCGACTCAGTTTGCCACGCTGGACTATTTTATGCCTGGTGAGCCTGCAGACAGCAGTTGGAACTAACCAGGGACCTGATTGTCTCGGCAGTGCAGACGATTGCCTTTGGCACGGAAGAGGTCCGCCTACAGACAACAGCAGCCCGGTGTCGTGGTTATTGCCAATTTTCTGTTCGATAGTTGTTTTATTTATCACCTGGGTATTTCGAACATGGTGGAATCTTCTACCGACAGCAGCCGCCAGAAACGAAGTCGATTATGCCAGTTTTGGGGCAGCACTGGAACGTCTTGACAGAGGAAACAATGTGCTGAGACAAGAAGTGAGCGCCCTGAATAGTGCACTTTCAGAAGTTTTCTCAGTTGCTGGAAGGCTCAGGGATGACCTTGATGGTGTTACAGCAGATCACGACCGTTTGGCCGAGCAAGTTGAATGGCAGCATGTCGGGATGGTTCGCCTTGGAGGCTTTAACCCCTATCAGAGCTTGTCAATCCAGCAGAGACAACAGGTTTTCGCTCGGGAAAGACGAAACATGATGGCCTACCGTTCGATGGGCCCGAGTGGGTTTATGACGACGGTTCTTCACCAAGACGGGTTGTTGGGCTTGCAAAGTGACTTCAATGTACTTGGAGGAGTTGGTGCGAGGTTGGACTACCCGAGGGGGGAGGCGAGTGCAGACGCCCATCCTCTCATCGAATTTAACGACGTAGGAGACGGGTCCTCATTGCCTCAAGATGTTCTTTGGGCGATCGCACGCAACAAACTACAGATAGAGCTGTACAACTGCCTGGTAAGGGAAGACTTTGTCAGGGCGCGCCTGTTCCAGCAAGCATTGTTATTCTTCATAGACGTCTCCCATCAAGACAGACTCCTAAACCGACAGGATCAAGTTCGTCTATTCACATACCTTGGAGACCATCTCGAAGGCATGTCTGACGGGCTCCAGGGAGAAGATGAAGATCGAGCCAACTACTACCGAGCACTAGCTGGAAGGTTTCGTAGGGTGGCATCAGTGCACTGAACCTGAAGGTCACTGGGGACGCGGTCAAAGATCACTGTGATCCTGTTTGGCGACAATACATCGACCAGAGCGAACAGCTGAGGATTCCCGGTCTTGTCGCGTAGCAAAGTTGTAATGCAAGCTCAGTTAATGTTTAAGGCTCAATTTTCGGTTGTATGTGTCAAGAACGGGCGCAAAGTAGCATATGTCCATTCAGTTTCTTACACTTAATGCACCTCATGAATCGCAGGGATGTCAAACAAACTGGACAGAACTGAGTTGTCTTGAGGTTTTCGGTGAGTCCTCATGTAACGAGGGAAGTTACCTTGCCGATTGACTATCACTAAATGTGGTCAGTCCTTGTTGAGCCGAGTTCCGGGGAAACATGCCACCGGAAATTTTGATGTTCACTCGTAGTCAGGTTCAAGTTTCTGACAATCATGGAGTCAGGAAGTGAACATTCTTTTCCTCAAAGCAATCCTCTGGCAATCAGGCAGTCAGAAATTGGATGTTTTGAAGTGGGAATAACTGCATAGTTTACTGTCAGGTTGATTTCTCCGACAATCATGATGTCACGAACCTGGAAACCCATTTTTTATGCCACAGTTTCTGACAAACATGCTGTCAGAGTTAGTACTGGGTTTGGCAAAGCCCTTATTTTAAAGGGACTGCTTTTGCGAACTTTTTCGGGTCTCTGCGTTCCGCGACGTTCGATTGCCATGAGTCGCAAATTTACAGGGAGACCGCCACCTTTGTCGACCCATCCAAGTGGCAGGTATTGGGGTAAACCTCCGGCTTTGGCACCACCTGGGCACAAAGGCAAAGGAAAAGGGGGCCGTATTGTCCTCTCCGCACCTGAGGAGTCAATTTGTGACACCATCGACCACAGCAATTTGCGGGGAATTTTGAGGGACCTTTGCTACTGGCAGAGCCACGTCACGACAGTGGAAGAGCTTGCTGGCAAAGTGACGTCTGCCGATTGGTACCCTTTGCTGTTGGGCAAACTTGCTGAGTCGGTCATCGTAATATCAGGTGCCCCCAATGTCGGCAAATCCAGCCTAGCAGTTCACCTGGCCAAGGCCTTGGGTTTGATGCGGACAAAGACTACGAGCAGGAATTTCTGGCTTTTCGCTCGTAGTGAAAGACCGTATTTTTCCCTCTGGGTGTATTGCACCGATTCTTTCTGGAGTGAGCAGGAATCATCTTGGTCCAGGATGAGACAGTCCGTTTCGTCCGTCACTTCAGGCGAAGAATTTGCCACGGGAGCAGCCATCCTCAAAGGCCACAGGGTTTTTGCTTTTCCGGGCTATGCCGACTTGGCCACCACTGTGGTATACCTGGCAGCTACCGACAAGCTTTTGTTTGAGCGAGGGACGGAAGCAGGGTCAATTCGAAAGCATAAGCTTTTCCTGTCGAACACCTTGGAACAACTCCAAAAGCTCAACAAGATGATCGTCCTGGAAGGAAAAAAGTCGCAGGTCTATTTAGTGTGCCAGACCTTACAAGTCGCCCTCCTGGAGGATGCGAATTTGGACGCATCACATCTGTCGGCGGACATTGAACTGGACGGCAGGTGGACATTTTGAGCTGTCGGTGTTTACAAGCAGGCCGAGCAGGATACAGCCGACTCGAGATATGGTTTTGGTTGGCAATAACACAACTTTTTAATTTCGAATTTTCTACAATTCAGGTTTCACAATGTGCTGGCCTTTTTGGCTTTATTCGATATTTTCTGGGACGTGACAACTCAGTATATCACTCAGGCAGTCACAAGCCTCAAAGCAGGACAATCATGAAGTCCAGAGAAAGTTTGCCTCCAACCGTCATTTTGTTCGGGGGTCAGTCGGGACGCCTGAAGGCAATTCAAGCATCTCAGGCAATCATGGAATCCAATGTCAGGCACCATCACTTGGATCTAAGACCCTGAAAGCATTTAGCAATTCAGAAACAATGGATTCATTGACCCACGCCTGTTAATTTGGGATTTAGACCCTTGACGGCACCATCACTTGGATCTAAGGTCTTGAAAGCATCTAGCATTTCAGAAACCAATGGATTCTTTGATCCGTGCCAGTTATTTTGAGATCTGGACCCTTGACGGCTGCTTGATGTCAACCTTGTTTGCAGTGTGAAATCTGGGATTTCTCAAATCATAGCTTACTTATAGTTTGCATGGATTTCACATGATTTTCGGTTGAGTTTTGAAACCGATGTTTCCTGGGCCAAAACCTCGAAGTGAAATTCGCCTTCACTTGAAGACCAGTAACACATCGAGAAGGAGAGTTTGCAACTAGCTAGGACACTCAGCCTGGTGGAACCCCGGGGAGTATAGAGTTCAGTCTCTAACGCTTGGTTCCTTCTTTTGTGGCCCGTTTTTCGGAAATCCACGTGTGTTGGACAGCAGTGTTTCCGAAGATCTGTTTTGATTGACGGGGGATCAAGTGTCATGTGGTAACTCATGAATACCCCGCATTCTGGAGTGGCTCTGGGGTAATACTTGGCACCATCACCCTTTTCTCTCCTACCAAATCGTGGGCTCACAGCTCTAAATGTTGCGAAGGTCAGGGCCAAGCTCGAGGAAGCCGTACAGCCATGCTGACGCCCAGGGAGAACCTGGACGTTGACAGCGAAGACTCGGAACCCACACCCCACAGGCACTCAGGTTTCAGGGTCGTGGCCGAAGAAGGACTCCAATTGTCGATTTCCTCGCCAGAATCTCGAACAAGAGATCGAGCGAGGTTCGAGTTTATTCTTTTCAATCGAGAAAACCGCTCCCAATGACCACGAAGATGGGTGACCTCCCTTTGAAGATGTCGATACAGATCTGGTCACAAGATTTGGCAGGAGCTATCGAAGAAGGCCTGAAATCCGGCCATGTGAAGAGCATTGACAAGGACGAGACGAAGGACTACAAGGTGTTCTTCATCAGGCACATTTCCGCCTGGGAATTTTTTGATAGTTGCGAGACAGACCGAGCTCAGCAAGATCGTCGAATTCAACAACTCTCTGACGAGGTGGACGTTCTTCGCACCATGGTGGAGAACCTGGAAAGGGCGCAAGGTACTCGCTGAACAAAGGGTTGCCCGTGAGTTGAGGGAAACCCTTGCTCTGCAACGCTGCTCCGATGGGTGGCCGCCCTACATTGCGGCGAAGTTGGGGCCGACCCCTGACGGGTGAACCCCACAGCACTGCCAAGTCGAGGAATCGAAAGCCTTGTGTTTCTTTTATTGAAATTTTGGTTGAGGGATGGTACGGCGGACTACGTGTGATCGACGTCTTCCTACTTTCGTTTTTACTATTGCATCGGGCTGGGACTAGATTAGGAACCCCACTTTGGACCATCTTCCCCCAGGATGCTTGCTATGGATGTGGGATTTTCCTCTGCCCTGAGGTGTCCAGATCTGGTGATGGACTAGACAGGCGCGACGAAGTTTGGTTTGCACCCTACGCCTGAAGGACCCTTCCACGAAGGGAACGATCTTTCAGCTGTACGCTGCAAATCTATATTGCGAAGCAAAGCACGTTGCGACGGAGTTGGCTGAGTTTTTACAAGACAACACAATACAATTTTTTCCGGACAGCAGTACATCAAGGTCAATTTTTATTCTTCGAGATCTTTGACTCCCCTGGGCACAAATTTTGTGTTGAGGGTTTCGTTTTCCGTGCGAATGCAGTTGTTCCGACCGAAGTGGAGGACCTGACAACCGAGGCGATTCAGTGGACCAATGGTCTCACTGGACCTTGCCCGACATGTCCAAGTGGCATTGATGGGTCCGAGTCGGTTCGGCCATCTCCCTCCATAGTCCAGGGAATCGCGCGCCGAAAACTGCCTGAGGACAACCTGGGGTGTGCTTCGGAAAACCTCGGCTTAAGCAGCAAGCACGTTCGAGAGCTTGCAGAGTGTTCCTGCCAGAGCACTAGTCGCAGTGGGGAATTATCGGGTGCTCTGACACTTGGCATCATGTCACTTTGTGTCAACGTTGGACAGTGATGGAATCATGACCCATCCAATGCACCTACAACAAGATCAGCTGGAACCATGACCGGCCTTGGATTCACCCCCGACTGTGCAATTACTGGAAGCAAAAAGGAAATCAATATAAAGTCCGAGTGTTGTGCACTTGTGTTCTCTTTTTCGAAACGTCGGCAACTGCGTTTTTTGTAGTAAGTTCTATTTGTGTAAATAGTACATTTACACGAATATTGTTTACCTTACGTCACAACGGTACGCCATATAATTTAATATAATTATATGGATTGCAAATTAACATCGAAACTTCCACCACCGGTGTTGACTTAGTCTCAATCGATCCTGGTTTTGTGGAGAAATAAGATGTCACTCTTTTGAAAAAAGATGAAAGCATTATTTCTCCAAACAAAAATTTGTGAACCCTCACAAATAAGGATCAAAGGTAATCTTCTCTGGTTGGTGGTAAACAAACGGTTACTAAGTGTTGAAACATCCAACCAAACCTGGAAGCAAACAAATTGACGTTCAACTTCCCATTTCTATTTCTGAATTTGAGATGTGGTATTCAACAATTCCATTGGAAACACCACATCCTTCACACGTCACACAATCATTTGTAATGCTGTGACTTTTCCCAATCAAGTGGTGGGAGGGCGGGAGTCCCTTTAAAATAAGGGCCAATTTTTTCACCCACCCCGTTTATCACTCCCACCCAAAAAATTGTAGGATTGGGAATTATCGGGTGCTCTGACACTTGGCATCATGTCACTTCGCGTCAACGTTGGACAGTGATGGAATCATGACCCATCCAATGCACCTACAACAAGATCAGCTGGAACCATGACCGGCCTTGGATTTACCCCCGACTGTGCAATTACTGGAAGCAAAAAGGAAATCAATATAAAGTCCGAGTGTTGTGCACTTGTGTTCTCTTTTTCGAAACGTCGGCAACTGCGTTTTTTGTAGTAAGTTTTATTTGTGTAAATAGTACATTTACACGAATATTGTTTACCTTACGTCACAACGGTACGCCATATAATTTAATATAATTATATGGATTGCAAATTAACATCGAAACTTCCACCACCGGTGTTGACTTAGTCTCAATCGATCCTGGTTTTGTGGAGAAATAACGTAGAATTCATTTTGTGACTTCGGAAGAAGGACTTTGTTTGACATTGATCGGAGAAGTTTAGTTTGTTTTGTCTCTCAATGATGATAGCGAGAGCAACGTTCTGAAAGACATTCAGAACCAGAGTTGCCAACAGATCTGAGGGAGACATCATGAATCATGTTTTGGTGCTTGAAATGTTCCAACAGTTTTCAAACACTCAAACTTATTTAAACAAACAAGCCATGTCTTGATGTAAAGACTTTTTGTGAGGACATGTGTTTTTGATCGCTTTTGTGAAGTTGACAGAAAGATGTCAACTGGCGACTCCGCATCATTTTGTGTCAAGGCGTGACACACCAACAAGAACCATAGCGACATGAGCAAGATATGTTTCTGTGCTTGTGGTTGTGTAAAAGTGGCTGAGCTCTGGGAGTGGTTGACTTGGTTGCGTGGACGGTCTTAGTGAGTTAAGGACGACGTCCTGGACGCTGACCCAAGTAGGTTTCGAAGGTTGCGGTACCTTCTGCAGTTTGGGTGTCTGATAATTAACCATCCTCCTGCAGGCAATTTTCTTTCCCCAAAAGCCGAAACCACAGAAAGCATAACCTGCAAACGGTCCTTCAATGATTGCCCAAATCATATCTTTTCCAAATGGCATAGCCTGCCGCTTGCACACTTGCAAACTAGAACGGAACACGTCCAAGAACATTGGGCACACTGAACAAAAACAAATGGTGAATCATTCCTGCTTACCCCAAGTCCAGCCATGCCTTTTGCGCTGGATCTTCCTCACCAAGCTTGGCCATTGAAGAAGATTCCTGCCCTGACCACCTTGAGCCGATCTCGAGCTGACCTCGCGGTGACCTCCGGCATCATTGGTGTTCTAAGGTGAACCACACCGGCGTTAAAGGTTTACCACACCGGTGTTTTAAGGTCAACCACACCAGTGTTTAAAGTTTAAGGTGTACCACACCGCCGGTGTTCAAGGTGAACCACACCGGTAAGATTGAGGTCGGTGTTAAAGGCGAACCACACCAGTGTTTAAAGTGTACCACCACCACCGTGCTTAAGTGAACCACACCAGTGTTTAAGGTGCACCACCACCACGGTGTGCAAAGTACACCCCACCTGCAACCCTGCAAGCCCGCCTACGACTCTCAAACCCACCTGAACAGGAGACCACGTTACGATTCAAAATTGTCACTGCGCCACACGCGCGCACTCAATCACAACGTCCTCCTCGCGCAGAGAGACCAATATATTTTAACCTTTTTCAACGCGCGAAGCACGTTATGCTCGCAGGTTTTCCCACAGCCGCGTGCCACTTTTTGATGATAACGTGCTTCAAGTGCTGCGCCTGCCACGCGAAATGATCTTTAGCTGCTGAAAATGCTGCGCTGGCCACACAAAAAATTATAACGTCTTAATGTGCTGCACCTGCCACGCAAAATGATTCTTAGCTGCTGAAAATGCTGCGCTGGCCACAAACAAATCACAACGTGCTCCAAGTGCGCTTGCCACGAAATTTGACTTTTTCGTTGCTCCAAGTGCTGCGCACCCGACGAGATTAGCACGCAATCATCAATGATGGATAGCGCCGCTAAAGGCACAGAAGATGCTAAAGATAAAACAATGCGATCGCTGGCTTCCAAAAACTGGTTCCAAAAATGACATTGAAAGTCAGATACGTCATGTGTCTTCCAATTTTTTTTTTGTCCGAGCCCGTTACCTTTCGGCGGGTCAACGGTCTTGAGTCTTACTCGCGAACCAGCGGGGAATCGAACCGCCACCGGAAGTCTGTCAGCACCACAAGAGTGATGCCCTACCAACTTCACCACGAGGACGACTTCCGAGGCCACAACTCCGTCTCAAAAATCATATCAGTTTGAGCTGCCAAAAACGAACTGCTTGCCTGACAATCTTTCTGTTTTAAGAGCTGCCATATTTCCAAAGCCTGCAATCGAGGCGATTCGAGGCTCGGCGAGGCCTGGCGAGGCCACGCCTTGGACGCAAAACAAAGCGAGGCTCACGGGGACTCGAAATTGTAATACTATTGTTGAAGCCCAGCAAGCTGAACTTGAAATAGTAACTGGGCTTCCTCGCTAGAATTTTAGGCCGTAGCTGGCAAAGAGACGGCCTCAAGGAAAGCCTCGAAGCTTCAAGGGTATGGAAAATTGCACCAAACAAAAAAATTATAGGATGAAACAAAGTCAGAGGTAGGCTTCAATGCAAGTCTCGAACTCCAGTGTCGCGAGATGGAAATTAGAACAAAACATTTTGGGGCAGGCAGACCTCAAGGACCTCAAGGCTGTAGAAATTGGAGCAAAACAATATGACAAAGAAAGGGGGTCTTTCTTGGTTGGAACGACTCTGAATGGACAGATCGTACTTTGTAGTTTTGATTTGGTGGAATATCATCGGTGGAAGATATACATTTGGATGTTTTTTCGATGCTCGTGGAGCATAGATCATTTTGTGACACTCAACGAGCACAATCGACACTGCGGTTGCACTCGTCTCGTTTTGTAGTTGAGAGTTGTGATGTTTTTGTGGAAACCGAACTTTATTTGAACCGCTTGGAAACATTTCAACAGTTTGAGAACCGAATGAAAGCTTTTGATCCTCAGTGGATCGCTTTTCGGAATTTTCAAGACTGGAATCCAGTTTGCAGTTTAAACAAAAAACCCCTTCTTGGTTTTTGTCACCTTTAAACAGTATTTGGACTGAACATCCAACGACATTCGTTGGCTCAAGCCCGGGCGAGAGAAACAGAGTGTGTGTTGAAGCGTTGCTTGTTGTCTGGAGTGATTTCAGCGAGAGCAGGGAAAGTTTGACTCACGTTTGTGTATTTGTGGAAAAGCTTTTGGGTAACTTTGATCGCGATAGGTTTTGTTTTGGTTTTCAAGGCACAACTTAGCGGTGCAAAGTTTTACGAACCCATTCTTGCCAGCCCTTCATTCAATACAGCAACAAACTTCAAGGCGCACAAGGTGTTCTTGGCCCCCGTCTTTAAATTTGCCATTGGTCACGAATCCCTGCAAAAAGGCAACTATGTCACTTTCTGGAGGCTCGAACACAGATCATTCATGTGCGCGAAATCAACCCAAAGACGCCAGGCTGAGGTGACGGCGTAGTGTAGCGGGTGCTTTTGTCCGTAGCAACCGCTCCAAGGTTCTAGCTGCTGCGAGGCCACCCAGATTCATAAAAGCTGGAGCTAGTGCAGCTAGTGGAAGTAGAGGAGTAGTCCTCGTGGCTCAGTTGGTAGGGCGTCGTTCTTGACGGCGCTGACAGACTGCTGGTGGTGGTTCGATTCCCCGCTGGCCCGTGAGTAAGGTTCAAGTTGACAAGACCGTGCCTCAGAGCATAAACGGCTGTCGAACAAAAAAAGAGCTAGTGGAAGCAGAAGGTTCAGCAATGTCGCCCCTACGCATACACATTTTTCCACTTCAACTTCTTCAGCATGTTGCCTTGAACCTGTGCCAGACAAAATTGAACATGCAGGCACTGGAGCTTTGCTGGCTGACTTCATGAACTTCATTGGAGCAGCAAGTGATGCAGAAAGAGACCAAGCTACTGAGATGCTGAACACAATAGACGATCTCAGCAGCCATGAGAGTAGCCCTACAAAAGACATGGATGAAGCAGAAGAAACCAGATCAACAAGAATGAGGACAGGTCGCACCGCGATGATCAGTTTGCAAGGCGCTATGGCCATGCAACTGCAGGGATGTGTCGCAACTACATCCTTCTCTTCATCTTCAACTGATGGATCTTGGTTTAGCTTTGCATTCTTGATGACTTGGACTTTGCTTTTAGCTGGATACTCATGGTATACGCTGCCCAACACGAACAAATTCAGCAATGTGCAACTACCTTTATTTGCTGACACACTGAGCATTGCCCCAGAACCCCAGGTGACACATGAATCCACGAGCATTGAAGGTCTTGTCACATGGACTTTTGTGCGAATACGTGGAAAACTTCGAAGGGCAACAACAGCTGGGAACATAGGGGCTAGCATGAGGTATCAGGAGATACAAAGGTGGCTCGAGACATGCTTGTGCCATCTACCAACTGCAAGTTCGTTTGATCGTCGCAAAGTTTTGGAATCAATTGGTGACGAGCATGAGAGAGAGCTCACCAACCTATGAGTTTGGAGAAGCTGAACGAGTTTTTCTGACCAACAGTCATGGAGAAGTTCATCGATGTTCGGTGAGACTTTTAGAGCTGCAGAAAGTGGAAGTCACCATGGACCTTTTGAAGATCTTTGCAGAGACTTTCAAAAGCCGTGAGCGCCCAGAAGACTCAGATGGAGATGATTCAATGTGTAGCGGCGAGACGGCGTCACAACGTCTCGAGCGCTACCGCACTAGTGAACAAGGAGAAGTGAGTGATCCAGACGAATGGGCAGTGGTTCACTATAGCCCGACCGCTGGAGACCCAAGCGAGAACGAAAGTGCAGAAGGAAGACAAAAATTCTGAACGTGAGAGAGGCAGTCTTACAAAGGCACCACACGAAAATTGTCATTAGGGTGAGACACCAGACTCTCAGCATTGGCAATAGTGCCAAAAAGTTTTACAGCACAGAGCTCCAAAAGAAGTGACAGGATGGACTATCATGAGTCCTAAGGAGCGCAATGAACAGCATAGCATCAAAGATGCAAGTTGAGGTGAGGTAAAAACATTTCACTCATCCTGCAAGACATTCAGTAGTTCATAGCAGTAACATGTCAGTTACAAAATGTTCACCTGAAACCGTATCGTTGAGGCGCTTTCGGTTCCAAAACGACTTGCACCTGTTTTTATTTCTTTTCATGTATTTTCATTTACTTTAATCTTACTTTGGACGATCCCATTTGACAGCCCTTTTGTACGGTTTGCATTTCCCCAGTTTTTGGTCTTGATCCGGCTCCAGGACATCACTTAGATAACCCACAAGGAAATGCTGAGCTACCATTGGGTTGGATTCCATTCCGATCACTTGGATGTGAAACATCCCCAACAATTGCCCAACAAAAAAATGTATATAAAACCATACCAGTTGACACTTTTATAAAGCCATAGTGGTAAAAAACATCCCCAATCTTTGTTTATAAGCAAAACAAATTGCAAAAACAATTTATATAAAGAGCGTAGGCAACTTACGAAAACCAAACACTAAAACCATCCCAGCAGCAAACGAAATCTGAGATTCTGATCCCCAACGGCCGGCATCTTTTTTAGGCGGGCTGGCTCAACTGTTGACCAGATAAGATTAAGTTGCTTCCAACTTAACTTCTAAGTCATTGCACATCCATTTTTTTGGTAGTAAGACGTCCCGTTCTGATCCATTCTTGATACCTATATAACCCGTTTTTTGATAGTAAAATCCACCATCTTCTCATGTTTTCAGGGTGCCGCCATGGCGCGTTATCGCCTATTCTACGGCCTGCTGCTGTTCTGTGTCAGCCTGGCAGGTTGGCTCTCGACGTCTCTGTGTAGCTTCGAATGCTGGGCCCTTTTTGCCGCGATCACTGCAACTGGAGAAATGGGAACATCTGGATCCATAAAACTGGGCAGATCTTGCAAATCTTTCTTAAATACCCAAAATCATTGAAGACACTAACGACATAAAAATCCGAGGTGAAAGGTTGAAGATGAGCCAAAACATAATGGTCGTAGATTCGATATACAACCAGTTTGATTTATCCTGGGTATGTCAAAGAATGAGGTATGCTCCAAATGACAATTTCTTCAGTAGGGAAAATTGTGATCAACCGTCAAGTTCTTTGGGTGCCCCATTTTCAGGCCTGGGTGGCGGTCTAATTGGTTAGTGTAATATTGCATGGTGCCATGTCACAAATACATATACGTATGTACGTCTGCAACATACATGTAACATTACATATGTTTGGCTTCAACTTGTTGTGGCCTTTGTTTGTTGGGAGTAGTGAGCTTGCGAACGTACCGCCTGTAACAAAAAAAAAGAAAAATCTGATGAACTGAAAACCAACTGACGGTGTTGGTGAGCCTGGCGGTGTTTTCAGCTCAGCTTTCAGAGTCAAGCAAATATAGCTGATCCTCCTGTGAAGAGTTGAAGATGTTAAACATGTTCAAATTGTTCAAGCTATTTTAAGATGTGTGGAAGTGCGGTGAAATCTGCTGAAACTTCCGTAGTTGGACGCCTTTTCCATTCCGCACTTGTGCGGCGGCAGATGCTCCTGGCTGAATGCTGGAAACCAACTGAAGTTTCCAAACAACTTCTGTTTATTATCATGTTGTGACATTTACATCTGTCACTGTTGTTTGAAGGATGATCTTTACTTCTCACTTTTTATTTAGATCAGATTGATGTCAGTCTTCTCACCTTTTGCTCTGTTGCGAACATTTTGATTTTATGTTCCGCGCAATTTTGGCTAGGGTGTGGAGGGTGGGTTGCACTTGACCCGTTCGATTTTTCTATCCGATTTTTCCATATCGCCATGGATGCCTGACAGAATTTTGGAAGATCTTGATTTTACGGGACGTGCATTCTCTGACAGAACTTTCAGTTTTCATTTGAACACTGCCTGGATTTGCAAGTGTTTTGTTTTCATGGTACTTGTGCGTGATTCACACAGTTTGGGCGATTTACCAGATGCAGCTGGTGCTGCGCAGTGGCCTGTTTCGCAAGGGGACAATGGAGGCCAGAGCGACATGGACTGGGAACACGTACAACTTCCAGATGCTTTGAATGATCATGATTTTGGACAAGATTCACATTTCAGTCCTTTGTTTGGATACGAGGAAAAGGAATTTGCAGAGCAGCAAATTGAGGAAGAATATTCACTCGCTGCAAGTTTGGTCAGACCAGATGACGTTGAAAACCAGACTGGACGCTTCATGGTGCCCACAGCCAAGGCACGGGCTGATAGGAACTTGGCTGAAACAGTTGACATGGATGTCAGTCGAACCATTGACAACCTTGTGATTCAACATGTGGCTGGGTCTTCTTCACTGCCAAGTTCTTTTTTGAATAGAATGGATTTTGACAATGTATTTTCACTGGACAGCATTTGGAGGCAACCACAGCTGCCTACGTATGGGCGGTTTGAATCTGTTCAGGGCGTTGTGCATAGTGCAGTGAGCTCGCATGAGGAACCGGTGCAAGGAGTCTCAGATTTCAAACGCAAAAGACTGTTGGCAACGGCATTTGCCAAAACAGATGATCAGCTGGTTGATTGTGCAATGCGGCAACTCAAAGAGATAGTTCTTTTTCAACCTTTGGATTCAAGACTGGGCAGAGCACTTCTGGATTTTTCAGGAAAGCTGGTACCAGAGTCGAAAATTTCAACTTCCTTTATTGATGCTGTTGCTGGCAAGGCGCCTGGCACAGTATCTAAAAGGGTTGCAGACTATCACCGTTTTGCACGATGGGCAGTTGATGGGGGACGTTGCTATCCCATGAACATTTCAGAGACTGTGGTGTACGACTATGCCAAGCACTTGCAACTGTCCGGAGCCTCTGCAACATCTCTGCAGTCATTTATCAAAGCAATTGGATTTTCGAACATCACATTGGCTTTGCGAGGGTGGATGTTGCTCAAATTTTTTCTGGCAGAGTGAACGGAGTTAGCAGGACTATGCTTTCAGGCAAAAGGGAGTTGAAGCAAGCTCCACCACTTACTGCTGATGCGTTGTACGCTTTGGAGAAACATGTCTGTGAGTGCAACGATGTGGAGGCATGCATTGGAGGATTCATGATTTTTTGTTTGCTGGCATCTGCAAGATTTGCTGACGCAGCTCGTGCGGAGACCGTGCATTTGGACATGAGTGGTCACATATCACTGCTGGAGACGTCAAGCATGAAATTCAAGACAGCGCATACGGCTGGCAAGGAAGCTAGGAATGTTGCCCTTCCTATGCTGGCCCTGGGCAATGGGCTTTACGAAAAGGACTCTTGGGCATGGACATGGATTCGTGCCCGGAAGCGACAAAAGATGGATCATTTCAAATTTTTGATGCCGGCCTGGAATGAAGAAACATCACAATGGTTGAATCGTCCAATGACATCTGGTGAAGGTGTATACTTTCTACGTGAGCTGCTGTGCAACTCTGGTATGAGTGAGGCTCAGGCGGCTTCATACAGCACACACACCTTGAAGGCTACTGCACTGTCTTGGGCGGCAACATCTGGAGCCATGTCAATTGATGAGAGGCGTATCATGGGGCACCATTTTGACTCCAGGTTAGCAATGCCATTGATATACTCGAGAGATGCGCTTGCCGAGATTCAAACCAAGTTGTGGCGCATTCTGGACTCCATTCGAAAGGGTTACTTTGACCCTGATGCAACTCGGGCTGCTCGGATTGCTGCACAGACTTTGCAAGATGCAGAACATGTCGATATTGAGAACTATTCTGACGAGTCAGTTGACCCCATTGAGCTGGGTGCAAGCGAAACTCTGCCAGTGCCTCAAGCAAAGAAACCTGTGCACAATGGACCGTTGACTGAAGAAATTTTCAAGTCATGTTTGCAGCATGTTTTGTCAGGAGTTTTGCATGTAGCAGTGGACTGTGAAAATTTGGCATGTTCACGAAAAGTTTCTGCGAACTACAAGAAGCCTTCTTTTGATTTTGAAATGGCATGTGAATTTCCATTTTGTGCTCAGTGTGCACAGCATTCTTGATAGTGAGTGCTTAGTGCAACAGAAGCGTGAGTTGGGGCGGGCGAGAGACAAACAAGGCGGGAATCTGTTCAGCAAACATGTCGAATCTTGCTTACTGGCAATGCATTGGCTGGTATGATTTTTGAATCTCGCTGTTGCATTACCCAGCTTGACTTGACTTCAATTTGTTGCAGCATGAATTTAGCTGACAACACAGGGAATGAGTGAATTGAATTCCTTTGTGGTGACTTGCACAACATGAAATTGAATTTCATCGACCTGATGCGTGAATTGCTCAGAGTCAGCGCATGACTTGCGCACCAATGATCCGATGCACAACTGTCGGAGCCTTTGAAAAACAGTGAACAGCTTCATGAATGTATGTTTTCTTGCAGTGTGAATTTCATTGCATCAATGACACATGTTTGAAGGTTCACGACTGTGGTTCAACTTATGAAGAAACATTGCGTTTCAATTTCGATCTTGTTGAACACTGTTTTTCATGCGTTGATTTTCAAATCAATAACTCACTTTAGTGGACGTTTCGCTCTTGACTTGACAATCTTTTGCAAGATAACAATAAAACTGTATCACTCAGCGACGGCTGGTCGAAAGTGCAGCCATGTCCGGACTTGATTCGAAACATGCTTTCAGCTCACGTGCGCTGGAAGTAGGGATGCAAGAGGACCTGCTAGAGAAGCTCAAGGGAGCTGGGTTGGACACGTTTGGGAGCCTTGCTTTTTCAAGTGATGCACCGCCAACTTCAAACACTGAAGAGAAGTTCAAGAAAGCAGTCCAAGATTTGATTTTGGTCGAGGTTGCCCCAGCTGAAATGATTCCACTTCGTAGGCTGTGGTTTGAAGCGCATGCCATGGTGCTCTCTGACATACGTAGCAGAACAGAAAGAACTGAGGCTGACCAGCCTAGGAAAATGCCACTTGCAGAGAGACTTGCTAGGATTGACAAACAGAAAAAGGAATTGAAAGGCCTGATCATCGACGCGTCAGTCGAACCAAGTCATGGATTGGTTGACAAGTTTCAAAACATGATCGAGGATGGTTGCTTGCTTTATGTAGGACCTGAGAAGTGCATGTCACGAGAAGAAGAAATTACCAAGGAAAAGAAAGAGTCAGCGCTGAGCATTGACCATGCTGGAGGTCTCAAAGTCACCAAGAAGGCTCAGGACTTGCAATGTGATGTTTCGGGCGAGCTTAGACTACGTGCGGCATTTACACGCCGATCTTTGGCCATGCGTCAGACCAATTTGGTGACCTTTGATTTGATTGAAGAGTGGAATCAACAGATGTTTGCTGCGTTGTTGCGGCCGCCTCCAGCTGGACACAAGTATGTCACGACACAGCAGATCTTGAGTGCTGACAAGCAACTGTGGATGCACATCTCACAGCAAACCCGTGGCAACTTGATTTCTGGCATAGGTGAGAAACCACCTTTGGATGAGCAATTGAAAAATTACATGAGGTCTCCTGAAGTTCTTTGCTTCATGACTCCATTGCCATCAGTGCGCGCTGAAGCGCCTTCAGGACATCGTTCCGAGCCATACAGTCGAGCGGAACAGAGCAGTGGATCCGGCAAAGGCAAAGGGAAGAACAAATTTCAGTCGAAAGGTGCTGCGTCAGGTCCCAGCTCTGGGTCCACTATCAAAGAGATGCTCACCAACATGCCAGACGGCTGCGCCAGCAAGCTGCCGAACGGTCAATGGCTGTGTGTTTTCTACAACAGAGGGATTTGCAAACATCAGAAGAAAGCACGTTGTCATTTGGGGCTTCACCAATGTTACTACAAGGGTTGCACAGAGAAGCGACCTTACATTGAGTGTAAGCACTGACTTGTTGAGCCGAAACAAGACAATACAATTTCTCACCCTCATGCAGACAAACCAATAGTCTTTTTGGAAATCTGTGCGGGCTCAGCTGCGCTCTCTGCATCAATGCAACGCATGGGCTGGCAAGTTTTTCCGATTGACTATCATGCAAATCGTTTCAAAAACAAGATGCACATTTTTGAGTTGGATTTGTCATTGCATGAGAATATTTCACTCCTTGAAGGCATGATCGAACAGATGAAGCCGGTAGGAGCCCATTTTGGGCTTATGTGTGGAACTTGCAGCCGAGCACGAGAAGTGCCGGTTGCACATGCATTACGCTCTCAAGGAGCACCTCAACCTGCGCCACTCCGTGACGCGTTGCATCCACTTGGCCTGCCAAATTTGAGCACTCTGAACCAGCAGAGAGTTGACGCTGCAAATACTGTTTATAGACATGCTGTGCGCTTGTTGCATGCACTTTTTCGTGTTGGAGCATTCATTACACTGGAAAATCCTTTACGATCGTGGTTATGGACAGTACTTACAACACTGGTCAAGCAATATGCACGCGAACACAAGTGCCCTGAATTTGCTGAGTGGTATTTTTGTTTTCACCCCGTGGAATTTGATTTTTGCATGCACGGAGGAAACCGTGCCAAGTCAACCAAGTTGCTGGTGTCGACCCAACAGTTTGAGCCACTGGGGATTATGTGCGACAAGTCCCACAACCATGAGCCATGGACAATTGTCAGTGGATTTGATAAGTGGATTTTTTCTACTGCAGCGGAAGCTCAATATCCTTCAATGTTCTGTGATCGATATGCTGAATGTGCAAGTACAATGGTCGCTGCTAATGCACTGGAGTATAACTCAAAATTTTTTCGACTGCAATCTTTAATGGCCCAATCCATTCAAGCCAAAGGTCATGACCAATTGATCCCTGAATTTTCCCAAATTATTGTCACTACGGTACTCCCTCAACTGCCACACAAAATTTTGGCTCGCTTGGGACACGGGGGAGACGACAGCGAGAGGTCAGCTGAAAGCTACAAGGTTGGCATTTGTTTCAACCATCATGATCACCTCAAGCGTTCTTTAGAATTGCAGCACCCTGCATTTACGCACAAGGGTGTACCAGATGATTTGAAGAAAGCTATTTTCTTTGTGGCAACACACTCGATGGCAGATGTTGCCCTGTTCCGCATCAGCAAGCTGGGAGAATGTGTTGAAATTGCAAAGCGACTGGCTCTTGCGGAGAAACTGGCGAAAGTCAAAATGGACAAGAACGTGGCGGAGGTGACCAAGGCAAAACGCATTGAACTTTGGGAAAAACTGCTGACCCAGGTTGGGTTCGAAGACATGGAGGTTGTGCGCTATATGCGCGAAGGAGTTCCCCTGACTGGCTGGGAAGACGAAAGCGCTTTGTACAAACAACGATGGGCTCCACCTACAATGACAAGCGAACAGTTGGACCACAGTGCTTTGTGGCGACGAAAAGCCCTTATGGGCAAAGCCTTTACTGACGAAGAATGTGGGCTTGCAAAACTGCTTATGGAAGAAACTATGAAAGAGGTATCTGCTGGTTTTCTGGATGGTCCCTTTTTGGAGTCTGATATAACAGAAAGGCTTGGGCGTGCGGACTAATCAATGTCCCAACGGTTCCTTCTTTTGCAAGGTGAAGACCTTAAACCTAGAGTGATTGACAACTACAAAACGTCGGGAGTGAATGCGGCCTTTGGAACATCGTCGCACCTTGACCTGCACGACACCGACGTAATCAGTTGCTTTCTTGCGTTTGCTTTGGGTGTTTTCTGCGGAGATCCACATATCGACATCGAACTTTCTTCAGGTGACCACCTCACTGGTCGAAGGCACCCTGACTACGACCGAAAGCCTTTGCTGCTGGGCAGGGGCATCGACTTGAGCAAGGCGTACAAGCAGGTCAGTGTTGCTCCTCAGTCTGCTAGACATAGCGTTTTGGGAGTGCGAAGTGAATCTGGCGAATGGAAGTTCTTTATATCGAAGTCACTGCCTTTTGGAGCCACGTCCAGCGTTTTTGCATTCAACAAGATCACGCGCGGTATCTGGACTTTGATGGTTCGAAAATTTCACCTCCTTACCACTGTATTTTATGATGATTTTCCTGTTATTGAGTTTGAACCTTTGGCGGCAACAACTACGAACGTGGTGCAGCACCTTTTGGATTTGCTTGGGTGGAAACATGCTACGACTGGTAAAAAGAGTGTTGATTTTTCTGACACCATGCAGGTGTTGGGAGTAGCATTCCACTTGCAGAACTTTTGGAACAAACAAGTGACAGTGGCGAACCGCCCAAGTCGGATACAGAGGATTTTGGAGATGCTTGAATCATACGCTGCCAAGGGTACTGTGTCTGCACCCGAGGCGGCGACTATGCATGGATTGCTGAATTATGCTGGTGGCTTTGTGGTTGGACGTTGTTTGAAGCCTGCCGCCAGACAGTTTGCAAGTTTGCAGTCAGGTTCATCAGATACAGAGCTCATATCGCGCTTGTGCAATGATACATGCAGGATCATTAACCGAATGCGACCACGAGAAATTCGCTTCCTGAGCAGCGATCGTCCGGCAGTGATTTACACGGACGGTGCGTACGAGAATGGGAATGGAACCTGGGGTGCAGTTGTCATAATCCCTCAACTTGGCATTAATGCAATTCACTGGGGAACCATCCCACCAGTCCTGATGGAGCACTGGACATCTATTGGACTTCAGCAGAAAATTTGTCAAATTGAGTTGGTTGCAGTTTTGCTTGTGAGGTATTTTTACCGCAATGAACTTTCCAATTCTTCAGCACTGTACTTCGTTGACAACGAGGCTGCACGTTTTTGCTTGATCAAAGGATCCAGCCCTTCACTGTCCATGTACAACATCTGTCGTGCAGTGTCCTTAGTAGAAGCAGAATTTCCTTCCGCTTCATGGTATGAAAGGGTGGCTTCGGAGTCAAACATTGCTGACCTGCCGTCACGCTCCAAACTGAAAGAATGCCAGGCAATCTCGGGAGGAAACCTTGCAGGCGATATATGCTTGCCTGAAACAATGCTCTTGGAAGTTACAAGAAAGTGAAGCTCTTTACATGTCGAAAAAAAAACGGGGGTGACAGGCGACATGACTTGTTGACCTGAAACAGTTACCAGACACTTGACTTGTGTTTGTGCGGTTTCACCCCCGACTCAATTAAGATAAGCAAAGACAAAAAGAAATATTAAATACATGTCCGACCTTCGAGCGATTTGCGTGGCGTTTTGAGTTTTACGTTTGTTTGAATAAGAAATTTAATTTACAAAGGGACGAGCACAAACGTTTGGCTTCAACTTGTTGTGGCCTTTGTTTGTTGGGAGTAGTGAGCTTGCGAACGTACCGCCTGTAAAAAAAAAGAAAAATCTGATGAACTGAAAACCAACTGACGGTGTTGGTGAGCCTGGCGGTGTTTTCAGCTCAGCTTTCAGAGTCAAGCAAATATAGCTGATCCTCCTGTGAAGAGTTGAAGATGTTAAACATGTTCAAATTGTTCAAGCTATTTTAAGATGTGTGGAAGTGCGGTGAAATCTGCTGAAACTTCCGTAGTTGGACGCCTTTTCCATTCCGCACTTGTGCGGCGGCAGATGCTCCTGGCTGAATGCTGGAAACCAACTGAAGTTTCCAAACAACTTCTGTTTATTATCATGTTGTGACATTTACATCTGTCACTGTTGTTTGAAGGATGATCTTTACTTCTCACTTTTTATTTAGATCAGATTGATGTCAGTCTTCTCACCTTTTGCTCTGTTGCGAACATTTTGATTTTATGTTCCGCGCGATTTTGGCTAGGGTGTGGAGGGTGGGTTGCACTTGACCCGTTCGATTTTTCTATCCCCTCCCAAACTTCGTTTTCCCTCCCTTATCTTGTGGGGGGGTGACAGGCGACATGACTTGTTGACCTGAAACAGTTACCAGACACTTGACTTGTGTTTGTGCGGTTTCACCCCCGACTCAATTAAGATAAGCAAAGACAAAAAGAAATATTAAATACATGTCCGACCTTCGAGCGATTTGCGTGGCGTTTTGAGTTTTACGTTTGTTTGAATAAGAAATTTAATTTACAAAGGGACGAGCACAAACGTGATCTTTTGTTGCCCTCCATGCCTTCTACTGCTATTTGGACATTGTAAATGCCTAATCCCAGGTGGTACCTGCACGGGGGGGTTTGCGCAACCGCGGTAAGCTCACGGGTAGGCTTAGTACATCCGAACATCCACATTGTATCGAGAAAGAAGGTCTGGGGGACCGGGCTGTTCTGCCCCTGGGCGGTCGCGTCAACGGGGTCCAGGTGCTGGCCGGAGGCACTATACCAGTCTTGGAGGGCTTCGAGTTGTTCCTTTGCAAAAAACTCAATGGCCGGTCCTGAGAGGAAAGCAACTTCGATGAATTTAGGGTTGCACTGTCTGTATATGCGTTAGGCAGCCAGCTCATCCTTTTTTTGGGCTGCGCGTGGCGTGATGGCGAGGACCAAGCCAAAAAGGATTTGAAGGTCATCTCCATCATAAGCTAGTGCGTCCGCTGTACCCACCATGGCAATGAGCCTACCCGTGCCAATGGGGCTGACTTTGTGATGGTGCGCATCGCTGGCCAGCAGGCTGAACACTTCAGTTTTGCCCAGGCTTGGGTGTCGGAACGCGAAAGCATCCTGCCCGCCTTTAACTTTCCAGTGTCCAAACTCGCTGCCTTTGAAAAGGAATTCTAGGGCGATGGGTTGCGATGGTTGCCGGATGGGGCCTGCACTCTGCATTGTTAACCCTGTTTCATTATAGCCTTCATTTGGACTGAGCATGGGCAAGTAGTAGTCTAACATGTAGATAGCCAGGGGCAATTGCAAGGTGCCGAGGAAATGTTGTACCATAGTGGTATAGTTGAGCAACTTGGACCTTGAGGAAATGGTGACTGTTGCCAACGTGGCTAAGTATTGGGTTGCCTCTTGCTCAGTTTTGACCTCTGAATTGTGGGCAGCAATGTGTGTAACAAGTGCCTGTGTCGTGGTTTCAGGTAGCTCACACATTTCCGCTAATTCACGCAGGAGTTTTCTGGCAATTCTTGAGAGCTCAAAGCTGCACCATGAGATCAGTCGGAGCGGAGCCTGTGAGTACACTTCGAAGGGGAGCACTCCAGGGGTACCTTCTAACTGCTCCATATCTGGTCGTCCTTCTGGGAGGGCAACTCTTGTCCAATGCGAGTAGTTATGTTGTGCAGTACCGAGGTACGCTCTCCATCCTGTGATATGCGTAATTTTAAAGCCCCGTTGCCTAAGCAGCTTGATGTCATGGTTTGACGGGTTCCATACGCAGAGCCTGTCATCTGCATGGTGAATGAGGTGGATCTCTCTCAGCTGAGATAAATTGCATGTCGTGAGCAGCGATGGTGGTAGCGCAATGGCTGCTAGCACGGTTTTGCCACCAACATCTGGGAATTCTGAGAGGATAGTTTCCCATACCATTCCTGCGTACGAGCCAGCGCTGTGCCCCCGAATGTAGATGGAGCCTACCATGTATCCTGTTAATCTCAGAAGATCAACTGGGCGGATTTCAGGGGGCAGACTTACTCCGACTAGCGGGTGTGCAACTAGCAACTTAGTGAAAAGTCGCAGGCCATGTATGTACCCGGGCCACGGTGGTTTCCTGTGTGCTGGGATGATGGGACAGAATTGCAACAGCTTCATGGCCCGACTGATGATTTGCGCTTGCAATTGGTTCGCACTGGGCATGCCTAAGATGCGGCACCAGAAGTGTGCACCTATGGGAAACATGGCGATGTGCAAGAGCAAATATTCTTGTGTATGAGCAGTGCCTGCTACTGTGCCAGCTCTTGCATTCCAATCGTCCTGTTTGCTTAGGGATGGCCCGTAAACATGTGCTTCCTTTTTGCAGGCTAGCAGTACGTCCCAGTCTTCATCGAGTTCTCCTCCACCCAACCCAGTGCACTGAACATCCAGGGACCCTGGGTCAGCGTCATTGAGTTGCCAGGAGGTGTTATCCATGACAGTGAGTTTCCAAGCAGTGTATTGAGGGTCAGTATGGCTAGCAAGCACTTCGTTGATTGCTAGTTCTGCGTTGCCAGGGTCAATGCCCAGTCGCCGTTGCAGCGCTTCCAGCAGGGGGAGGATTGGGGCACTGGGGAGCTGGAGGCTCGCATGCTGACCGCAGAAAACATTGGCAGGATCGCAAGTCTTGGACCAAGGTGTATGGTCATTGTTGTTGTTGGGGGCTTCCACCGGCGTCCACAGACTCTGAAGAAGCAACACCTGCAGCTTGGTAAGGCTTCTGTTTTGCAGGACATGCGGCTTGGCGATTAGTTTACTCCCTCTAACAAAATCGCAGCCTGTGGGGTGTGTCCACAACGGTGGTGCTTCGTCGACTCCTATGAGCGACACAGCAAGCGGTTGCAGCCCTTTGTTTAGCCACTGTCGGAGTTGTTGTCCTAGGCCTACTTTGCTCCCATGGAAGGCGTGCACTATAGGTGGCAGACTATAACCTATGGTTAACTCCTTGCTTTGGAACAGTTTGTCTCCTGGAAGACAAAGTATGGGGAAGTCGGCTGGGAAAACTGACAGAGGGGAGAGTGCACCTTGTTCAAAAATGGGGCGTGCCCAGGTAAGGAATGGCGGGGTCCGCTCGGCAAAGTCCGGTCTAAGGTATCGGCCATCCCCGTGACGTGGCCATTCTCCTCGCTCCGGGATGGGGAATGCAATGGCTCCTGCCCATTCGCCCAACATTGCCCATGCATGTGTCCAGTCAAGTGGGGTTCTAGCTCTACAGCCGAGTAGGGGGGTGAGAAGCAGTCCTCCCCTCATTGCTTCCGCAGGGTCTTCTGGCACAGCGGTTGTAGCTAGGAAACTGGCCCTGCTATCCTGGAGTGCGGTAACCCAATCATCTGCTGTGCGATTGGCAGGGTGGGCTATTCGTCGTGCCTTTGGGGCAGGTGCAGCACTCGGAGAGGAGCTTTGGGCAGGGGCTGGTGGCATGTCTGCTTGGGCCATTTCTACATCGGGTGCCTCAGTCGGGATGTGCCCTGTCACAATGATCAAGCCGGCATTGAGTTCGGCTTTGGCTTCTGTGGCCAGGAGTACTGCTGGAGGGCACTGGTTAGAGCTGGCCATTGTGTTATGTTGCATTGCTGCGGCTCTGCTTGACTTATCCGTCATGAGATTGACGAGCTCGGCTACTTCAAACAATGAGGTTGGCACGCAGTCAGAGTCGATGAGAGCAAAATTTACAGTGGGGAACATTAGACACAGCGCCTCCAGAGCTGCGGCACCAGCCCAGGTATAATGGACCTGGTGCAGACCTGTGTCAGCATGAATGGGAAAATGGATCGCAGTAGTTTTCTCCTGGTAAGGGCCAGTCACTGTACATCGGTCTTGGATCCAGGGTGCAAAATGCGGCCAGTAGGCTGGAGGGTCAGTGCCTGACAGTTTGCGGTTGTCCACATAAACATATACGGTGGCATACTGAGGTAACCATGAGAGGTTATCTTTTATCCACTGGAAGAGCGTCCTATGATGGACCTGGCTGGCTGCGGGGCGTCGGATTCCATTCCCTTCGTCCACCATGAGTGCAGGGTATGTCAGGGGTGACCGGGGCATTCGACAGGAGCCGACATCGGCCCACTTCCACCTTTGTTTGATATCGTCCATGCCGAGTGGGGTTTCAATTTCTTTTTCCGAGAGGAAAAGTTCATCGAGCTGGCGGCTTATTTGTAAGACCCCCTGGACATCGAAGAAATCGATAGGTGCGGCAATTTCCCACTGCTCCCTTGGGGGAGGCTCAGTCCCTTGTTGGAAATATGGAACGTCGTCATCCGTCTCGAGGGCGTCAAAGTATTCTGTATCACTGTGCATTGACACATCCTCGACTGTGTCATCTGGAGCGGTTGGCTCTGCTGGTTCAATGTCTGTTTCTGATTCATCAGGGTCAGGCGACGTCAACGAAATGAACCTGTTTGGTGTCATAAGCTGTTGCAGCATGTTGACGCCAGCTTGACCCTGAACAGCCGGTGCCCGGGTGTCAGGTGCCAAGTGACTAGCCAAGATAGTGAATGCTATACGGGCAGCGAGTGCAAAAGTATATCAACAGGATTGGCAAGGCTAAGGAAACCCTGAACACCCGGCACCCGGGGTCAGGGTTCCCCCTTACAGGGCCAATGCGTTGGAGGTGAAACAGGTAGGAAGCAAAACAATCAGGGTTTGTCTTACACCTTAGTGTGCGAATTGATGTCAGATGGCTGACCTAGCTATGAAAACTAGTGGAGCCACAAAAGCTGCAGTGCGAACAATTGAGCCACTAACAGTTTATGCAACCTACTTACCAAAGCACATGTTAGGTGACAGACATTGAGGTGACCAACGGTGACAGGACCTGGGACACACACCTAGCAAGGAGACTTCGCAGACAGTTCAAAAAGATTGAAAAACCCATAAATCCCTTTGCTCCCGTTTATGGGGGTCATACTTAGTGGGTACTCTCCCTTACTGCAGGTTTGGGGGGTGTTAGCCTGGCACGCAGCTGCTTTTCTCTTGGCGCATCTACGGAGTAGGCGGCATTAGAAATGGCACTGATCAGGTGATTTCACACAGTCAGGTGCACACAGTGCTAGCTGTCTGTACGGTCAGTCAATGATTTCCATTTCCATATCTGCAACAGGAGAGGGTTGCGGAGTACCTGGTGAGTGGGCATCTTGCATTCTTTTAAGGCGCTTTCTAATGCGAGTAAGGTGCTCGCGGGCATTGAGGAGTCGCGTTTCACAGGAGGCCACTCTTTCACAGGCTGTCTTTTCCATGTTCTGCAACGTTGGGATGTCCGCTGTGGCGAGGTCGACGTCCTGCATGGGGTCACTGGCGGGCTCAGGGCTGCTAGCACCAGCAGTGTCAGTCGCTTGAGTCTCCGGCGATGCTTTGGGTGTATTTGCAGGCGACGATTCTTCTGTAGATGTGTCGTCGTGGGCTGCGAGCTGTTCCGAAGGTTGTTGTTGCTCATCATCTTTGCTGTGGGTTGCAGAGTGAGAGTCAGAGGATAACACACCGGTACCCGGGGTATCCGTTTGCGCTTTGTTCACGGGCAGGGCCGATGGTGGGCCTGGTCGTCTGTGAAATAATGACTGTGCACTGATTTTGTCAGGTGACTTGCTTTGCTGCGGGGTTGAAGCTTCTGCCACTACGCCTGTACTGGGATTGGACGATGCGGCCGTTGCTGCAATGTCTGTGCTTTGTTGACTTGCGGCCAGCAAATTGGCTGGTTTTTGGGTCAGTCTGGTCGCCGTTGGTCGGCTATCTGCCAACGTTTGTTGGTTTGCTTGATGAATAATAGACTGCAATTCCATGTATTGCCGCTCTCGGTCAGCCACTTGCTGTGGCGTGCTCTGAGTACATTTAGGGTCCGGTGGAGCATCTGTTTGCACTGTTTGCGCTGGCTGTTTTGCTGTCGATCGCTCCGCCCACCTGGTCGGTACCGGCGGAGGCGGAGGCAGTGCCCGTTTCGCATGTTGTGAAGGCTTAAGTTGGTCAATGCGCGGCTGGAGTTCATCTCGCAGTTCCTGCGGGTACGTCTCTCCGGTCTCAGCTAACCACTGGATGGTTTCTTCATGCGTCCACAGGGTGGTTCTCCACAATGGGATGGTATTGTCTTCATTGACCCAGAACAATGGCTTAGGCGGCAGCAACCCATGGGCTTCTACTATCAAAGGCAGCAGGAAGGCTAATCTTTTTTGTTCATGGAAAACCATTGCTCCGTTCGGGTGAACTTTTAGGTGCGTATGGTTCCACACAAACGGTTGCACAACACGCATGGTGTGAGCGTCACGATTAAAGATAGATAGTCGGACTTGGGCATACTGTGGTGCAGCACCGTAGACTTTTCCATCCCAGGGTAGTTCAAGAAAACCCCACCGCTCTTTTCGGCCATAATTGACGGTATCCCAGAAGGCAGGGTCAAACTCTGTCTCAAGGGCGTCGGCGAGGGTCGAAAAAATGATCCATGGTACCTCGTCAATATGCAAATGGTATTCTACCAATGTGAAATTATATGTTGTCTGGCAATCACCTACCCATATTGTGCCCCTCACCGCAAGAAAACGAACGCTGCTGGCTGCTGGCATGTTCCAATTCATTCCAGCCGATATGTCCAGTAGGTGTTGATCAGAAACACTGATTAGGCCAGAAGGAAAAGGGTTTGGCTTCGGCATACCAGCAGCAGGTACCCTGCAGTGGCAGCACTCTTCAGAGTGAAGGCAGTTGCACGGCTTGCAGGACCAAAAGACAGGAACCACTCGCTATTGCGTGGCAGCGGCCAAACACCGGGAAACGGGCAGGGGCCAAACAACGGGAACCCCGTGTCGGCTTAAGGGAGAATGAACGGGCGAGCAATTAGAAGTTGAGTAAAAGTGAGGATCCAAGCAACACTGGCTTATGCAGGTGCGGTGTCCTCACAGTTCGAACCAATGGCTGCTGACGGAGAGAGTCATGTTAGGTCCAGGCTCAGTCAACAAAATACCAGACACTTCAACAGAAGGAGAGATGTACAACATATGACTGGTGGCAGGATTGGGGGGGCAGTGTATTGTGGTTCAGTAGGAGATTCATGACACCGGAGTGAGTAGCACGGGGCGGGGCACGTGGTGGAGCCGCAGCATATGACAGGAGGAGGTGGCAATCTGTGCAAGATAGGCAAGAGGCAATGGACAATGAGGAGGACAGAAGCAAGGAGCACAGATGTTGGTAGCATAGATGGGGCCGGGATATTGGGAAGAGAGTGACAGTCATGAGGAGGATGAACCATGAAAGATGAGTACCTGGTAGGGTGAAAATGGAGCCCTCACCATTACCCAAGGTGCCCTTGGGAACAGCAGAGGAAAAACAGACACATGTGTCATGTTCCTAGCGATGTAAGGGGCACAGCGGGGGGTGAGGGCATGCGGGAGTACTTGAATGGTGGAGTGCGGGAAAACCCTATGTCATCAAACCCTATGTTGTCCAGGTCATTCATGGTTTCCTCCACCTGGCACTGCAGACTTATAAGCAGAAGTTGAACGAGGTGGGAAAAGGGAGAGCTGCTGGTTTAAGGCACGACTATGGTCCACAGTTGCTCTACGTGCTGCCCTGTACACGAATACGGTCCGAAATGCTGTACATCGCCAAGGGACTTGCTGAAAAAACGAAAGATCTTCACAGCTACATGCCTCCATCTCTGGAGGGCGATGCAGAGGCTATTTCGGCGCGGCTGAAGGACAGCACACTAGGAGAGCACCGGTTTGGAACATGGTGCCGCATTTCAAAGTGGGAGTTGAAGAATCGCCATTACCCAAGGTACCCTTGGGAACAGCAGCTGTCCGAAGCTGCTGGCACTCTAGGCTCTATCAAGCTCTGAGCATGAGGTGCAATGGGCGGCGAGAACACTATTTACCCATACTTGGCGGCTATGGATGCCCTACCAGCTCAACTATCCTGCTCGTGCGAGGCGTCATCGTGGAGTTTCTCTGTTCTCCCCGGGCAACATGTTGCACGCGCTGCGTCACGAGGCCTGTTGCACACCCTGCCTTGGCAGTGTCCTGTAGCTGAGGATCGTATTCCAGAGTAATAGTAAAAAACTCGCCATTACCCAATGTACCCTTGGGAACAGCAGCTGTCTCAATCTGCTAGCACTCTAGCTCTATTACGCACTGAACATGAAATGCAATGGGCGGCGAGAGCACTATCTGCTGGAACTTGGCGGCACCGGATGTCCTATCGGCTCAATTAGACTGCACGAGGAAGGCGTCATCGTGGTACTTTTCCATCTTGCGTCGGCGGTGCATGGCCCTGGGGCTTCAGCGGTGGCATGTGGGAAGTGATGTCCATCACCCGGGAGCAACCCTCATTTATTTAACGATTCTAAGGAATTCCCTATAGCCACATTGATGGGAGTTCTACGAGTAAGCTGGGATAGTGCGCTGGCTGGGAAGGTGATAGTGAGACACAACTCCAATTATAGGCGTTTGCTCAGTATGGCGATGCTTCCAACACGGCAATAACTATCAAGAGCAGGGTGTGTCATGTAGATCGTTATACAGGGCCCTACTCAATGTGGTAAACCGGACGTAGGGCAAATGGGCAACAATTATCCCTGGGAGCAACCGCTAATCATTTGGCCAGTTTAATGAAACATCCACCACTAGGATTAGCTACGATATTGGGAGATTAGGAGTTGAGCGCTTGGGTAGTGTGCTGGTGGATACTATTATGGTCAGAGTAGAGAAGATATGTCTTTCCCTGGGACGTGCGAGTCAGCAATAGCTACCCAGCATTTGTTGGCATCTGACAGCGTGGACAGGGAAGTGCTTTATGTCAGCTTGCTGATATTTGTTTATAGTCTAATGGACAGCGATGAAAGAGCGTCTCTTCAAAAAAAAAATGTTTTGAACGTCAAACCGTTCTTTGTGCATGTTGCGCAAGTGATGGATGTTGTCATTTTACATGTGTCATTTGTGCATGTTTCAATATATGTTGCAATGAACATGTTTGGCATGTACATGGTGCATTACACGTTGTGATGTCAAAAAAAAAACTTGAAATGTCGATTGAATATTTGAAGCGTGCAACATTTATTATCAAGAAAGAGGTGGGTGGGCGGGAGCTCACAAAATTGTGGGTGTATAGTTTAGTTTTATGAGAGCCCGCTTTCGCGCTGTGCCCAGTGCTGTGAAGGGCCGTGAGGCCTTGATTGAGTCCAATTCAGGACATCGCTGCTCTGTGAGTTATTCAATTTTGTGCTGGGGCTGCGTGTGTTTTTGCACTGGATTCATAGCTTGTTTTGCGTGGCTTTTATATGGAACCCTCATTTGATCGTGCCATTCTGCTTCATCAGTGGCACTCTGTGCAAGTGAACTCCGCTGCAGACCTTCTTCGGTGGGAAGCCTGGTCATCTAACCAAACCATTCCAACCATTTGTTGGCAGTTGGGCAGCCTTGAGTCTAATCTGGTGGTATACGAATTTTTGGATTTGCAATCAACCTTGTGTTTACGTGCTGCTTGTTTTGGGTGGGCCATTGAATTGTACGACAATCTGGAAGAGCATCAGGTTTTGTGCATTGCTCGTGCCAGGGGCATCTCAACTGCCACCTACTACAGCACGTTGGTAGCAGATCCACCTGTTCAGATTTGACATGGCTGCGTCAGGTTCTGGTCATCTAAAGCGGACTGGGGGTTTTGACACAGACTCATCCACAGTGAGCAAGTTTTGTTATGAGCAACATCTCAGGCACGTTTGGACAACAAATCATGCATCGACTTTTAAGATGCCATGGGAGCTTAGCTTGAACACACCCTGGGATGCTTGTAAGAAACTACGTACAAGCGGTTTTGACCTGCATGGACCTCTGCCGCCTATTCCAGTTAGTGCGAATGTCTGCAACTCAGATGAAGGTGCTGATGAAATTTTGTCTTTCAAACAAATTGGAGTCAAAGCCGTAAAGAATGCTGATTCACGTTTGTGGGCAGACAAGCTCTCTTGGGAGCGCAAATGTGCGTATAAGAAGTGGGTTGGCATCATTTTGAGGCAGGTCAGCGCTTTTGACATTGCAAGGCAACAGGTCACTTGCCACACCATGGAGTTTGCCAGAGGTGGTTTGCTGGAGTCTGTGAAGGACTCTTTGGGAACGAAGGCTTCAGCCACACTGCACTCAAGGGCTGGACCTATTTTGCAATACATACAGTTTTGTGAGGACCGTGGCATTCAAGCATTTCCACTGGTTGAACCCATTGTGTATGACTATGTGAAGTCATGTGAATCGAAGGCTGCAACATATGCTAGATCATTCTTGCTGGCGTTGAGTTTTACCAATTTCCATTTTGGGCTCACTGGGACCGTGAGCATCATGAGTTCAGGGCGTATCAAAGGACTGGTCAATACGATGTATGCAAAGAAGAGGAAGTTAATGCAACGTCCTCCTCTTACTGTCAGTCAAATCGCCCACCTAGAGGACATTGTGGTCAACAGCCACAAGACTGAGTACGACCGTGTAGCGGCTGGGTTCTTTCTCTTCGTTTTGATGGGGAGGCTTCGTTTCAGCGATGGCCAACAGGTTTGCCAGTTACAGCTTGATCAACAATCGGATGGTTTTGGGTTTGTAGAGGCGGTTGCAGCCAAAACCAAGACGTCAGTGTCGTTGGAGAGAAAGACGCGGCATCTACCAGTAGCTGTGCCGCTGATCCCATTCGGAGATCAACAGTGGCTGCCAACTTGGCTGGAACTGAGAAAGAAAATTTTTGGAAATCTGGCCAACAGCAAGGATGATTTCATTCCTCTCCTTCCTGCTCCTGCTGCAAATGGGTCCTGGTCCAAGATGCCCTTATCTGTGACCTCAGGCGCCAATTGGTTGAGGAGTTTGCTCCATGACACTTTGGATCCTCGTGGAACGCCCGTGGGCACACACAGTTTGAAAGCAAGCTTGCTTTCCATGGCGGCGAAGTACGGGTTGCCTCACTCTCAGCGCAAGTTGCTGGGATACCATGCTGGCAGCAAAGAGCAGAGCATGCTGTGCTACTCCAGGGATAGCATGGCAGAACCCCTTCGTCAAATGTGTGAGATGATACGGGCTGTGAAGAACAAAGCTTTCTTACCAGACTGTTCACGTTCAGGCCGTTTTCCTTTGAAAGAACTTGGTGATGAGGTCATCGAAGGGGACGAATTGAGTGATTCATCTTCCTCCGGTTCGGAGAATGAGGAGGAGACCCATCACGAAAGTGAGGAGAGTGCTTGTGAGAAGCTCTTGGGCCAATGGCAGCCCGCCACTGTCAAGCCGATGGAAGAAAAGGTCTTTGTGAGGCACCGCATTTCCAGGTGCATCCATGCATTGGCTGATGAGACAGGACTGGAGTTTGTATGTGGCAGGCGAATGTCACAGTCATACGACGTGTTGGAGCCCAAGCCTTCCTTTTGTCACCCTGTGTGCCAAACATGTTTCAGAGACAGGGCCACCTGAGCCTTCCGAGATCGCGGTGAAGGGAAAAGGCAGGAGGTGTTCCTGCGTGAGATGTTGAAAGTGGCACTGCAAGTTGCGGTGTCAAGGTGTGAACACAGCATGATGTGCGTTCGACAAGTTGTTGAGCGGTGTGTAGAAAGTGGACTCAATGTTTGAGCGCCGAAAAATTTCAGAGCTGTGCTCAAACTTTTCATGGAACACATGTCGAAACCAGAGAAGTGAACAGTTGGTTTGTATGATTTTATTTAGCAGTTGCTCAAAGCGTCCAGAACCTTTTCATGACAGATTGTGTTTACATGTTGGGCGAGTTTGCACGAGTTCATGGGCCTGAAATACATAACCTACTTCTAGGGTTTTCATCCTGCCTCCTCGGAACCATGAGCTACGGTGACAGCAAGGCAGTTTTCAAAAGGAGATGCGAAGAGATTGATTTTACTGCAGAAGTTGTCGAGTTGATTGTCAACCATGGACTGGACACCATGGCAAAGTTTGCATTTTCTTGCAATTTTTCACCTGGGAGTTCAGACGAGTCGCCCCTCATCCAGCTGTCTAAGGATATATTTAAGCGGGCGCCTTCAACTGTTGAGATGTCATGTGTCAGACGATTGTTTAGTGAAAGTTACGCAAACATAGCAGCAGATATCAAGAATTCAGTTGAGGCGACCGATGACATGCCCACAAGGAAACTTGCTCCAGCTGAGAGGGCAGAACGGTTGCGTGTTCAACAACGACAACTGGCAGGCATCAACATTTCTGGACCTTATGAACCAGGAGATGCGTTGGTGGATCGTTGCATCGCAATTTATGATGCTGACAGGATTCAATTCATTCCTTGGGACATTTGTACGAGTCGCGAACATGAAATATTGCATGGATCAAAACGTGACCAAACCTTGACGTTTGACTCGACAGGTGCCCTCAAGTTACACAAGCAGGCACGCGTTGAGCCGTGCAGCACTGCCTCTGAGATTCAGGTGCGATATTGCCTAACCAGGCGTGCTTTGGCGATGGAACAAGCCAACATTGTCAGTTTCCAAAACATGGAAGCATGGTCTGAAAAGATGATGCAAGCAAGGCTTGAGGAACCACCGGCTAATTACGTGAAAACTTCAATGAAACAGCTTGAATCTGCAGATCGAAAATTGTTTCTCCTGATCAGCGAGAAGACCCGAGAAGGCATCAAGTGCAATGCTCAAGGCCGTCCCATTGACGCCGTCTTCAAGCAGTGCATGGAGAGCTCAGAGGTGTTGTCATTGCTGCAACCGAGACCTGGAGGAGGCGGGCCAACAACCAGGCCATCAGAGGGCCCTGCGGCAGGTGAACCGCCTGCCAAAAGAATCAAAGGCGGGGGAAAGGCCCGAGGAAAGAGTTTCAGTAAATTTCAGGGCACAACAGATTCATTTGTCCGCATCCCGAAAGAGCTGCTGTCGCTTGGATCAGTGGCTGCAACTCCAAAAGGACATCGGCTGTGTTTCTCATACAACTTGAAATCTTGCAGCAATCCAGTTGATAAGCAAAGATGTTCAAAGGGTCTTCATGCATGTGCGGTGAAGGGATGCCATGGACAACACCCAGCGGTTGAGTGCACACGTGCCAAGCGGGAGTGACTACACCCCCCAAATGAGCATGCTGAACAGGACTCAGATAGCCCTGTGAATTCAAATTTTCCGACAGTCTCCGAGCAGTCAGCACCGGATCCTCCCCAAGGTCAAAGCCGTGAACGGAGCGAAGTTTTTGCTGGCTTAATGGATTCTTTACAGGTCCGGAAGGGGACGTCTGTGCCTTTCTTTGTTGAATTATGTGCAGGCAGCGCCAAGTTGTCAGACGCTGTCAAACAACATGGATACCATATCATTGCCGTTGATCATGACAAGAATCGCCACGCCCCACGCTGCAAGATCATACAACTGGATTTGTCACATGAACATGCGTGGGACATGCTTGACTTTTTGCTGGAGAGAGTAACAATTTCGGGCGTCCACATAGCGCCACCTTGTGGCACATGTTCCAAAGCCAGAGGCATCCCCATGAAGGATGGAACAAAGGGACCTCAGCCACTTAGATCGGCTGATTTTCCGTTGGGACTTCCACATTTGTCTCAACGTGACCAACAGAGAGTTTTTCTGGCAAATCAAATTTACAAATTTTGTGGTTTGTACGTGCAGAAGTTGCATCAAGCTGGGATTCCATGGACGATAGAAAATCCAACAAATTCACTGTTGTGGGATTTGGAATTTTTCACATGGGCCGTGGTCAATGGGATTTTTGTCAACATGCACGCATGCGCCTATGGCTCAGCGAGGAAAAAGCTCACATCATTTCTCTGCAGTCACCGTGAATTTGCCGCCTTAGAGTTGTATTGCGATGGTCAACATGAACACCTTCCATGGGGCATTGCAGATGATGGAGCTTTTAGCACTTCGCATGAAGCCGAGTATCCCAAAGCTTTATGTGTCAGATATGCCGAAATTTTTCATGAACTGTGCCGTGCCCGCGGCATTGTGCCAGTACAGCAGGCAAGCGACGAAGTGCAAAAGCTGGCGCCCAATCAACAGCCCAAAGGTCGCAAGCTGCCGCAGTTGATACCCGAGTTTTCTTTTACAAAAACAATGCAAGTGGACAAGCTGCCCCAGGTTGACCACAAAGGTTGCTTACTTCATCACATGCAAGGAGTTCCTGCCGGCAGCAAACTGTTGAGAACTGAAGCGAAAAGGGGATCAACTCTTTGTGTTTTTGGTGTGTACCGTTCTTTTGCTGAATTTACACATGTTGCAAAACTGTTATGGCATCCATATGATGAGCTGAAGAACTTGCCCGGAGATTTAATACGAGTTCTTTTCCAACACTTGAGTCAAGCACCAGACGTAGTGACACGAAGTCGCATCAAGATTTTGTCTGAATGGGCGAGTCGTGCGAAAGCCCTGAATGCTTTGGAAGAACAGTTGAAGCTTGACATGGATGCCGACGTTGCAAAAATCATGGCGCCCAAGCGCATTCTCCTCATGCGATCCATTGCAATGGACATGAGCTGGCCAGACATGGGGCTCTTTGACGAGTTCACTGAAGGTTTCAAAATAGTAGGCCCTGTGTCTGAATCAGGAGTTTTCAAGCCTGGTGTCACTTTGGCTCAGATGTTCCCCCAGCAGCTAAGGGACAAAACAAAGTTTTTGAAGCCCATGATACTTGGGAGAGCCAAGCTTGGAGATGGGAACGAGCTGCAACAGCAACTGTACGATACAACTGTTGAGGAGACCCAGAATAAGAACTGGCTTGAAGGCCCATTCTCCCCCGAGGAGATCGAATCTAAGCTGGGAAGGGAGTGGTTGCCTGTAAGGCGCTTTGCAGTGCTGCAGCGTGAGAAGCTGCGGCCCATCGACGATTTCAAGGAGAATCAGGTGAATCAGACATTTGCAAGCACGGAAAAGTTGGAGTTAAGGACAATGGACCATACGCTGTGGTCCCTCTTCACCATTCTGAAATTTCTTCTTTTCGATGGGCGGCTTGACTTCACCCTGGAATCAGGGGAACGCTTGACTGGAGAAGTGCGCCATGCATGGAAAGGTGTGGAGCCGAACTTCAAGGCATCTTGCATTGACTTAAAGTCTGCGTACAAACAATTCCCTTTGCATGAGGAAAATCACAAGGACGCAGTGGTGACACTGTGGAACCCTCCCAAGAGGAGGGTAGACTGCTTCATCATGAAGGTGCTGCCGTTTGGAGCCACAGCCAGTGTACATCATTTTCTTAGAGTCAGCGCTTTCCTGCAGGCAATTGGAAGATTCATGGGTGTGATTTGGTCGGCATTTTTCGACGACTTTGTCGTGCTCAGCCATGCAATGCACGAGGCCAGCACCATGACATCGGCCTTGACTCTTCTTGACTTGTTGGGTTTTCAGTGTAGCAAGGACAAGCTGCAGCCCTTCAGTGACAAAACAGAGATGCTGGGAGTGGAGCTCAATTTGGTTGATGGGAAGAACGGCATTGTCGAAGTCAGGAACAAGGCTTCACGAGCGAATGAGCTGTGCGATGTTTTGGATCGAATCCTGCAGTCTAAGAAAGTGGTAGTCAAGGAACTTCCATCAACCTTGGGCAAGCTTCAATTTGCGGAAGGTCAACTATGGGGAAGAACTGGACGGCTGGCGTTGTCCGAACTAAGGAGGCATGAGAAGTCGGGGTGCGCTGAAGCATTGCTGGATCAGCGTAGCATCGACGCTGCACACATGTTGTTTGAGAAGATGAAAAACGGAAAGCCTCGGACAATTCGCATCACTCCGAGATCAAAACCTTTCTTGCTTTTCACTGATGGGGCGTTGGAATACGAATCTTCTGGAAAACCAACAGCTGGCATAGGAGCCGGTGTCCTGATGGGAGACAACTTGTGTTTGGAACCAAGGTTGAAGACGAAACACTGAAGCGGTGGCAGGTTGATGGAAAATCTCATGTGGTTGGTTTGGTAGAACTTTATGCAGCGGTCATCGCTTTCAATACCTGGGCTGACATTCTGCAAGACCAGCGTTTGATTTGCTTCACCGACAGTTGGCCGGTGCTTGATGCTTTGGTGAAAGGAAATTCTCCCGTTGATGAATGGCGGGACCTTCTTTTGATTTTTGAAAATTTGGATGAACGAATCAATTCAATGTTGTGGATGGCTCGAGTTGCGTCCAAGTCTAATCCTGCGGATGCCCCAAGCAGGTTTTTTCTGAGAGAATTGGGTTTTCTTGAGAGACTGCAGATTTCAGAAGCAGTATGCCCAATCAAAGGTGTCAAGCTGAAATCCTACGTGGCATGTAGCTGAAGCGGAAAGGGGAATGGTCCAAAGTTTGGATCGATGTGCAATGATGGGGTGTCCATCCTTTTTGTTTTGCATATGACAAAAGAAAGTCAAACGTGTGAATGCGTGAACATGAAATATGTTCAACAGATTTCCCCATTCTGCTTTGCGAGAAAAAGTCCGAGTGAGCCACTTGCATTCAAAAAAAACAGTGTGAACACTCGTGTATCTTGGCGATCTCACTCGTTGCGGCGTATGAAATGTTTGAACATATTGATATGTATATATGTTATTATATATTTAGATATATATACGTGATGTATATGTAACGAGCTTTTATGTTTTATGTTTGTGTCTTTGGCGTATATGCGTACATGACTTACTCATATACGTTCACCTCGAAAGGTCAGGTGCAAACCCTTTTATGTTTAGGATTTTAATTTGAAGAGATCCATGTATGACTATAAGCTTTATGTCAGCTTGCTGATATTTGTTTATACTCTAATGGACAGCGATGAAAGAGCGTCTCTTCAAAAAAAAATGTTTTGAACGTCAAACCGTTCTTTGTGCATGTTGCGCAAGTGATGGATGTTGTCATTTTACATGTGTCATTTGTGCATGTTTCAATATATGTTGCAATGAACATGTTTGGCATGTACATGGTGCATTACACGTTGTGATGTCAAAAAAAAACTTGAAATGTCGATTGAATATTTGAAGCGTGCAACATTTATTATCAAGAAAGAGGTGGGTGGGCGGGAGCTCACAAAATTGTGGGTGTATAGTTTAGTTTTACCCTCCCAACTTCGTTTCCCACCCAATGTTTTCTTCCCCAATTTTGTCCGGGGGGGAATGGTCCAAAGTTTGGATCGATGTGCAATGATGGGGTGTCCATCCTTTTTGTTTTGCATATGACAAAAGAAAGTCAAACGTGTGAATGCGTGAACATGAAATATGTTCAACAGATTTCCCCATTCTGCTTTGCGAGAAAAAGTCCGAGTGAGCCACTTGCATTCAAAAAAAAACAGTGTGAACACTCGTGTATCTTGGCGATCTCACTCGTTGCGGCGTATGAAATGTTTGAACATATTGATATGTATATATGTTATTATATATTTAGATATATATACGTGATGTATATGTAACGAGCTTTTATGTTTTATGTTTGTGTCCTTGGCGTATATGCGTACATGACTTACTCATATACGTTCACCTCGAAAGATCAGGTGCAAACCCTTTTATGTTTAGGATTTTAATTTGAAGAGATCCATGTATGACTATAAGTCGTCCATCATACTGGGGGACCTAGATTGGGCTGTGGCAGTAAGGGGTCAAATGTTTAAGCCGTTACTATATACTGTAGTAGTATTAGTGCCGTGCCATCTACCAGACAACTACTTACGGGCAGCCAATGATTAGGTGAGCACCCCTTTGGCTCAGAACCAGGGATGAGGGTACACCGATGGGGTATAATTACCTTAGAATGGCGGACGGTTGACAAGCATAGTGGGCGGCCCTAATCAGATACATCCCCTGGTCAATTGGATAATTTAGGCAGGGGGGATAATGGCTGGCATGGAAAATATACCTGTACAGACAGGAACTAACAGCTACCATGCTCTGATTGCGGAAACCCCTGGAGTTAGTGCTGCTCTGTTGTCTGGACCCTGGGACGTAATTCCTTCAAGATGCCCCTCTCGATTCCAGTAGACTGTTTCCTTGGTCCCTGGGCCTTAGCATAAACAAGCACTCCTGTGAACGAGCTGCCTATTTAACGCACAATGGGCTGCTCTAAGGGAGTGAACTTTCCATCTCACGCAGACTTTTGGTCTTTAGCAGTGTTCAGTAATTGAGGTCCTGTCTAGTCCCTCTAGGTTACAGGGAGATAAATTATTTTGCGGTCAATTTGTTGAGCTTTGCAACCAAAAAAGTAAACAAACAGTGATAGTTAATGTCAGGATGCTAGCAGGAACCATGGCAACAGTAATTAGGAAGCACCAGCCTGTGCACCACTGCTTTCAGCATGTCCAAAGAGTGCATCTACCTCTGAAAAATTATTGAATAATTGAATGGTCACTCAGTATTTGCACAGGGTTCGCAATCAAAACCATCCAAATGGGATGCCCGAAACATGGTAAGAACATTGAGACCATGCGGTAAAAACAATTGTCGGGTACAACAGAGGATCTAGGAAGATAGCATTTTCCACGTCTTTCTTTCGGACAGATGGCGATTCCGATTCAAATGCGGCAACTGGAGATCTCACCGTAGCCACCGCTCCTTTCTGTGCCTTGTACCAATCCGAAAGGGCCTGAGTTCATCGATGCGCGGAAGTACTTCCATCAACATTTGAAATGGTCCTTGACCCTCGTTGGGAAATCTTGCGATGTCCAAAAAGGTGGCTTATCCGAGAGGCTGGTTTGTGCAAGAAATTATTTGCCAGAAAATCTTGCCAGCTACTTTTCACTGATTGTTGAAGCCCACGGAGTTAGCGCTGCTCCGTTCCAATGGATTTTGGAGCTACGCTTGTAGCCCACAAACCTGATCCTTAGGCCATGGGCCTTGGCAGACACAAGCAAGCCCGTTCACGAGCTGCCTACTTGGCGCACATGTATGCGAGCTATCGCAACCCAATGCCTGCTGCTCTGGTTAAACTCCGTCCAGGACACCAGCGCTAGGACTTGCTGACGCCGGTTCGGAACAGTGTGCCGCATTTCAAAGTGGTAGTTGGAGACTCGCCATTACCCAAGGTACCCTTGGGAACAGCAGCTGTCCTAAACTGCTAGCACTCGAGGCTCTATCAAGCTCTGAGTATGAGGTGCCATGGGCGGCGAGAGCACTATCTACTTTAACTTGGCAGCACATAATGTCCTACCGGCTCTATCACACTGCGCGAGGGGGGCGTCATCGTGGTACTTCTCTGTTCTGCGTCGGTGGTGCATGGCTCAGGATCTTCAGCGGTGGCATGTGGGAAGTGAAGTCCATCACCCTGGAGCAACCTTCATGGATTGGAGTATTCTGCGGAATTTCTTATGGCCACGTGGTTGGTAGTTCTACAACTCAATTAAGATCGTGCGCCAGTTGGCAGGATGATATAATGAAAAAGGACCTTAAGCAAAAGTGTTGCTCAGCCTAGCGATGCTGCCAACAGGGCAATAACTATCAGGAACAAGGCCCTCTTTGATGCGATAATCTGGACTAGCGACAAGTGGGCAACAGTTCTTTCTGGGAGCAACCTTTATCCATTGGGCCCGTTTACCACATCCACTCGCAGGGTTAGCTACTATGTGGGAGATGAGGGGTTGAACGCTTGTGTAGTGCGTTGAGGGTAACCATGCTGGTTAAAGCGGAGAAGATATATCTTTTCCTGGGACATGCGTGTCATCAGTAACTACCCAGCATTTATTGGCGTCTGAGCGTGAGCAGGGAAAGGTCATCCATTCGTTATTATTACGAAATGCTTCATTCGAAAGGGAAACAATGTAGGTGGCAAGTAGCGCCGAAGGGTAGTATTACTCAGCGTGACCTGCTGCACCTTACCATGAGTATGGCACTCGAGTAGGACGACCCGAAGCTAATGACTCCAAAAACGCACCTTGAAACTTCATGTGCCGTGGAAACAATGCGCAGGTAGATCGGAGGGTCGAATATATAGTATGGTACAGGACTTATCTACGGACAGACGGCAAACGGGATTCAAGGGCAGCAACAAGCTACAACTGCCTTTGACGTATTTTATATCGGTCCGAAGGAGCCTTAGCAACTCGATGCGGGTCACTGAAAATGTTTCTCCATTACCCAAGGTACCCATGGGAACAGAATGGTCGTATGGCAGTTACATAGCGATGATCTCACTTCTAATCCATCCTTTCAGGGCAAAATGTTGCACACGATGCTTTACGATGCCTGTGTTTGCTAAGGAGCTGGAGTACAGAGAGTATTGTAGTGTTTTTTTTCCCCCCCCCACCTTTTCCCCAGGGTGGGAGGTTGATTTCCTCTGAACACTCAGAAAGAGGCAAACAGGAGGTAAAAGCATAGTGGAGCGATACTGCGGGATGGACTTTTGGTCAACTGGGAGGTGGACATAGTCGTGTTGAGCAGTTACTACAGCCTGTCAATCTATTAGCATTTGCAGATTGGTATTTGAGCTTAGCTGAGTTTCCGCGGACGGCTGACCCTGGGTCTTCTCCACAGGACTACTTAATCCCTTGCAGTGCCATATCATTAGTGGGCCGCAAATCGTCGTCCTTATTTTGAAATCCTCCAGGTTAAAACTGGTGCGCATGTACCTCTTTGGGCTCGTTAGCTGAGTGGGGGAATGGGTCATTGACTACCCGAGGCTAAGGGTTTAGTATTATGATGTCCCCATGGGTCTTGCAAAGGTGGGGAGGGCTACCCAGGGTACCCCTGGGAGCCAACCCCACCGGACAAGACCAATGTACATGAGGCATGAGAACTAACTCGGCAGAGGGTGGGTACAGATAAGGTAGTGAGCTGATGAGGGCTACCTGAGAACAGGAGGTTTCAATCAGCAATAACTACGTTGCAGCAGCCTAAAGCCGCCTGGGGATTGGTAGGCTAGGTCATGGGGTTGGTCTTGCTTTTAACTCACTCCCGTCGGGCGTTCGCGTCGAGCACGCAGTTTGGCAAGGGCTTCCAAAGGCGTGGCGCAGATATGGGGCGATCCTTGAGCACTGCGGTGTTTACGTTGGGAGCTGTGGGGTGCGCGACGGGTGAGGGACAGGGCATGGCTACTGGCGGTATGCTTGAGGGTGTCTACATATGCCTCGCGTGCTGTGCTAAGGGAGGTAACGTTAAACCATGTCTGACCAAGGTAAAGCTGATGATTGGATAGAACTTCTTTTTCGATCTGCCTTAGCATTTGTTCAGGGGGCGGGGGAGCAACCAAGAAACCATCGTGTAGCCACACCAAAGATTGTGTTGGGTGGCGGGCAATGAGTGCACGAATGGTGTCCTCAACAATTGTGGCTTCAAAGTGCTCTAGCAATCGAAAAGCGCTGTCATTATGGTTGACCAGGAAACCTGGGCGGAAACGCGGTAGCAACTGAGTTGTCAGGGTTGTACTTAGAGACTCGAGTTGGCAGAGGATTGCGCTGACACTCGCACTGGGGGAGTCATCAACCAGAGAACTGAGATATCGGTATGTAGCAGCTAGGGAGCTATTGATAATTCTCAATGGGAGTTGCTTGATGGTGTCAGGGCAGACTGCTTCAATTTTCTGAATATAGGGGTCTCGGGCTAGCTGCGCGCGGAACTCATCGATGGTTGGGAGGGGTACCAAATCGGGCGCAAAACGTAGTCCCAGGCATCGAACAAGTTCATAGAAAGATCCTTTGAGGTCAATTTCGCAGTGATTCTGTCCGAACAATAGCAGCCTGGCAGCACGCGGTAGTCGCTGGCCTCCTATGGTGCAGCAATATCTTCGTCCGTAGTTGTCAGCAGCTTTGGGGGAATAGTCAATTTCAATACTGCAGTTTTGCGGGAGACACGGAGAGAGATAGGATTCGATCAGCTGGCGGTGATGGGGGTGGAGGGTCACATGTTTTCGGAGAAGACCGTGATCAATGCTGGGCCTCTCTACTAGGGTAAGTATGGGCTGGCTCCAGGTTTGATCAAAACTTTGAATGTGAAAGCCTCCGACCTGAAAGAGGCCCGTTGGGAATGATGGCTTGATGGACACCGGCCCAGCATTCCGATTGAAGGTAGCGGGGTTGCGCCTATATTTAGCCAACAGGAACTGGGTGGCTTGTCCAGCCAAGTCATCTGCTATGCCGTTGGCCACTCTCGGCAGGTATATGAATAGACTACCCGGGAGATGCAGACTCACGGTTGAACGGATGCTTTCCAATGGTTGGTGCATATCTATCCTCCGAAGACGGCCTGCAAATTGAAAGTACTTAATGACAGGGAGAATGTCCCCTTGAATGACTACCTTGGGCATTAGGCCGCGGCTCGATAAACGCTGCTTAACGACAACAGCAACTTCTTCAACAAGATACAAGCAGGCCATGAGTTCTGCTTCTATATTATCTGAACAATGCGGCAGAGCGACTGACCGACATGCAATTACGCGAGACCGACCACCTTCGATGACATAGACAACATATCCAGCTCCTCCCAATTCATCTTCGTGCATACAACTGCCATCGAATTGGCCTACAATCTGTATCGAGGGTTCGGATGGTGTATCGTCGGGGGGAATTGCTAAGATCAACTCATTTGGACTGATGGATTGAAGAGCTGTAACAGTACAGAAGGAATCAGGCGAGTTGGGGCAGGCTGGTGCAATCTTAGCATTAGGGCGGAATCCAGCGACCCGGGCTCGTGCTGGGGCAATGAGGCTAAGCCATGGATGTCCAAGGGGGAGGACAGCGATAGGTTGATCCGGGGCAATGGGTGTAATAGCTGTGCAAACTAGATCGGGAAGTGCTGCAGAGTGGAGAGTCACTGCTTCATTGGCGGCGGTTTGCATGTGGCACGGATGATTTTGGTTGTTTGCGTTGGCACTCTGGGGTCTGACGGGAGAGACAAGCTCCGGGAGGAAGCGAGTTGGGATTGCCTGTAGAGCATTGTCATGTAGGCGGGTTAGCCATTCAGCGACACTTAGGTTAGGGGAACTGAAGATGGCGCGTGTTGCATGCCTCCATGCTCAAGGTTGTGGCACTTATTTCGGGGGGGGGGGTGGTTGTGTGTTGGGGGTGTTGTTTGTTGTGTGTTTGTGGGTGGTTGGGTGGTTGGAGGGGGTGGGGGTGGGTGGAGGAAAAGGGGAGGAAGGTGGGGGGGGGGGGGGGTGGGGGGGGGGTTGGGTTGGGGGGGGTTGGGGGGGGCGGGAACTGATGCAGAATGTGGCTCGCGGTCACGCATCCAGCTGTGTTGACTCGGGCTAGTTGGTCCAACGATTTCACTGGATCGGGGGAGGGTGACAAGGTGTTGGCAACAAGGACAGGCACTATGCAGAAACGAGCCCAATGTTGAGAGGAATTGTCTCCATGTCCGCACGCTACGCAGGGGGCGAGATCGCGTGCACGGTCACGCCACGAGGCAGGAATATGGAAAGAGCCCCGAGCAGATTCCGCGATGGCATGCCAGGGGGATGCGATCGGGATTCCCCATCTCTCACTACTGTACAGAGTGGTAGCATTAATATCGTGGTCGTGGCAGCATTTCTCACAGGCTGGGGCAAAATTCAATCCAAGTGGGTACAGCCGGGTAGGAATTCCACATAGTTGGCATGGCTGCTCAGCCTGCAGCGAGCCTGCAACTCGAAGTCGCAGGCATTCATCGTCATCTTCATTCACTGCCCACCGCAAGACCGCAAAGCGCGCAACCCCATTAACAGCAAGTTTAGGCACTGTGGCTAAGTGGGTCAACCAAGCCCACGATACCCCGCCTGGTAGGAGTTGTAAGCTTACTCTAGACTGTAGATATTGTAATGCATGCACTTGTATGGCCTCGTAAAGTCTGAGTTTCAGCTGGCGGAGGAATTGGAAGTGTGTTTTCCTGGTGTTTTGTCCTGCAGTGATGCGTAACAAGTTGCCGACTGTGTCAATTCCAAGCAGGGGAATCCATGTGCGGAAGATGCGTTGGACAACCGCTCCTTGCCTTGTCCCTACATCCGGGTACCCCGGTGAGAGAAAGGCGGTAGAGCCATTTTGTCTAAGCCAATAACCCAAACACGCTGCAGTGAGTGTGACCGCTGGGTCTAGTGCAGGAGCAATACCTAACCACCGAAATATGTGTGGGAGATATCGTGCGGCCAGCCATGGTCTGCCAAGGATAAGTTTAGCAGAGCGTTGTTGGTATAAATTGATGTCGTCCGGAGTAAAGCCAAAGTATGTACTTTGGTAAATATTAAGAGACAAAATAAAACAGTTGTTGGCAAGGCTTCTTTGCACTACAGAGTGAGCAGGTGTGGCGAAAAGGGCAAGCCGATGATTAGCTTTGGACATGGCTTTGGGGTTAATGGCTTGTGTTCCAACAAGTTCCTCTACTGGGGTCCACCCTTGATGACTACGGGTATATTTACCATATAGGAGCAAACCCAGCGCTGTAGTTTTTCCTTCAATGAGGTGGGCTCCCCAGTCGGAACGTTCTAGCGCATTCAGAGTGCTATGGGAAGCAGGGTGATTAACCAGTACACTGCACTTGTTAGAACAACCACACTGTACTAGGAAGAGTGGGTCAATTTTAGCAAGATGCCCTCCGGCTAATATTAAATCAACCTCCGCTGGGGTGAGACACACAAACAGGTTTGCTCGGCACACTATGGTGGTGGTGTTATATCCGGCTCTGCGAGACAAGGCCTGCCGCAATGTAGCATCTCCTGGTAAACTTTGTGCCCAGTGCAATGGAGGGTATTGGTCGATCTGACCGGAGCTAGCTGCATGCATATTGATCCCGCTAGTTCGCCAGCAATGGTGTTCATCTATTTGGATGCCAGCGGATTTCAAGCGGAGGCAAGCTTGCCAGGCATCCGAGAGCCATTGCATGCCTGCTGCAGTATCTCCCACCATCGTGGTGTCATCAACATATCCTTGAACTGTCAGCATGCCGGGGATTCGGTTGAGGTAGGTCAAAACTGGATCCATGGCAACGCAAAAAGCAGGACTGAAAAAGATCGACCCATGTCAACACCTGTAACAATAATTTTGGAGGTAACTATTTGCCTTGGACCTTGTGTCTACATCTTCGAAAGAGGAGGATGTGTCGGATATACATGATGATCCACCAGGGGGCTTTACATGCTGATAAAATTTGCAAGATCCAGTGGGGATTAATCCGCTCGAATGCTTTAGAAAGGTCCAATGACAGGCATGCGCATGGTGCATCTTGGTCTAGAACCGCTTGAACGGATTGAACTGCACTTTGCGGTTCGCGGAAGACATTTAACACCGTTTGGGAGGGGTGGAGGAGTGGTGCAATAGCTCTGGTCATGACTGCTGCGATGCTTCCATCGATGACTCTCTCAAATGTCGATGGCATGCCCAATGGGCGGAAATTATCAGCAGTAGGGCCCATTTTAGCTTTCGGGATCCATGCTTGGACTGAGCAAGGGGGAGGGACCGCAGATCTACAGATATCATTGAGATGTGTAATCATCGCATCAGATGACACCCCAGGGTGGAGTCGCCATGCTGCATAGGGTATTCCGTCTGGACCTGGGGAAGAATCGTTGGTGGTAAGGACAGTTCTGATGAGGTCTTCCGCGCCGGGTGGGGGAACATGTGGCCAGGGCTGGGTTTGTGATTTATACTGCTCCAGGTAGTCTGTCCACTCGGGATCATATGTGACAGGCGGTTGGAACCAGAACTTGCGGGTAGCGAGCATGGCTGCAGACAAGTCCAGGTCAGTCTGGCACTGGTTGCCTGCCCCGTCCAAAATAGGACCATTATAAAAGACAGTTCGCGGGCAACTAGCTCGTAATCTCTGCCACAAGGGAGCATTAGTTCCCAGGCCACGACTGCGGGTAGTTTCATCTCTATTCCTAGTGATAAGATGTTGTTGTTGCAACTGTAGATCAAGGAGCTCGAAACACTTCCAAAGGAAGGTACGAGGAACCGTAATGACAGTAGATGATTGGCAATATTCATCAAGGGCAGGACGGAAGCCTGGAAGGGCCGCCAGAAGCTCTCGTAGCAATCGTTTAGAGATGTTGAGAAGTGGTCGATCAGATTGGAGATGCTTCCTCAGGGTGTTGAAGTCACGGGGCCGCTTAGGGAGAGACATCCACCATTGCCACAATAATGTTTGGAGGGATTCAAATGTGGGCTGGGAGACTAAGCAAAGTCGGCGAACCAGCGATTGGAGTGACGGCCACACTTGTCGGGTGTCATGTCGGTCCTTGCCCGGTTGGAAAACACTTGCCGGTATGGTCATATGTAGGGGCAGGTCTGGACTACTGGAAACGGGCGGCCGGTGGCGCAATTGGATGGATATGCATGCATGCCCAGCAGACTCGAAAAGATGATCATAGAAAACCTGATATTGAATTAGTCCACGATTCATGTATTCGGTCGGAAGAATAACTTTGTCGATCGCTGACGAGCCATTTGGGCCCCAGAAGGTCGGTTCATCTTTGACGATGTCGTCGCCCTGGGCACAACTTAGTATGCGGTGCCATGCGTCAAGGGAGAGGTGATGACCATGATTAAAGTCTCCGACGATGAAGAACGGGTCAGGAAGGTCCTGATGATCAGATAGCCATCTGGCAAGCGTTTCACAGTCTTCTTTTGCGCTGCTGGGATGACAATAGGCTGAAATCACCCAAAAGCAGTCGGTTCTGGTCTGGACTTGTGCAGCCAGGAGTTTACCAGGCATGATGACAATTTCTTGCAGGAGTCTAAAGGAGCATGGAATCAATATGGCTACTCCTCCCGACAAGCCTCCGTTCTCTGTTGCGATCGATGGAGAGTGCGCAATATTAAACCCTGGGTGGGTTTGGAGAAAATTGGTAGCAGTACTCGCCGTCCATCTGGTTTCTTGGAGGCAGACAATGCCATTACGAGCCCGGCGGAGGATGGCTTGCGTCTTAGGGTTAGTCCATTGCAACGTTCTCCAACCTGAGACATTCCATGTGGTTAAGTGTTTGAGGGCAGTACAGCAATCTTGCTTTTTTCTAGACGATATTTGAGGACTTCAGCACAAAGGAGGCTAAACTCAGAAGAGTTGGCTAATGCTTGTGCAAGGAGTTGCCTAGAGTGGGTAAAACATTCACTGCGGATGCCACACTTATTAGCCACCGTTTGGATATCTAATATTGGCCACGGTGCAGGGATTTGGAGTACATGCGGCAAGAACGAGAGTGACTGCAAGCAGTGTAAGCTTTTTGGACATTTGGTCATAAACTGAAGTGAATACAACGCTCGAATTTGCCGGGACCACGCGTTGCGAAATTCGAGCAAGAGAGGTTTCGCAACTGTCCCTAGGCGCTGCATGGTTTTTAATGACACTCAATTAGGGAACAAACAAAAAAAGCAAACTCCGGGGGGGCATCGTCCGTGTTCCAGTTGCATGCAAGTTCCTGGCTGATCTTTCCAATGGGGTTGATATGTGGAAGATTGTCACGATGCTCTGGGTACTTGAAGACGCGGTTGTCAATCGATGCTTTAATAAGACATGTTTGGTATCCTGCAGTGTCATCAAGCCTCCAGTCGTGTGCAGCAGCTACGGCAACATTACCTTCATTGTCAATGAACATGCAACCGTGTAGTTCAGGATAAGAACTAGCTGTTGTATGTACATTGCACGAGGCTTGTTCGATAAAACGAGACAAGAAACACACAATGCACTGGTCATAGAGGAATGTGCCAATGAATCGATGACAAATTAGATATTGTCCTTTGGGTCCATAGGGGACAGCAAACCAGATGCAGTTGGGGTTGGTGCAGCGGAACGGGATGGGTGCAGCCGTGAACACTACAGGTTGAGGCAGTTGCTGCCATGGGATGTCAACTCGGGTATGACAATTCCACGCAGCTGTGTCAAGGTGAAAAGTACGCGAGCGTGGAAATTGAACACAATAGACCGTCCATTTGGCAGGGGCATCACCGAAGGTGGCAATATGTGCTTGATCTTCCCAGTCAGCAATATGAACAAAATGAACAGAGACTTGCTCACGATGTAATAGGGAATACAACCAAAGCAAAAGCTGTGCCATGGTGGAGGTGCACTGTCCAGCGGATTTGAGTTTAATAGAGATCCACTCCTTGGCCTGTGGACAATGGCGTTCCACTACAGCATCATAGTTGTGGCCAAAGAAGAACTGCAGCAAATCTTCTGTTCTTCCAATGCCTGCGCCGAAAAACCTCATACCTACGAGGATGCTTTGCATGTGTTGTTCCTGGAGGAGTTGAATAGCAGTTGGCGAAAGCTGTGATGGTGGTCTGTTGTCCATGACGCCTAGGTCGGCAGGGTGAATCTTACGGTTAGCAGGCAACAGTTGCTTAGGAAGTACAGTTGGCATGACTGGGGTCAAGGGACCTTCGAGTGCATGGATTGGAAGTTCCGGCATTGGGTCGAGACCAACTTGCTTGGAAGAGAAATCACGGATACGTTGTTCTCGTGCCAAGGTTTGTACTTGTTCACGCAGGGCTTGGTATTGGGCTCGAGCTTGTTTTGGGTGAACGACTCCGGACCATGCATGCTTGGTTGCTGTTTCAGCAGGCTCAGTAAGCCAGTCGCGTAGCCGTTCAGGGTGTCCTACAGCTGCCTGAATATATTCTGGATGAAAGCTATTGCCGCAATAGTTTCGAACTGTGAACTCAGTGAGCAGCGAGCGGTGAGCCTGTACTCGGTCAAAATGGTTGTGTAATCCCGCTAGTTTTTCGACCTCCTCACAGAGCAAGATTCTCATGGGTGCTTTGATGTGGGGATGATGGAATATGGGCAGGATAGCACGGACAAACCGGTCTCGATCAATGGTGCTCACATTTTTTTGTCGGAGAGACTGCAGGAATCGATTCCACGCACGCAGATAATGTGGCGGCAGGGATTTCTCAAAATCAAGGGCAGGGATGATATCGCTTGAATGCATTTTGGCTTTGAGTTGAAATTGAGCTTTATCTCCCCAGAAAAGGTAGTCCCAAATAAGAGAAATTGGTTGATATGCCGTCCAAGATAGCTGAAACACATTGTATCCTAGGACTGATCTAACTCGTAGGAGTGGCCCATAAGGAATCGGATGACCATTAAAGTCTATTAACGGCCCTTCTATGTCACTCGGTTCCAGGACAACCGTCTTGGAGACTTTGACACCGTCTTGGTAGTTGCGAAAGTAAAATCTGTTACGTCTTATGCCATGTGTATTCTTGGGGTCAACGCGGAGGCTATCGGGAGTCGAATCAGGGTTCAGTCCAAGGGCACGTAGGATTGCTTTACGATGGATGTCAAGCATTGCACCTGCATTCTCAAGCAGAAAGCGGATGTGCTCCAGAGGATAGTTCATTTGCACAAGCCAAAGGATTACGTGGACATAGTAGAACAGGGAGCTACAATGGCCAGTAAGTCCGAGGAGTCCTTTCAGAGGGCCGGCTGGGGTAAGATCCTGGCAGGGCGAGCCAGCAATTACAAACCAGCGGCTCTGTGGCCCAGCTAATGCAAATGCTTCCTTTAAGTATTCGACATTGGTTACGAAGAAGTCGCCGCACATCGTCAGCATAAAGCGTGTAAGTGTCCTTGCTGGATTGGGTCCATTCACCATCAGTGCGAAGATCGAATTGTTCACCAACGAGTTGTCTGAGGGTGGGGTCACATTCTGCAACAATGATGATGCGCGGGGCACATCCAATAGCTTTAGTGATGGCCGGAATAGCTGAGCCTACACCGTCAAATAGGCTAATAATAGCATATGGGTGAACTTTGGAATACTTAGCCCTTTTGGGAGGGGATGCATCTTTCTCCTTCGCAAAAGAACTATGGGAAACCTCACTTTCTCCACTGACTGGTGGGCGGAGACTACCAGCATAGCTACAGGATGGGTTTACATTGTTGTAATTATCATTGGGACGTGACCGGACAGTATCCGCTGGTGCATGTTCAAGCGTTGGACACTGGGCACTTGCGTTAATACTGACTGGTGTCAAAGCCTCAGGTTCATGAGGGTGAGGGACATCAACAAGCTCTTTACAGCCAAGGTCTGCATGGGATAGTGGACCGTTATCGTTTTGAGGGGTGTCCGTCAGACCAACTGTGGGTGCCCCACAGTGGATTTCTGACGTACCACCCACAATGTCGTTGTTCTGATCAGCATGTGGAATGGGTGTACCAGCGTGAGGAAAAGGCAGTCCAAGTCCAACCATGGGTACCCCATGGTGGCTGGGATGATCATTGTCGGCCGGCTTATTTTGCACTGGGGGAGACGTGGGTTGGGTTCCAGGTGGGTAACCAACCACGAGTACCCCGTGTTGATCACCCACCTCGCTGTGTGCAGGGTGAGTGTGTTTCGGGGTATCGGCAGGATGAGGGCTCTCGCTTAGTGGTAGGGGGTCAACTGGCTTGCTATCCAATGCTTCAGTTAACTGATCCGAAGTACTGTTATTTCCCACTTTCTTCCTTGAAAGGTTGGGGGTCTGATATCGTTTGGCACTAATGCCGAGAATATTTTTGGGTTTTAACTTTTGTTTTTTGGGACGATGAGACTGCTTGGCACACTGAAGTGTGGCAGGTGCAATGGCTTTGTACTGTGGAGGTTGGAAGGAATAAGGCTGATGATCATGTCGACGGAAGACAAAACCCCATACAAAAGAGGTGGCTTTCAGTTGTTCGACCGAGATCCATACATGGCCGCGGAGGTTGTCATGAACCAGAACCTGTCCTTCGTTCCATCGCTCAATGATAAGGAAATGATGTGACGACTTTCCTTGAACAATGATGATACCCGTGACTAGGAAAGATTGACAAACAGGATTGGCACTCAGGGTGGGAACATTGAAGAGCTGTCCAAGGAGATGTAAAGCCTTGGTAGCAATTGGCAGTTGCTCAATGGGGCTTGTAATTTTGAGGGTGAAAATCAAACAACCTTCAATTTCTTCATTGTTTTGTTGGTCCTGATTGTGACAGTCACTGGCGTGAGAAAAACCAACATCCTCTCTGTCAAGTGCAAGTCGCGGAGCCCGATCTGCAATCATTCGCGAAAGATCAACGGTATCGTTCTCCAGGTTAATACTCAACATTGTATCAAAAAGAGCGGCTGAAACCTTGCCCGATGCGTTACATGAAAGGCAATTCACATGAAATTGCGCAAAGAAGAGTTCGCAATGGTTTGGAAACAAGTCATCACAGGCCGCAATGATCGCGGTATCAAGGTCAGAAACTTGCCCAGGTGGAAAGGCATTTACGTTAAGGTAGCTGGCAAAAGCAGCGCAGACTTCTCCAATGCTTACTCGTCTTCCTTGCACCGTAGCAGTCTGGTCAGCCCATGTCCATCCATTGCCGATAGCACATAGGACTAGTTCTCTGATGTGGCCATGAAACATGTTGTCATTCCAAGGTGCATGGGTGAGGACACGAAGTGCAGTAACCGCATAGCACATGTAGCTTGGGAATTTTATGAGATAACACGTTGCAAGCTTGGAAAAAAAGTCGCAATCGGCATGGGAAAATGAGCTGGGCCATCCAGTGATGATTTCTCTATTGGAAATAAGGAGACTACTGCTTTGTGCACTGCCACATAGAATGTTGTCAATAGGGCTGTGTGAGGCTTTAACAAAGATTACATCATCGCCAGGAGTATGTGTGTTAGCATTGTCATTCAGCGGCTGGTAGGCGGCTTTTTGTGCTAAGAGGTCTAGGATAGTTTCGGGCGGATGATTAGGTACACTCTTGTGTTGATCTTTGCTGCGGCTCGTTTGTTTGCTGGTCTGCCGACTCGTTTGTGTAGGTAGGCCAATTTTTGAGGTAAGATTGTTAGAATGGTCCTGTTGTTTAGGCGTTGAGTCATTGGCAGTACACGCAGGAGAGTTGATTGATCCAGTGGCCTGAGGCATAAGGTGGGTATGAGTGGATCTGTGGGTGGCATCCTTATGCTGAGTGGGGCAGTCTAGTAGTAAGGGTTGTGCAGTGGCTTTGGAAACAGAATGAGTCTGGGCAGTAGATTGGGAAGTGTCACACAACCGTGAGTGCCCCACGTTGGCGACATCTTCCTGATTAGCGGGCGTACCTGTGTTGTGGTGCACGTGTTTCTCCTTGGGGGGACCGAGGTTGTTCGTAATGCCATCCTGGGCATGTTGTTCAGGTTCGTGAGGGTGATTCTGATCGAGGTTGGTCATGGCAAGGTTGTTGTCAGAGGCGAGGGGGTTATGACCATGGAGGGTATTATCATGTTGTTGCAACTCTTTGTCAGAGCTGTGGGTGTCGTCGTCAACCGGATCAAGAGCTGTTGCAACACATTCCATGGGCACATCTTCACAGTGTTCGCCGGTACCTGCCTGAAGGTGCATTTCCGGGGGTTCTGGATGTTTATTGTTATTGGTTGGCGCAGGCTGCATTTCGATGTCACCCTCAGGAGGTGTGTTGGGAGATCCTCTACACTGCCTGGGTTTGTAAGGTGGGCGATAAGCTGGCCTGTTACCTGTTGGTGTTGGACTCGACTGTCCGTGGGAGTTCCCACTCTTAGTGCTGTTCATTCCATGGCCGTTTGGAAAATGAGCAGTCGGTGTGGCATTAGTATACTGCTCCTTCAATCCAGCCTGGGTAGTGCCAACATCCGGGGTTCTTTGTGATGGTACGCTACAGGCATATGCTTCTCGAAGGTGACAACATTGCGCTTTATCGATGACCTGCGATATTGAAATTCCGGGTGGGAGTGTGATAAAAATTGAGGAGGGTTCAAAAGTACGTATGATCAATTCATCGTAGTACCGTACCTTCCATTCATCACGCTCAAGGTGGACGGATTTCAAATGGAAACACTGTTCTGGGCCAAGTACAATATGATAAAAAAGCCACTTCAGGTGGTCCCTATGCTTGATAAATTCGTGATGAAGTAGATCAATCTTAACAGTGTCGGGATTCGTCACAAAGGATTCTTGGATGAAAGAGTTGTCACAAAAGTTAACTTTTTGTAGGCATTCAATCAAGGGCATATGCAACTCTTTAGGCGAGAAAAACCAGGCCGGCGGTTGGGACGCAATGGCAATAATGTTAGTAAAGTCCTGCATAGAGTCAATGACAGTGGTGCGCAAATCATAGTATCTTTTGGCTGACTGTTTCTTGTTTGGTTCAAAAGAAAGATGACTGATTCTGCCTTCTTTAGGGATCATTTGTTGAGCAATGACTTTATTCCAGTGATCTCGTCTGGTTTCTACTTCAGTAAGTGACACATCAGCACGAAAATCTTCTGCAGAGGGGCACTGGTGCTGGATGACAACTTGGCCAAGGTCACAATCCAGTGAAAGAGGGAGAGAGTCTTCATGTTTAATCTCGATGTCAAAACAAAGACACTTTTGCTGCGACCTGTCAACCTGACACCAACGAATGGAGAAGTTGACAGCCCCCACCTTTTGTTTTAGTAATTGTACAAGAGATGATTGGTTTGATTGATCGAGTTGGTCTTCATTACACATTGATGAGGGAATTTCAGCCCATAAAATCTGTGCAGGTGCGTACTGAAATGAACCAATCTTGCCAAATTTGACTTGAAAATGATTATAATCATTGGCGGTCTGTGTGCAATGTGGTTCTGATCGCAGCACGTGGACAGTGAAAGCACCTTGTTTAGGCCCAATCGGTAGATGAATGTCAAATGGAAGAAGGGCTAAGTGAAGATTAATGACCAGTGACGGCGGTCCAAAAATGGCAAGTCTTCTGTAATTCATGAAATGGTACCTCACTTTAAGGCTGGCTAGTTGGACAAGAATCTCATTAAGCACAGTGTTTGGAAACGTTTTCAAATCCAATACTGACATAGTGATTCCATGTGGAAAATGCTTTTGGAATTCTGAGTCATTCCATGGAAAGAAATGCTTAACCTGACACTCTGCAAGTCCATGCGACCAAGCGGCATCAACAGTTGGCTGAAGAATCTTCTCAACAAGCTCGATGTCTGCCAGGCAATCATTGGCAATTTGGACAGTTAGTGAGGTCACATCAATCTTATCTGATATGCGATGGCATCCATTGGGTCTTCTGAAGTCAATGAAGTTAACTGCAGAAAGGCTCTGAAGTTCACTGATCGTCTGGTGTCGTTCAACAACAGTTCTGGGAAAGACATACTCCAGCGTTCTGCAAGGTCGAGACCAAGAAACATGGCAGTATTCAGCATAAGGTTCAACCTGGCATGCAATGAGATATTTCTCTTGATTATTTGCGGAGCAAAAGGTAACTCCGAGATTTTGCATAAAACCGACATGCTGAACTTTGTCATTAAGGAGGTTGTATAACCATGCAGAAGCTTCAAATTCGCTGGTACTGCTTGAACAAGTGAAGACAAAATGAACAGAGATATCTTTGTTAAGGCATATGTCTATGAATTTCTGAAGGACATAAGCTTTGGAGAGCAATAGACAGAGGCCCACTCCTGTATCACTGTGATCAAAAGCTTCTTCATAAGTGATCACAGTGCCTGAATATCTGTTCGAATCAATGTCACTGGGGCAGTTTGCAACAAAAAGATGTTCTTTCTCAAGACTTGACACCAGCTCAATGGCATGCTGTTCAATCGTGTCATGAGAGTTACAGTTCATCTTGTCAACTATAACCCAGAGTACCCCTGGGTACAGCGACTACACAGAGGCAGGCAATAGGGGCAACCTGGGCAAAACAAGACGATGACAAAATCTGAAATTAAACAAGAAGACTACACTGAGTACCCCAGTGAGCCTTGCGAATACAGTCAACAAGATGACACGTAAAAGAACTACACTGGGTGCCCCACAAGTCCTGAAACAAGTAGGGTTCAAAACAGTGTGTTCAATGGACACAATGCCAGTAACTCTACCGGGAATCTACCGCCCCTCTCGGAACAAAGACAGAAACAACACAAAGGAGAAGGGCCCTCCCAATACGAAGCCGAAGAAGAAGCCACATGAGAAAACAAACAAATTCAACGTGAATTAAATAGGAGGGGAGAGGGGGGGGCAGTGAAAAGCTACCCCGCCTCGGACGAATCCTTAGTCACAAAAACATGAGACCAATTGTAGCCAGGGTGAAACGACAGAGCTATTATGCAGGGCGGTATCCTCGGTATCGAGGCAAAAGAAGAAACAAAAAACCACACGCAACCAACCAACAAGAAACCTGCCATCAAGGGGGGAAGCAGAAAGAGGGGGGCGGCCAAAGCACCACACACACCACACCACGAACAACACAGAAGAAGAGAGGAGAGGAGCCAGGAGGCAGCAGAGGACAGAGGGAGAACGACACACACGCACCAGAAGGGGTACGAACGTGTTTTAGCGGTGTCCAAAAAGGGGCCAAGGATCATACAATGATGAATACCTCAGTGAGGGAGCACACAGCACCCCAACAACACCGGAAGCATGGTGGGAAAGATCCCACACAGGGCCAAAGGTCTTTGTTGCCATGAGACACAATGAAGAGGGGAGACAATGCGCCACAACACTCCACGCACAGAGGCAAGGCAACCAGGCCGTCGCCGGAAGCAACGATACCCAGAGGGAGGGACCAGTAAAACCTGGGCCAAGGCGCCAAAGAGGACCATCCGAGGGGGAGGGGAGGCCACGTTAGGCAGGGAACAAACAAACAAAAACAGAACCATAAAACAAGGGTGGGGCAGTCGTGGAGCACCCTTCGGCGAAGGTACCTTAAGCCCCCTTCGAAGGTACCTTAAGCCTTTGCCGAAGGGGGGACGGGGGGGGAGGGGGGGGTGAACGAGGAACCGAAGCCCCCTTAAGGTACCTTAAGGGGGCTTCGAAGGCTTCGAAGGTATCTTAAGGGGGCTTCGAAGCCTTCGAAGGTACCTTAAGGGGGCTTCGACGAAGGTACCTTAAGGGGTCTTCGCCGAAGACTTCGAAGGTATCTTAAGCGGGCTTGGACGAATTCTTCGAAGCCCCCTTAAGGTGCCTTCGAAGCCTTCGAAGCTCCCTTAAGGTACCTTAAGGTGGCTTCGAGCGTTGAAGCCTTGGCTGAAGCCTTTGAAGGTACCTTAAGGGAGCTTCGAAGGTTAAGGGCCTTCGAAGCCTTCCTCAACGGACCTTCAAATTCAATTTCTCAAGCTCCCCCCTTAAGGTACCTTCCTGAAGGGCCTCTCACCGACTGCCTGGGGGCAGTCGTGTGGAAGGCAAGAGAATTAGATTTCAGATCATGGTATTGTGGAAGGCAAGGGGGGAAGTTTAAATAAAAGTTAGAATTTAGATCATGGCATTGTCGAAGGCAAGGAGGGGGAAGTTTAAATAAAGAGTTAGATTTTAGATCATGGCATTGTGGAAGGCAGGGGGATGAAATTGAAACAAAGAGTTGGAATTTAGATCATGGCATTGTGGAAGGCAAGCGGGGGGAAGTTTAAGTTAGATTTTAGACCATGGCATGGTGGAAGGCAAGGGGGAAATTTAAATAAAGAGTTGGAATTTAGATCAGGCATTGTGGAAGGCAAGGGGGGAACTGAAGAGTTCGATTTTAGATCATGCCATTGTGGAAGGCAAGAGTGGAACTATAAATAAAGAGTTAGATTTTAGATCATGGCATTGTGGAAGGCAAGGGAGGGGGAAGTTCATAAAAAGTCAGATTTTAGATCAAAGTTTTAAAAACAAGAGTTGGATTTTAGACCATGGCATTGTGGAAGGCAAGAGGGCGAAGTGTAAATAAAGAGTTGGAATTTAGATCATGGCATTGTGGAAGGCAAGCGGGAGGAAGTGTAAATAAAGAGTTAGATTTTACATCATGGCATTGTGGAAGGCAGGGGGGGAAGTTCAAATAAAGAGTTGGAATTTAGATCATGGCATTGTGGAAGGCAAGGAGGGAAGTTTAAATAAAGAGTTAGATTTTAGATCATGGCATTGTGGAAGGCAGGGGGATGAAATTTAAACAAAGAGTTGGAATTTAGATCATGGCATTGTGGAAGGCAAGCGGGGGGAAGTTTAAGTTAGATTTTAGACCATGGCATGGTGGAAGGCAGGAGGGGAATTTTGAAGAGTTCGATTTTAGATGATGCCATTGTGGAAGGCAAGAGTGGAACTATAAATAAACAGTAGATTTTAGATCATGGCATTGTGGAAGGCAAGGGAAGGGGAAGTTCATAAAAAGCCAGATTTTAGATTCAAGTTTTAAAAAACAAGAGTTTGATTTTAGACCATGGCATTGTAGAAGGCAAGCGGAGGGAAGTTTAAATAAACTGTTTGACTTTGGATCATGGCATTGTGGAAGGCAGGGGAGGAAGTGTAAATAAAGAGTTGGAATTTAGATCATGGCATTGTGGAAGGCAAGGGGAGAAGTTTAAATGAAGAGTTCGATTTTAGATCATGGCATTGTGGAAGGCAAGGGGAGGAAATTTTAATAAAGAGTTAGAATCTAGATCATGGCACTGTGGAAGCAAGAAGGGAGTGGAAGTTTAAATAAAGAGTTAGATTTTAGATCATGGCATTGTGGAAGGCAAGCGAATTAGATTTTAGATCATGCCTTCGACGAACGTACCTTAAGGCGGCTTCGAAGCCTTCCAAGGTACCTTAAAGGGATCTTCGCCGAAGACTTCGAACCACCTCAAGCCTTTGCCGAAGGGGGGACGGAGGGGGAATGAGGGGGGTGAACGAAGAACCGAAGCCCTTAAGCTACCTTAAGGGGGCCCTAAGGTACCTTAAAGGTGAGTCTTGAGCCTTTGCCGAAGAGGGGGACGGGGGGGGGGGGGGGCTGAACGAGGAACCGAAGCCCCCTTAAGGTACCTTATGGGGGCTTCGAAGGCTTCGAAGGTATCTTAAGGGGGCTTCGAAGCCTTCGAAGGTACCTTGAGGGGGCTTCGACGAAGGTACCTTAAGGGGTCTTCGCCGAAGACTTCGAAGGTATCTTAAGCGGGCTTGGACGAATTCTTCGAAGCCCCCTTAAGGTGCCTTCGAAGCCTTCGAAGCTCCCTTAAGGTACCTTAAGGTGGCTTCGAGCGTTGAAGCCTTGGCTGAAGCCTTCGAAGGTACCTTAAGGGGGCTTCGACGAAGGTACCTTAAGGGGTCTTCGCCGAAGACTTCGAAGGTATCTTAAGCGGGCTTGGGCGAATTCTTCGAAGCCCCCTTAAGGTGCCTTCGAAGCCTTCGAAGCTCCCTTAAGGTACCTTAAGGTGGCTTCGAGCGTTGAAGCCTTGGCTGAAGCCTTTGAAGGTACCTTAAGGGAGCTTCGAAGGCTTCGAAGGCTTCGAAGGCACCTTAAGGGGGCTTCGAAGCCTTCCTCAACGGACCTTCAAATTCAATTTCTCAAGCTCCCCCCTTAAGGTACCTTCCTGAAGGGCCTCTCACCGACTGCCTGGGGGCAGTCGTGTGGAAGGCAAGAGAATTAGATTTCAGATCATGGTATTCTGGAAGGCAAGGGGGGAAGTTTAAATAAAAGTTAGAATTTAGATCATGGCATTGTCGAAGGCAAGGAGGGGGAAGTTTAAATAAAGAGTTAGATTTTAGATCATGGCATTGTGGAAGGCAGGGGGATGAAATTGAAACAAAGAGTTGGAATTTAGATCATGGCATTGTGGAAGGCAAGCGGGGGGAAGTTTAAGTTAGAGTTTAGACCATGGCATGGTGGAAGGCAAGGGGGAAATTTAAATAAAGCGTTGGAATTTAGATCAGGCATTGTGGGAGGCAAGGGGGGAACTGAAGAGTTCGATTTTAGATCATGCCATTGTGGAAGGCAAGAGTGGAACTATAAATAAAGAGTTAGATTTTAGATCATGGCATTGTGGAGGGCAAGGGAGGGGGAAGTTCATAAAAAGTCAGATTTTAGATCAAAATTTTAAAAACAAGAGTTGGATTTTAGACCATGGCATTGTGGAAGGCAAGAGGGCGAAGTGTAAATAAAGAGTTGGAATTTGGATCATGGCATTGTGGAAGGCAAGCGGGAGGAAGTGTAAATAAAGAGTTAGATTTTACATCATGGCATTGTGGAAGGCAGGGGGGGAAGTTCAAATAAAGAGTTGGAATTTAGATCATGGCATTGTGGAAGGCAAGGGGGGGAAGTTGAAATAAAGAGTTAGAATTTAGATCATGGCATTGTGGAAGGCAAGGAGGGAACTTTAAATAAAGAGTTAGATTTTAGATCATGGCATTGTGGAAGGCAGGGGGATGAAATTTAAACAAAGAGTTGGAATTTAGATCATGGCATTGTGGAAGGCAAGCGGGGGGAAGTTTAAGTTAGATTTTAGACCATGGCATGGTGGAAGGCAGGAGGGGAATTTTGAAGAGTTCGATTTTAGATGATGCCATTGTGGAAGGCAAGAGTGGAACTATAAATAAACAGTAGATTTTAGATCATGGCATTGTGGAAGGCAAGGGAAGGGGAAGTTCATAAAAAGCCAGATTTTAGATTCAAGTTTTAAAAAACAAGAGTTTGATTTTAGACCATGGCATTGTAGAAGGCAAGCGGAGGGAAGTTTAAATAAACTGTTTGACTTTGGATCATGGCATTGTGGAAGGCAGGGGAGGAAGTGTAAATAAAGAGTTGGAATTTAGATCATGGCATTGTGGAAGGCAAGGGGAGAAGTTTAAATGAAGAGTTCGATTTTAGATCATGGCATTGTGGAAGGCAAGGGGAGGAAATTTTAATAAAGAGTTAGAATCTAGATCATGGCACTGTGGAAGCAAGAAGGGAGTGGAAGTTTAAATAAAGAGTTAGATTTTAGATCATGGCATTGTGGAAGGCAAGCGAATTAGATTTTAGATCATGCCTTCGACGAACGTACCTTAAGGCGGCTTCGAAGCCTTCCAAGGTACCTTAAGGGATCTTCGCCGAAGACTTCAAAACCACCTCAAGCCTTTGCCGAAGGGGGGACGGAGGGGGAATGAGGGGGGTGAACGAAGAACCGAAGCCCTTAAGCTACCTTAAGGGGGCCCTAAGGTACCTTAAAGGTGAGTCTTTGCCGAAGAGGGGGACGGGGGGGGGGGAGTGAACGAGGAACCGAAGCCCCCTTAAGGTACCTTAAGGGGGCTTCGAAGGCTTCGAAGGTATCTTAAGGGAGCTTCGAAGGCTTCGAAGCCCCCTTACCTTCGAAGCCTTCCTCAACGGACCTTCAAATTCAATTTCTCAAGCTCCCCCCTTAAGGTACCTTCCTGAAGGGTCTCTCACCGACTGCCTGACAAGGGTTGAGTAAGTTTGCACCAGTTCCGCATTCTGCCTTTGCCAAAAGACATTACCCAGGTACCGCTGCAAACGGCACGTGCCACAGTTTTGTCAACTTTCTAAGTTACTGTCCCGAAGGCCATGATCTCGCCATCCTGCGGAATCCAAGGAGCTATATCCAAAAGTGTTGGAGAGCGACTCGTGCATTCAACATATCCATACAAAGAAGTCAAGTTTGTCAAAAAGCAGCAGGAGCCCCGAGACTCTCTCGCAGGGTTCCTTGCGTTCACAGGAAAAATTAATCAATCACATCATAAATTAAATGGCAAAGACGACCTGTTTCTTGATAAACTCAATAATGAACAGAGACCGAACATTTGGTGGATTCAGATCAAAGAAGGTGAACCATAAGCTCATATTTTTAACCCAAGCGCATGCTGAAGGCAAAAAGGACCATTTCAGCTTGTGTTTTCGCAAGTGGCAGCACATGTTTGAATCTTCGTGTGGAAGTTTGTTACCCTCATGGGGTTGCAACTTGGCATTGGTGCGCCAAGCATTCATTGAGTCTTCAGTGGTGAAACTAGACATGGGAAGGTGTCTACAACAGACTTAAGTAGTTTCGATATTCCTTTGGTACACGGAGCTGCAGATGATTTGAGATATCGACCTGTGGGTCTGAGTAAATCTACACGGAGCTCAAGCTACGAGGAATACAGTTTGAAGCTTTATTTAGCTTTGTGACAGTGGGTGAATGCTTTCAGAAGCTATGCAGTTGAGTCGGGATGATATGGTTTCATCGATCTCGGAGGTTCCTTGATTCCTTATGGGAGTGTGAATCTGACGGAGATGGTTTTGGGAACATCCGTTTCGATTCTTGACGTTTTTTGTGGTCCGCGTCCGTTGCCTTTCGGCGGGTCGCACTTGAGACTCCCGAGTGGACCAACAGGAATTCGAACCACCACCGGCAGTCTCTCAGCGCTGGCAAGACCAACACCATACCAACTGAGCCATCGGGTCGCCTCGTTTCGATTCTTGACGTTGCTTCGTATCTGAGATGTTTGTGAAGTCTTTTGATTACCTCTTGCGAGTATGTGAGACAATACTCCGAATTGTGAGGACAATGCCTACGTATAGTGTTCGACCTCTCGGTATTTGATCTACAAGTCTACTTTGTGACCTTTGTATTTGTGACTTATTGCTGACGTTTGGTTATTGCAGTAAGCGAACCACTTTAGCGCTGTGACTGCTGATGACTGGATATTAGCTGAGAAGACATTCTGCTCTCCACGGTGGTTTGGAGCTATGAGAAGATATCTCTGTGTGAAGAACTGTTTTGGAGATGGAACATGAGGTTTCCATGTTGTTCTGTACATCTGTGGCTGCAAGCCAAGCTTACCATCTCCCTGACTGCAATATAAGAAAAGTTTGCTCGCCTGTTCATGTCCATTACGTCAGAATTGTGGCTGCGGGGCGTAATTGAGACGGTTGAGGAGGTCTTTGCACATGCTGCCCGGAGCTTCACCCTCCGACTTGCTGAAACGCTCTCGCAGTACATCTGCTCTCTTACCCGAAGGGCGGAGTCCCTGGCCACCCAAAAAAAAAGTGCCTGCTGTATGCTACTTTCTGGTTTCGCCCAATCCTTTCTGAGCTCATTGTGGCAGCTTAGAGAGAGCGCAGAGGTAAATCGGAAACGTGCCTCCAGTGGCCCAGTCAAAGTTGTCGTCACCAACCAGCCCCACTCTCGGCGTCACACTGGGGTCGGCGTGGTCAGTGATACCACGGCCTTATTGGCGTGGTTTCCTGCAAGCTGGGCCAGCAAAGATCGCGCCTTGTTTCTTGGGGAAGCTGGCGGCAACACTTAAGCTCCACAGGAGGTTTCCTTTTCCTGTCCCTACCGAGTATTTGAGGGCTTGTAGAGAGATGTGGCTGATCAAGTCTTGCAGGCGGTTAAATTTACTGATAAGAACGCTCCAGGATTGAGCTTGGCCTTGGATGAGGAATTTCAAGCAGCTGACTGTTTTTCAGAGCTCGCCCGAGGATACACACAAGGGGTAGTTGACCCTTATATAATGATGGGCCTGCAACCCACTGGAATCATTTGAGTCAATCTGGAAATAATTGTACCGTCCGGTAAAGGACTTACGCCTGAAATGTGGAAACAAACAGCCACCTTGTGCCCGCTCGATTGGCCGTCCAATTATAGCCTTCTGAGATTGTGGCACACGCCCAAAAGCTTCCACCAATATGCTGCTCAACTCAGGCAACAAGTTCAACATCAACATATGTTCACCAATTGGGAAGTCAATCGCGCTAAGCTAGCCAGCAGAGTGGTGTTCCAACGACCAGCGTATTATGTCCGGAACAGACTTTGCAACAGCAGGTACGAGAGCGCGTCTTCCCTGATCGAAAACTACGCAAAAGAGTACCGGATAATGACATAGCTGCGTTTGACGCCACATGCAACGAAGTACGTCGCTTGGCTGCAATAAAAGAAGCAGAGCACCCGGTCTCTTTTGCCATTGGTAATAGCTGGAATGATACTTTCCGAGCAGACAAACGCCATCATCTGGAATACACTCAACGGAGTCAGACATAACCCTCTTCTTTCCACTCCCCCACCCTCCTGGGTCGCACCTCTCGTGTCACCGTTTTGTCTTTTTGGTCTTCCTCAATCCCTGCTTTGGCCCCCTTGTTCGCTCTGATGGGCCCCTTTTGCTCCGGTCGGACCTAACAGTGTGTCCCCTTCCGGCTTTTTGCGTCTTTGCCTGTGCTGTCTACCTGGGTCTGTTAGGCCGCCGGTGCATCTGTCCATAGACGCGGCAGGTGCATTGGGGTCTTACGTTCCCTGTAGTACGGCCGAGCTTTGCACTTGTACTTGTGTGTCTGTCCGTAGATGTGACTGGTACACTTGTGCTCCTTAAGTCGGTTTGTTTTGCTCGCTTCTTTTTGCTGTTCGCCCCTCCTTTCTGCTGTCCTCCTGTCGCTCCGCCTTACTCTGGTCCTGCGCAGTGTGCCTCTCTTCTGCTGTGTCTGTACTGTTCTTTGTCTCCTTGTTTGTCCGTTGGCTGTTTGCTTGTGTTGCCCGGTGGTGCTTGTGTCTTCGTGCTTTCTTTGGCGCCGCGGGCTCGTTGTCTCTGTTGGTTTGTGCTCCTCGCTGTGCTGGTGTGGGCCTCGGTCTTTCCCGTGTTGCCTGCCCTCCCTTGCTGTGCTTCCTGCCTCTGCTTGTCTTCCTCCCCTGCCCCGCGTGTAGTCTATTTTCTGCTCTGGTCCAGCTCACACCCCTGTGTGCTGGTGCCTCCCTCGGAGTATCTGGTTGCAGCTGTGACGGCTCTGTTGCCCTGCTTTCTTGCTGGGAGTGTGGTTTTGCTTTGCTTTCCCTCCGTCATTCGGTTCATGGCAACAAAGGCTTCTTGCCCTGTGTGGGGTGTTCACCCTCTACACCATGTTACTGGTGGCGTCGGGGAGCTTAGTTCGGCCATACTGAGGCATTCACCTTGATGATGATCCAGGCACATCTTAGACTCCGCTAAGCTGCACTGTTGCTATTCTAATGTGATGTGTGTAGCCTTCTCCGCCCTGTCTTCCCCTGCCTTCCCGGCGCCCCCTCCTTTGGCTGCCGCTCGGTCCTTGTGTCCTGTTGTTCCTTTGGTGGTCTTCCCGCTTCCTCCTCTTCGCTGTCTGCGTGGGTTTTGGGCCGTGTGTGCTTCCTCTGATCCTTTCTTTGCCCTCTGATTTGCTTCTCTCCCTCGCTCTCTCTCTTGGCCACTGGTGCATCTGTCCATAGACGTGGCAGGTGCATTGGGGTCCTATTCAGGCACAATGAATGGAGTATCGGTTGATTTTTGTTCGTTTGTTTTCTGGTGTGTGTTTCTTGTTGGTTCTTACACTGAATGAGAGTCACTGACACTGCACTCTTACGACCCACTAAGGTGACTTAGGACAGACGTTTTGCCTATGCGTGCAAAGGCCGTCCTCCTTCGGCCTTGCGTGCTGGCTGAAATTTTGCTCTTTTAAGGGGCTGATTGCTTTTTTGCTGTAATTTGGTTGGTTGTTTTGGTTCCCCTGGGCTGTCCTCTGGCTGGGTACTCTCTGTCGGGTGCTGAATTCGACTGAAAGGGAGCGGTAGATAGCCGGCCGATGCCATGGACCAGCCTGTGCTGCAGCGAGCTTCACCGGTGCTTTCCGGTGTTTCTCCCTGTAGGACTGCCTGGGGCGCCCGCGAGCAGCACAAGACTGCCAACATGGTTCGTCATTGGACAACGAGACGTGGTAACTCTGCAGCTTGTCTACTCTCTGGGTGAGTGGCAATTTAGCCGTGGTTTTGCTACAATGCTACAATGTTCTCTGGTACGTACTGCAACGCACTGCGGGTCCTTCAGGAACGATGACATCCTGACATGTCTTGAACAGTTCTGCAGTTTGTATTTCCTGCGAACCTGCTTTCTTTGACGCTCCACTGCGACAGCACTGGTATTGTGGCAAATGCAATGACAGTTTTTGCACTCAAGCTTTTTCTGCATGTTGTTCAACTTTGCGGATACTGGCAAGTAAGCCGCTGACTGTGCCCACACAACGGATGGCTGCATCTCCCCTATGAAACTAGGGGCATGCTCCCCCGTTTGATTTCTTGTCGGTAATGGCATGTTTGGAAGCCGCTCCCTGGCCTTTTGCTTCCTCATTGTCATTGCTGGCCCCCCTTTCCAAGGGGGGTTCTGATTTCTTTGACCATTGGATTTGTGATCGCAGTTGACAGTCAAGAGGATGACTATTACGCTCATGAAGGCCCACTACGAGCTGACCTGAGAGGACTCTGAGAGAGATTTCGTGGTAGTCTGCTTTCGTGTACAGCTAGGCTCATGCTAGGGTTCACCTCCGAGCTGAGTCTTTATGTCTGCCTGAGCGGCTGCGACACATAATTCGTTTGTTTGCATGTTTTTGATAGGGATGCAGTGGACTTCCACTGCTTCCTGGTGCAAATCGATCCTGTGGGTGTTTTTGTTTGGGCTCTGGCCCCGTTTTGTTTTGGTGTTTTTCTGCGTTTTGTTTCGCTTTTTCCGCTGGCGAAACGCAAGTCTGGCTGGGGGATTTGCGGGTCGTCGCTTTGGTGTGGTTGTTGGTTCTTTGTTTTGCTTCTATCGATTTGCTGATGTCAAGGACCGTGCGTCCTTGTACAGGTGTTTTTGCTGCTTACTCACACGTAAGGACCGAGCCATAGTGCGACATCGGCCAAACTCGAGGAAAAAAAATCCCATGTTGTTCTGTATTGCAAGAGAATTTTGTAAAGGAATTTGAATGGATCATTTCGTTCTTGAATACCGTGTAACTAGTCTAGACGTTTGGTAGAGACTAGTAACACCGGCTAGCTGGTTATTTGCGTTTGGACGAGAACCAGTTTGACTTGAGAACTTTTGGAAATGTTTCTGACGTTTTGTGACTAGGTGATTTGTATATCATAGCAGTTTGGAATTGTTTCAACAACCTTTGAGGGAAGGTTGTGTATTGGAAACCTGGAATCGAGTTTTCCAGTTGAGACATCGGCTCAAGGGAGTGGTGTCAAGTGTTCCGAAGCGAACTGAACTGCAGTGTCACCTAGGGCATTTGAAACAGTAGCCACACTGGAACTCCTTTTGGTTTGTGGCCGTGTGCCTGCCTTGGTTCCTGTTGACCTGTTCCGTTGTGTGTGGCGTCTGGAGAGAAAAGAAGGAGTCTGACGTGCACTTAGGAGTCAGGGTGGAACAAGTTCCTTTATTTTGACATTGCAGAGAAAGTAAGTAACTGCGGGGCCGCAACCACAGTAGGTGTTTGCGTCTGGCGTAGTGGGATAACGAAAGCGTTGATTTGGGTACACGAGAGGTGTACTTGGGTTTACGTTTTTCACATGGTAGCGGAGCACTGAAAAGGGCTACCCACACCATCTTCCGCTGACCCTTGTTTGTGACAAGATGCTAAGGACGTCATCTAAGGTGAGATTGGGATCTTGGATATTGGAGCTCCGTGATCTGGACGCAGAGGCAGAGATGAGCTCGTACTAAGGTGCACCTGTTTCACAGGAGGTGATGATCTGAAAGTATAAGGTCACTAGGGAGTGTGAAGCTGGTTGGAGTCTGTTTGGTTCAGGTGACTTTGAGACTCTGTTTTTTTGTATAGATTTCTACGGATCATGAGGATCGTGGACCTATCGTTTTTTGGACGACTATTCGTTTGCAAGTTGAGCAAGAATCGGCAGGGTGTGTGCTTGGTAGGCTGGACAGAAGTGGATCCATGTAAACTGTCGACAGTGGTACCTGTAGAAGAGCATACAAGATTAGTCAGCTCTGGGCAGGACACTTGTGACTTGGACGGAGGAGTTGAGTTTGTGTTGACAGTGGATTCTGTCAGAGCAAGTTTTTATTTCCACCTTGTATAGGTGCGTAGTCTTTGGAAGGCGTCCATGTGGTATTGGCAGTATTCTGGTAGGGGTCTGTGTCATGGCGTGACGTGTTGCTAGCGTAGGGTCACTATTGCAAGGCTACGCTGGAGTATCTGGAGATGTATGCATGGATGGGACGTTCCTGGACGTAGGAGATTCGTTTCGGCAGCATGAAGTGACAGTAGGTAATTTACTGCAAAATTGGAGATGAAACACACTAAGGTGAGGACGAGAAGAACTGGTTCGCATAATCCGGTGGGACAACTGATTGCCAGGTTTGACACCCAAGGACACTGAGGTATTGGATCAAAGTGCAAAGGTTGGGAACTGATGGTGTTAGGTACATGGTTCTTGCAAACAATTAAGGCATGTCTTAGATCTTGAACTCAGTTGGTCCATGGAGGAGGAGTGACAGGAAAAGGTGTATCAAGTGACTGGAATGAGTATGTAAAGAGCACTTTCTGAGTTGTCGTTTCAGTGTTACTCAATCTGAAGGTAGATTTGAAATTTTGGAGCCCAATACGCATGAAACTTTATGTTTTGGAGTGCACTGTAGATGATTGAAAGTGGGGATCATGCCTGTCGCTGATGGTGCCAAGTGTTGCTCAAGCGGTTCAAAGGTATATCAGATTGCCATGTCCACTCGGGAAGACCAGAAAGAACTTTCGAACGAGGAGCCAACCTCAAGTGGAGCTGGAATGTCTCACTCCAAGGAATTTCAATACAAGAAGGCTACAAAGTTGGATCGTCCAAAGAGTAAGATGGCTGCTGCAAAGGTGAAGGATAAGTCCTGTAAGAGTCAACCTTTCTCCACCAGGAAACGTCGGGCACCTCTCGTTGATGCTGCCACAGCGCCTACTCCTATAGATGTGGAAGAAGATGTGGCATGTATCAGGAGAGAACTACCTCCGGTAGATGCAGCGAAATCTCCAAGTGAGTGTGGAGAAGCAGTACCGAATTCTGGTGATGATGTGCGTAGCGTCTCAGACAGTGAGCTGATGGACGTAGTCGACATCCCAGAGGCTACTTTGGAAGAAGAACTACTCAAAGAAGTTGGATTGAGTGTTACTGCTGAGCCTTAGCTTGTTTGTTTGTGAGGAGACATCAGTAGAAACAGTCTTAGTACCCTGTGGTTGGTTGCCTGGACAGAAATGAACAAATGAGTTTTGTTTTGCTGCGAGAGTGAAACGTTGATCATATGTGACCTAGAGGTGTAGAAGGTCGTTGGCTGAGAAAGATAAAGCTGAAAGCGACAGAGAAATCCGTTAGGTCAGTCTTGTGATGTTTTCACCCGCGAGCTGCTTGAGAGTTTTTGAGGGTATGAGTTTTGGACAGAACACCTGCTCGTGTTTCCGCAGCTGTTTTCTAACTGTTTCGTGTCAAGAGCATTGAGACTGTTGCAGTGTGTGTATTTCAGAACATGGAGTCACTTAAGCTCTGGATCGCTTTAGCGCCCAAGCAGTTGGAAGAGTTGAACAAGGGCAATGAGGTTTTTCCAGGTGGATACTCCGGTCGCTTTGGTCTGCGTTTGGGACCTGCGGAAGCTGTGGATCGTGCCCAATACTTTATGGATTGGACGCCTGATGGATTGAAAGGTGAGTACCATCAGAAAGACTATGCAGTGATGGAGATGGAAATCTCAGCGCTTGGCTACCTTCAAAAGGTTGAGGGCGGAATCTTGGAGAAGACAAAGCCCACCGAGTATCGCTGGCATGGGCCTGTGAAGCATGAAGAACGGGATAGCCAAGGACGCATGTTATACCGTATTAGTGAGATGGCCGCCAAGTTCATTTAACTGGTCAGGGTCCAGGTACAGAAGTTGGGCAGACCATGGAGTATTAGGTATAATTTTTATTTGAAACTCCAGTTTGAAATGCAGAGGAGAAAGAAGAAAGGGTATCTTCAGCAGCCTGTGGGTCTGCGTTGCTCATGTGACGGATGGGCAGTTTGCTTTGCTGTAGTGAAACTGTGAGTTTAGGCGTGTGGAGTTGTCGTGTTGAGTTGGAAGTTGACTGTAGACTTGTAGGTCGTTGGTTTGGAAGAACTGTAAGCGGCAGAGGTCACAGTCAAGAGATCAGCATGGACTGAGATTTGCAGTGAGTGTTAATCCACATGAAGAAGCAATTGAGTTGCATGTTTGCATCGATGCCACGAAGCCATTTTTCTTTGCTGAGTCCAGGAGTGTAATCTCGGTTTGAACTCAATGGAGGATAGCATTCGTCTTTGGATAGCTCTCGCCCCACCACAGATGGAAGAGCTGCGGACGCATCATAGAATCCAACCAGATATCCATACCTCCAGGATCGATTTGAGTGCGACCCATGCGCCAATCGGGCGTGCTACGGATGTTCAATGGTGTCACACTTTCAACTACTTCGAGTTCAGCCTTCTTCAAGTGGAAATAACTGCTTTGGGATACTTCCACATCTTGCGAAAGTATCCCAAAGCAGAGATAATGGAGAGGGTTCGACCTGGTGAATCCCGTTGGTACGGATTTCTTCTTCCAGAAGAATATGATGAGCAGGGAAGATTGCTCTATCAGGTCATCGATCCCATGGTTGCTAATGAGCCGGTTCGTGAGCGTCCTGCTAGGAACTGTAGAGTGGGCGAGTTGTAGATTATTGTGCTTTAAGTTTTTTGTTTGAGCCTTGCAAGCCGTGGCAAAACGGTGGAAAGCTCGCTTTGGGTGCTTGTGATCGATGACGAGAATGGTTCAATAGTCGATGCGAACATGTTGCAAAATGAGAAGATGCAATCATGTGGAATTTCAATCTAAACGAAATGAAACAAACGAAACATGAAACACAAACAAGTTTGAGTGTTTGCAATGCTCCTTGCTCTTGCAGTTGAGATCTGCAGTCAGTGTGTCATTTGACGAGTGCAGTTTTTGTGAAGATGACTTGTCGAAGGGTTCTTGCAAAACCACGGAGACCTGTTCTTTTCCAGAACATCTGCATGCATGTCAATGAGTGACAGTGAGTCTGCACTGCATATAGCAGGGAACGCACAGTGAACTCATTAGAACTCGTGATGGTCCTCCATGGTTTGGGGACGAGTACAGACTTTTATTACATGTTGAAACATGTGTATCAATGGTTCGCAAAATTCCAGTATGTTGGAGACATCTGGAATTTTGGGAAACATCTTAGTCAGTTAGTTGTATTGTTGAGCATACACATCATGTTGGTTGGTTTGTTTGTTTGTTCTGATGTTTGAGACATTGAGATGGTAGGGCATGAGGCTCTATTGCCAGCAGGGATTTTCAAGTAGAGTAGTACAGGCTCTTAGAACTCGTTTGGAGCGTACGTTGAGAATGGCTGCTGAAGAAGGTCACGGTCATGGCGGCAGCAGCCGAATCCGTTCTCGTTCCAGAGGACGTGGCGCTGAGGCTGATGCTGCCAACTTGGGTCCTGAGAATCCCACAGTGTTGGATAGCACTGGTGCCGGCATGGGAGATGTTGCTGGTCCTCCGGCAGGTGCTGAAGTGGGTGATGGAACCGTACCTTTGGCAGATGGATCTGTGCCACCAGGAGGAACAATGCCAGAAGGAACTCCAGGAGACGTGAATGCTCCGTTTCCACCGGTTCCTCCAGTGATCACCCCACCTGGTGATGTGAACGCGGCTGAAGTCTTGGCTGTGAGTACGGAATTGGCTCGGAAGATCTCAGAGTGTTCCAACAGGCTTGCAAATGTAAGTGAAGAGCTTGCCATCACCATGGAGCATTTCACCCAAGGAAGAGTGGAAATGAAGAAAGGATTTGAAGAATTGAGTGTCCAGATCCAGAATCAAGCGACCTGCATAACAACAATGACATCAGGAGTGTCGTTTCAGGCCGGAGAAACGACCAAGCTTCTCAAAGCTTTCGACCGGTGGGCTGCCATTGGTCGTTGGGCTCTAACTGGCAACCAGTCAGTGGAAGCCAACATACAGGGAGTCAAAAGTGAAGTGGAGAAGCAAACAAAGAAGTTGGAGACCAACCTCAGTCTTGGCTTTGATAGCATTGGAAGGCATCTTCGAGAGATGGTGAGACTCCTAGAGGAACGAGCTCAAATCTTTTGTTTGGTCAAAGTGTTTTATAGTTTTTTTGCCCATGGATGTCAGTGGATTGGACATCCCTGACTTAAGGTACATGTCAATATTGTTGGAATTGTACTCTTGACGTTTCTAAAAATGGTTGTAAGTTTGTTTTGGTAGTTTTTCACTATGCGATAGATCAGCTTTTATGCTGACCAGAATTCATTTCTTTAGTGATGTTTGAGGATTGATGGATTTTACCTCAAAAGGGGGCAAGGTCTGTCTTTGGAAATATGTCCTGAGCTTAGCGCGCCTAATACTTAGCTTGTCCGAAGCTGAGTCTGCGTGGTGCAACAATGTCTTGAACTTAATTTTATTTCCACGAATGTGGATTTTATCTGAGTATTTTTAGACTGACAGTTTCGCTTGTCTGACACGCCTATCTTCCATTGGAAGACGTGGATTAGCTGAAACAGTCGGCCTTTGTTTTTGTGTTGACTCCGACAGTGCTTCGTCTGTCTTCGTCTTGGATCTCGTGTGTGTTGTTGGTGTTTTTTCGTTTGTTCTAGGGAACAACAAACAGCACTGTAGTTGATCGTGAATTGACGCCATGGTCTCTTCGATCAGTTGATGATCTGGTATTGGAAGAAAGAAATCGTTCCGAAGAGACACCTTGGGACGGTTGATGGATTCTGAGCTGGTGATGTTGACGGGTTGAGGATAGATGGGAGCTTTGCCCATGGAGACGTCTATGGAGTATTGCTGAAATCAGCGTTGGCGATGGTTATGGATATGAATAGACTGTTTATTTATGATGAACGAAGCGTTGGAGGGACAACCGTTTTTTGTTTGAGAATCATCCAGAGTTGGAGCGATTCTATTCTACTTTCAATCTTGAACGACTTCAAGCTGGAAGATATTTTTGAGAATCAGTTGATTTCTCAGAGACAGGTATATTTTTTGGAAACTTCGTGTGTTTCAGAAGAGTTTAGACTTCATTTACGCTAGTGGATGAAGAACATCTACAAGCACCTCAACAAAGTCTTCAACATTATTTCGAAGATGTGCTGAAAAGATGGAATATCGAAGTCTATTGGCGAATACAACGTCTTCTACACCTCTGACATTGAAGGTATGTCGAAGTTCATACTGGATGTGAGTTTTAGTATGTATGTAAAGAGAGAGATGAATGTCATGTCGAAAGGGGGTGTGGAAGTTTGTCACCCTTATGGGGTTGCAACTTGGCATTGGTGCGACAAGCATTCATTGAGTCTTCAGTAGTGAAGCTGGACTATGGGAAGGTGTCTACAACAGACTTAAGTAGTTTCGATATTCCTTTGTGGTACACGGAGCTGCAAGAGATGATTTGAGATATCGACCTGTGGGTCTGAGTGAATCTACACGGAGCTCAAGCTACTTTGAATACAGTTTGAAGCTTTATTTAGCTTTGTGACAGTGGGCGAATGCTTTCAGAAGCATTCGCTATACAGTTGAGTCGGGATGATATGGTTTCATCGATCTCGGAGGTTCCTTGACTCCTCATGGGAGTGTGAATCTGACGGAGATGGTTTTGGAACATCCGTTTCGATTCTTGACGTTGCTTCGTACATCTGAGATGTTTGTGAAGCCTTTTGATTACCTCTTGCGAGTATGTGAGATACTCCGGAATTGTGAGGACAATGCCTACGTATAGTATTCGACCTCTGGGTATTTGATCTGGAAGTCTACTTTGTGACCTTTGTATTTGTGACTTATTGCTGACGTTTGGTTATTGCAGTAAGCGAACTACTTTAGCGCTATGACTGCTGATGACTGGATATTAGCTGAGAAGTCGAGCAGAACATTCTGCTCTCCACGGTGGTTTGGAGCTATGAGAAGACATCTCTGTGTGAAGAACTGTTTTGGAGATGGAACATGAGGTTCCCATGTTGTTCTGTATTGCAAGAGAATTTTGTAAAGGAATTTGAATGGATCATTTCGTTCTTGAATAGCCGTGTAACTAGTCTAGACGTTTGGTAGAGACTAGTAACACCGGCTAGCTGGTTATTTGCGTTTGGACGAGAACCAGTTTGACTTGAGAACTTTTGGAAATGTTTCTGACGTTTTGTGACTAGGTGATCTGTATATCATAGCAGTTTGGAATTGTTTCAACAACCTTTGAGGGAAGGTTGTGTATTGGAAACCTGGAATCGAGTTTCCAGTCGAGACATCGGCTCAAGGGAGTGGTGTCAAGTGTTCCGAAGCGAACTGAACTGCAGTGTCACCTAGGGCATTTGAAACAGTAGCCACACTGGAACTCCTTTTGGTTTGTGGCCGTGTGCCTGCCTTGGTTCCTGTTGACCTGTTCCGTTGTGTGTGGCGTCTGGAGAGAAAAGAAGGAGTCTGACGTGCACTTAGGAGTCAGGGTGGAACAAGTTCCTTTATTTTGACATTGCAGAGAAGTAAGTAACTGCGGGGCCGCAACCACAGTAGGTGTTTGCGTCTGGCGTAGTGGGATAACGAAAGCGTTGATTTGGGTACACGAGAGGTGTACTTGGGTTTACGTTTTTCACACTTCGTCCCCAATGCTTGTTCGATGCAGGCTGTCAAGAGGCTACTATCATAAATCTTCCCAGGACGTCACAGGTCTTGGTTTATCAAAGCAGTCGTGCCAGATGAGAATAGCCTGGGTGTGGTTGCAATCCACGCAGGCACGCGGGTTCTGTATATCAACTTGTCCAGAACAAGAAACGCCGCTCCGGAAGTGGTGTCTGTCATCCGGTCGGCATATCAAGCTCAATGCACAGGTGACTAAACCTGAGGCAGAAAAAACAAAGGCAGGAGCCGGCCAGAGAACGCAGCCGCTCTCACAACAAGGATGCCGCCAAGGATAAACCCAAAGAGAAAGAGAAGAAAAATCCAAAGAAGCGGGCCCCTTTGGCCCTTTCATGCACAAAGGGACATCGCTCGATACCGGCGGCGGCGGTAATTGCGGCTACACTTGCCTGGCAGCTGCGCTGGCTCTCGACAAGGGAGAATCGATCGAACAGGTGAAGGGCGATCTGCCAGCACGTGCCACAACAATCAGACATGACTTATTTAAACATTTGGATAAGTATGCTGCTGAATAAGGCCCTTCCCCCACCACATGGGAAGAATACTTGGAATGCACGCTCAGGGAAGGACGGTGGATCGACGGTCTCAGTTTGAGGGCGGCAAGCAAACGCTATGGTGTGCACATCATTGTCATTCCCTTGGCAGGAGAAGAGAAAGACAAACCCATGGCTTTTGGAACGCCCCGGTCAGGGAGAGAGCCCATCGTATTGCTACTCAATGATCGGCAAGGCCATTACACCCTGTTACAGCTCAAAGCCGGCCGGCAATGGCCCAAAGAATGGACTCAAGCGGCTCAAGCCTCTGTTGCCAGCGTCGCCCTACGAGGCGGCGGGAAGTCACCAGCTCCTGCCAGAAGTTGTGCTAGTGCGGCCCACTCCTGGCGACCTGCGCACACGCCTGAATCCAAGACCAAAACAATCAAGAGAAATGGATCCGTCAAGTCACACGGCGCTTCCTGGAGACCAGCCTGTACACCTGAAAGCTCCAGAAAAAACTTCCAGCATGTTATCCCAACAGCCACCGAAGCACATTGACACGAAACATCAAGTCTTGCACTAAGACAGCCATGACAGTCAATAAACCAAAAAGTAAGACAGTCAGCAGCGCAGTCCGCAGTGTGCAGCCTGTGGGCACCGGCAACAGGAAACAGAACAAAAAGAAGGGTACCCGAGCTACCCACGTTTCCGAGCAATTTGTTTGGACATGCAATTTGTGTCAGCAAGTTTTCAGATACCATAACAAGAAGTCACTTGCCTGTGCACGACTTAGGCATATCAAAAAGGAACACCCCAAGAAAGCCAAAGCTGTTCATGCTTGTTTCCCACGCCCAATTACTCAAATCGCAAATGCGAGCGGAAGCATTCCAGAAAGTCAGCGAGCTTGGACATGTAACAAATGCGGGGAGGGGTTGGCGTACATGCCGCGCCACCAACTCAAAATTAGCCGCGATGCTCATGTCATACGGTGCTATGGTATCACCAAAGCTAAACTCAAAAAGCTTCACTACAACAGTCCTATCTGGCGAGGAATCCATGCACAGCTTGTCAAATCAAATGCAGAGAAAAAGATCAAACGCAACGACAGCTTGATTGAAAGTTACAACCAATCCACTCAGGCGGGGGCTTTCCGTATCCCGCATGGTTTTCTTTCTGATTGCATTAATTTCAGCTGTGGGACATGTACTCTTGTTTTCCAGAAACTTAGTTATTTGCTCCAACATGAGTGTGGTGGACACGCTGCCAGATCCGTTCACATGGCACGTGGCTCGAGACAAAATCTTTGGTTGCGATGTAGACAAAAGAAGATCAAAAGGCAGTCAAGCTCCTAACCAGACATTGGAAACTCAGCCACCAAGAAATAAATGTGCTTGAAAAGGCTGGCACAGACAAGAAGTTGCCCCCGCTGCCAGCGCAAGTCTGGCAGCGGGACCACACAGAAGATGGTGATGTTGAGCCGAACCCTGGTCCGTCAAGTTGTCGTCACATGCATGGCATCACGATCAACGTCAATGGCCCTGAAAATTCATGGGCCTGTGCCAGGTGGATTTGTAAGGAAAAACCCGCCATTGCCATACTCCAGGAACATTGTCTGCTGCCAGACAAGCAGGCAGATCTTTCTAGATTCATGCAGGCTAAAGGCTACAGAAGCTGGTTTGTTGCACCTCCGGCATCACACAGCGTCTTAGGGCATGCCTACACATCTGGTGGAGTGGCCATCTTTGTGCGTAAAGACAAGGGTGCTAGAGAAGTGAGCAGACATGTTGCCTATGACGGACAAGCCATTATGCTTCAATTGGATCACATGTTTATCATTGGTGCATACTTGCCGCCCCGCAACCCCCAAGCAACGCAAACACTGACAGTGCTGGATGAATGGATTGCATCGGCGGGAGCCTTAGAGCCAGTTGTCATTTTAGGAGATTTCAACCAAGAGCCGGAACTTGCAGACCGGTGGACGGCCCTCGCCGATGGTGGAGCAGCCAAAGTCGTTTCCCTCCCTGATGGGACCAGAGCATCCACGAGGTGGGAAGGTAACAGATGCATTGACTGGATTTGGTCCTCACACCCTTTCATGGTGGATGAACTTGCCTTTTCCGAAGCTGTCTTTTCTGATCATAAAGCCTTAACTTTTAATCTTCAATACAGGCAGGATCTTCGAATCAGCAATCTCTTGAAGCTATTTCGCAGTTTTGGAAGACTATCTGGGAAAGAGACAGGCCACCCGTGCAGGAAGCTTTTCAGTTTTGGCAGGAAGGCAGTGAGCCCATGCCGGAATATGCCTGGTCAAACCTCACACCTAAGGAACTTCACAGACAAGCAATCAGAATGAAGGGCTCAGCCGGTGGAGCAGATGGGATAACCGGTATCGAAGCGGCACAATTGCCGCTCCGTGCCTGGGAAATCTTGGCCGAACTGCTGACCAGATGGATTGCGCTTGCACGCCAAGATTTTCCAAGTGTTTGGCAACATACCAGACAGGTACAAAATTACGCACACAAGATCAGGCCATATCTGCGAAGGATTTGCGACCGATATCCATCCAGTGCACTATTTGGCGAATAGTTAGTTCTGCTTGGACCAGGGGAGCCGCAACTCGCAGATGGATACTTTCTTGGGTCCATCCAACAGCCTGTGGTGGTATCACGGGAAAGGAGTCGCCAGAGCAGTGGACATGTTGTTTCAAAAATTTGAAAAAGGAGGGGTTTTGCTGAGCTTAGATTTTCAAAAATGTTTTGACACAGTGGATCCAGAGCTAGGTATTCTTTGTCTTCGGCATTTCGGTTGTCCTTCTCCCATGCTTCAAATGTTGAAATTTGTATGGCAGCAGTCACGGTGGCTTACTTACAATGGTGAGTACATGCCGGGGCCTATAGAGGTGCGTACATCACTCCCACAAGGGGATGCCACCAGTCCCCTGACTTTACTTGCTTTGATGACAGGAATTACCAAGATTGTGCTCTGCCGTGAGCCCCAGCTTTTCAGTTTAGCCACATTCCTTGATGATCGAAACATGATTGCAAGAGATCCCCAGCAAGCATTTCGCTTATGGCAAACCTGGCAAGAGGTGTCATCGCGTTTGGGATTGTGGGAAAATGACAGCAAAGCACGTGTAGTCCCCCGGAGGGCTGCATATGAAGCTCAGCTTGTGGCACAAGGCTTTGCACAGCATCATGTCACAAATGCAGCCAGGGTTTTGAGCATTGATTTCACAACCCGCCTCGGTGCTTCGGACCGAAAAACTTCAGAAGAACGCTTGAGAGTGACCAAGTCTCGACTGCAACGGATTGCACTACTGCCAGTTGGAATGCATCTCAAAGCCAACATGTGGCGTCCATCGCCATCCCTAAAGCTGCTTGGGGCTGTTGGACCAACTTGAGCCAAGTGCGTTGTCTAACTAGCATAGTCAAAAGAACAGCAGGTAGTGAACATCCTCAAGCATCCACTGACTTGTTTTACATTTTGGCCGGGCACGGCCTGAATGCTGAGTTTGTTGCTGGCATGCAAGTATATCTGTATTTGGCTGCTGAGGTACGGAAACGTGCTCGCCAATGGCCTCGCAGCCCCACCAGAGGCACATGGCTTGGCACTGTCCGAGGCTGGCTGGAAGACCTGGGTTGGATCGAGGAAGGTCCATTTCATTGGCGCTGCCATGCACTTGGCGCCCGTGGCATCATCCGCTGGTCGGGCCGTGTGTCTACAGCAGAACTTGATGTAGAAAAACATATGCTGAGAGAATCTTGGAGACGCATCCTGTTTGCCAACTTTTTGGGTAGCTCACGCAGAGATGCGCAGGCAATTGGTACACCTCCTGATGCAGAATCTAGAGTTGCTGCTGCGAGGCAGTTGTTTCGAGAATTTGATACACACGCTAAGGCAGTCATGATGGGGGCAGTGGTTTCCGATGCGCGATTGGATCGGATGTATCACAGACTCATCCAGCCTTGTTCTTGGTGCCAGCATCCAAGTGCAATTCCATGCTGGGACCATGCTGCTTGGTACTGCCCGGCATTCTCGGCCAGCAGGCCCCGCCGTCCCAATGATACATTTCAGAGAATTTTAGGCTGGCCAATGGGCCGCAATCCAGGAACAGATCAAGCAGTGCTTGCCCATTTGGGGAAAGTGCGCCAAAAGCTTCTTGACAAACGATACAGAGGAATTGCCTAAGGGCTTCTTTTTGGTGGCAGCGTCTTAGTGCAGACTCCGGTCTGCATATTTGGCCTGTTGCCTTTGCAATATTTCCCATTCGAGACCCCAACACCGCACCAGCTCCTTGCACGTGGTGTGCGTCTGGCAATGTGCCAACATGGGATCACTTGGCCTGGGACTGCCCAGCCTTTGCTGCGACCCGAACGTCGCCCCCGCATGATCTTTTGCAGAGAGTGCTAGGTTGGCCAACAGGCCGGAATGAATAGGTTGATGCTGCGATCTTGACCCACTTGGGCTGTGTCGGAGAGCGTGTGCTGGATCGAAGATATCGCAGCAACTAAGGTTCTTGAAATTCTTGGGTCGCAGTGTCTACTTGGCCTGCTGCCTTCCAACTATGATAACCTTTGCAGTGCCGCAGTGCCACAGACCCGTCGTGAGGAGACGGTGGTGGTGGTGGCATACCTGCCATTGACAGATTTCGTGGACACCGTCTCACGCCACTGCGAGGCAATGCAGCTGCAGATACAGGGCCTTGAGTCCAAACTGGAGCGACAGGCCGAGATCTTGGACAGGTTGCGCCACTGGGTATGTGCGCAAGATCCCAATTTGGTCCCACTTCTTGGACACGGACCAATGCTGGCCAACAGGTCCGGATCACCTTTTTGATGGCGGGGTGACACAGCATCTCGCTGCCTTATCATGTCTTACCCAGACGAAGCTTTGGGGACAACTTGACAGAGATGATTGGGGCGGAGCATCAGACTCCACTCGTGATAGCGACAACCGCCAGCAGAAAACATGCGATTCCGATTTCAGATGTCAACATTTCATTGCAGTGATGTCATTTCATGTTTGCAGATGTCAGGGTTGAGTTTGATTTGGCGTTTTTAGTTTTAGCTGTTTGTTTGGTTGATGCTGTTGTTGCGTAGGACGCGTCGGTTTTATTTCAGCGACTTTGTTCTTGTGTCCCTTTCATCCTGGCGGGCTCCCGTTTCCCTGTTCTCTTTTCTCTTTTGTTTGAGCGTCAGCTCTTCAGTTTCTGTCCCCTGAGAACAGGCGTCAGCAGTTTAATTTTGCCGTCAGCTTGCTCGCAAAAACCACAGGGGAACTTTTAAACCTGCGAAAGCAACACATTTCGTTTTCCGTTCAGAGCGGGGTAGCTGTTCTTACCCTGGGGTTTATGAAGGGCGGCAAGCGCATGGGCGTGAGCGATAGCGTCACCCTCACCCATGAAGTAGCTGTTCGTTTTCTGCGCCAATGGCTGCATATCAGTCACGAGGGGCAAGGTTTTTGCTGCTCAGCCGCCCGCTGGCGCACCCTTTTTGCTGATGGTACTCGGGATCTTCAGTTACAAACTTTTGAATTCAGGCCATATTCCCTCCGTCGAGGGGGTGCTACATGGTACGTCTCCAAGTTTGGAAGTCTCGATCGAGTCGTGCATGGGTCGATGGCAAGCAGCTCGAACTGCTCGCATATATTTGAATGAAGGCCTCGCAACTTTGGCCCACAAAGTCCGGCTTGCACCGTTTCACCTTACTTTTAAGCGTTCTGATCCACGCTCACACCCAATCCTTGAGCCGCCTAAAGGCAGATCAGGGGGACGTGGAAAAGGGGCCAAAAGGAACAAAAAACATAGCAGAAAGGCTAAAAATCACAAAAGGTGATTCAGGGGCCCTGTGGGTCTAGGGTGTCAGGGTCTGGCCAACCCCTAGGAGGGTACCCAAAAATTTTAGTGTAGGTCCTTGAGGCCCTGGAGTACAGTGGTAGGATTGTACCCGGCGGGGGATCTGAATTTCTACTCCAAATGTACCATCTGTTTCATATTTCTTCGACCTCTTTGCTGTGAAGACTGTGAAGCGGAACAGAAAAAAGGCGGTTCACTCTTTCCTTACCCGACCCCGGGGGTAAAGAATTAAACGTCTTATGCATGTTCCTTAGGCTTTGGTTCAAGTTCCCGGCCCCTCCCTTTTTCCTTCTTTTCCCCGTTGAGCCAAGCCGAAAAGGGGCCAAAGGGAACAAAAAACAGAAAACAAAAGCCTAGAAAGGCTAAAAATCACAAAAGGTGATTCAGGGCCCCTGTGGGCCTAGGGTGTTAGGGTCTGGCCAGCCCATAGGAGGGTGCCCACAAATTTTAGCAAAGCGGAGCAGAAAAAAGGCGGTTCATTCATTCTTTATATATATATATACTTCCGAACCCAATTTGGATGGAAAATGTTGATCCACAAACAACAACAATGACCATATACCCAGTGAATACCTTTTACCGTGCCTTGTGCCAGGATTGAACCAGCAATATATCATGAAAAAATATGCACATTTTCAACCGGAGGAAATTGCCATACATTTTTAACTTCATGGTTGCGTAGATGCATGAACCTGCTGCCAATTTTTTCAATGCCGATGTACGTTTTTAAATTCACCTGATTCGAATTGGTTTCCAACGGTTTCATTGCGATTCCTTTTTGTGGTCTTGCAAAAGGTGATTTTGCATTGTTTGATCCGGCGAATCATGCAAACCATTCTATTTATAGCAATCACTTGTGAATTCGTGTATTTTATTTTTTTCGCCGGAAAAATCGTGCGATTTGGTTGATGTTAACTTTAACACACATTTTGCACATGGTTTTGCATCATCATGATCATTTTTTTTTTTGGGCGCTTTCTCGGCTCCCCAGTCATTGGACCTATAGTCCGGTCGTCGGTGTGGCTACGGCGATGGGGTACGGCGGGTGGACCCGCCTTGTATTTTGTAGTGATGCAAAACACACATGGTTTGAGAACAAAAACAACATGCAAGAGTTGGCCTCGACTCATGTGGTTCAATATTTTCATGTACAGTAAACAAGGTACTGTACTGGTTTTGCCCGCAGGAAATCCAAAGGACGCGGGTACGGCCGACGAGAACTTGAATGGGGCATCGTTCTCGGATCTATGGCCATCAAACCGATTTGTTTGATGATCAATTCAATTCGAAAATGTTGCGTCCTTGACTCCCCATATTTTTTCATCGATTTATGATTTATTTAATATTTGATGTTGGTTTTTGCAGATGTCGTATGTTTTTTTTGCATGGATTTATGTCATATTTTTGTTGGATTTTGCAGATGTCGTATTTGAATTTTTGGATTCTGTGATTTTGTTCGATTCATTGTTTCAAAATTTGGAACCAACATGTTTTCACGGCTTATCATTGGAATTATGATCCATTCCTTCTGCTTTGCGACAAATCGTTCGATGGTGCATACTGTTACAATTGCCCTCATGAGTAAATTTATTGTTTTCTTGACCATCATATCGCGCAAATTCAACATAGTGATCGTGTTCCGCCTGTTCTTCCTTTGCTTCCTCCTCATCGGCATCTCTGTTTTTGTACTGTTCTGATATCAAAACTCTTTGATGCCTACCCGGACAAACAACTTTGTAGACTATATTCCCCATTTCAAGGCTCAACATGGAACGGACGCAAAGGCAAAGGAAAGGGTAAGCAGGACTGGGGGCATCATTGTTCAAAGGGCCATGGAACGGTGGGAAGAGCAAGGTGGTATCATGTTTTTTTTGGCACCATTGGGTGCAGGGATCATGGCATATGGTTTTTGGGATTGAATTGAAGACAACCATCCGCCAAAAAATACATGAGTTCGCCAACATTCTTCACTATGAATAAAATTGTTTACTCCTGGTTGCGGTTTAAATTATTGACCACCAAACATATATGGGAATGGGTCAAAACCAATTATTACCATATCTTGAGGAAAAAACATCCATTAACCGACCAACTATTTTGGGCTACCTAAGGTCCTAGGATTTTGAGCCATAACCAAATGGTTTTTGATCCTAATGACAAGCCTTTTGTGGGTTCATTGGTACCTGGGTACCAAGTCTTTTTTGCTGCCCAGAACCGTGGTGTCTGGCGAACCATCGTCAAGCGACCAACCTCCAAGGAGCAGCGTGGGACTGTAAAGTGGAACTCTTCACTTTGTGGTATTCAGTTTTGACCCCTTATTGTTTCCACCATCTACACCACCATCCACACTGCCGGCTGGCAGGGCTATGGTCGTGGTCGCGGCAAAGGCTACAACGGCCGAGGTAGTTGGTCTTCCGGCTACCGAAAGGGCCGGAGACCGAGCAAAGAGTCTGAGACATGGGGACGGTAGGGGATAGCCATCCAGACAATCTTCAGCTTTCCGACTTAAGTGCGATTTTTCTTGGCTGGCAATACCAGTGCACTGGCCAAAGTGCGGCTAAGATCACGTGTAGTATCTGAACATTTCTTTTCGACCTTTTGAAGGCGTTTTATGTCAAGACAAAAAGGAGTGATGTTCCCTTGATCATTCAAAACCAGAAGGATGAACACACCAACTGCATTCTTTTGCGTTTGGAACATGTCCCAGTCCCATCGATGTTGCAACTTGACCAGCATTTCTAATGGTTGCATCACAATTGTTTGGTCATAATTTTCCAATTCTTGGTGAGTTCTCTGATGTTTTTCTTGCTGAAACGATCTACAGCCACATCATGATTTTCTATTCTCGAGGCTATGGCAGAGGCTACGGCTACAGCGGCTACAGAGGCTATGGCAGAGTAAGCTATGGCTATGGTCGTGGAAAAGGACTGGGAGGCCCAGTTCTGGTTGGGATTTATGCGACCAAGGGAAGTGTTTAGGCTTTTCACTACTTGGAGCATTGGAAAAGGAATTTAAATGTTGGATTCTCGTTTTTTTTTTTTTTTTCTGATTATCTTACTTTCTTTTGGTTTGATTTCGTTTAATCCGAGTCATAGACTTTATTGCAGTCACTGAAACATTTTGCTGTGGTCATGGATTCTTCCTAACTTCCAAGGCCGAGGGAAAGGCGCCAACTGAGCGGCAAAGGAGGGCAAACAGATGGAAAACTGATTCAAATTGTTTATTGTCTTATTGTTGTTAATTTTGTTCATATTGGTCATGTTGATCAATATTGTTAATATTGGTTATTTATATTGATCTTGTTATTGTTGTCCTATTTTCCTCATAGTATTTTGATTCTTAATCACTATCAGACTACTATACGTTCATTTATGACATTTCTTTCATGATTCCCAGAGTACCACCATGTGCCTTTGATGTCAGCATTATTACGGGTATCATGACACTATGTACTGTACATATGACAATGATATTTGTATCAGGTAACTTGTGCAAACTCCATCTCAATCCATCCCATCTGGATTCTGTTCAACGAACTCAGTGCTAGAGATGGTCGCCTGCCTGGCTGGCATTTTGCATGGACGCTGAACGGCGCTCAAGTTTCTGGATGTGCTTCCCGGCCATTCTGCAGGATGTGAAGTGGCAATTCCACGTTACATCGTGTGCATGTGTGTTCACGGAAAAACAGAACATTTATTCTTACAATTATATTATATATATATATTATTATTATTATTATTATTATTATTATTATAATATATATATATGTATATGTACACACACATGCAATTATAATATCGTATTCAATTATCATCATATCATTTATCATCATTTAATATCATTTAACTATACAATGATAATATATGATCATCTACAACCCCTGCAGCATTTTGGGAGGCCGTGGCCGTGGAAAGGGCAAAGGCAAAGGCAAGAGAACTCAGGCGCTGGATATGACTGAAAAACTACGTGTCATGAGCCAATAATATCCAATCACAAACCAAGGATTTTTTTTTTTCGGAGTCTATTAAAAAACTTGAAACCTGACGGTCAAACTTACATTAGAACTGGAAGGAAGTGTGCGTGCGTGCGTGCGTGCGTGTGTGTGTGTGTGTGTGTGTGAAACCCGTTATAACATACGGATATTTTACAATTTCGTACAACGAAGCAAGGAAGACAATATGTGGCGACAATAAGAACTGAATTTTAATTCAGACATGCAGGGGGCTGGAGTGTGAATCAGAAGTCTCCAGCCAACGAAGACGCTTCTGATGTCACAGTGATATCAACCTGGGACGCTGGGTTGACGTACCTGCAATGTTGGTTCGAACTTTTGCACAAGCTGTTCTATTACCTTGTTTTTGAGTCCTTTGGCAAGAATCGATTGCCCGAATTTCACCGTTTGCAACCGTGCCCCATCGAAGGTGACTTAGGAAATCAGGCGACGGTAAGTTCTACTCTCATCATCATCAAATCAACCTAAGCAGTGTGTGTGTAACATCTAAATAGATGTAAAACTTCTCTCTTTTTTCTTCCTTTGTCCTCTCCCTTTCTAACTCTAATTACAATGCAGGGGGCAGTAGCACCATTGCAAGTCTACTGCCAACGAAGACGCTTGCAATTGGTGGTGATATCTGGCCTGATCAGCCAGACGTACCTGCATCAGTTTTGTTTTTCATGATGGGATGTGGCTAACCCGAGAACCACCAAGCCGTCATTCAAACAATTTCTTTTACATCTGGCATTACGTTTGAATATCTAATCTGCATGTTTCAGGATTCAGTTCCTGCCGGATCATATAGTGATCCATTCTTGTCTAGTGTGATTTCCATGGTGGCTCCGACATGGTGCCATGGAGCCATTTGAGGCAACCCTCTTCAGGGTGAGTGTCGACAGTCTTGAATTCTGAATTCACACATTTTAATTTGGTAATTCATCTAAGTAAATCGCAACAGCTGGCCCTTCCGTTTTGCACCTTTTTGTGAAGTCCCGCGGCTCCTGTCGTCCCTTGAGATCCTGGTGAAATTCTTTTCTACTGAGTGAAGTTGTGCCGAACATTCAGAAACCTCTTATTCTGCAGCACTTTCACAGCGACATTTTGCAACATTACATGAAAATGGATCAGGCAGGCCCACGTCTTTCAGGTGTGGTCTTTTCCTTTTGGTTGTCTGGTGAGGTGAAACATGTTGTGCACCTAATTCGATGGAACTTGAAAGCCGTTTTATGCCCTTGTGGCTGACTGGAACACGGGCCTGTTGTGGCACAATCGCACGAACAGTAGGTCTAGGAACTGGGTCCTGTTTTTAATTAATTGTTTTGGTTTTTGTCTGGCATCAACTAGTTCCCCATTGGTCCCTAATCTTTCCCCGCGTGCCTCTCCGTAACGTGTTGTTGGGTTTAGGTGTGTGCGCTGTTTTTGTCAGGTCCGTTTCGCCGTGTAGGTTGGTTCTGGAGGTCCGTCTGTTCCCCTCCCCCCCCTGCGCTGTTTTGGCCGTCTGCCCGTCGTGTGTCCGCTTTTTTCTTCCTCTTGCCTTTCAGGGTTGACCCGGCTCCGGCCGGGTGTGTGTGTGTGTGTAACATCTAAATAGATGTAAAACTTCTCTCTTTTTTCTTCCTTTGTCCTCTCCCTTTCTACTCTAATTACAATGCAGGGGGCAGTAGCACCATTGCAAGTCTACTGCCAACGAAGACGCTTGCAATTGGTGGTGATATCTGGCCTGATCAGCCAGACGTACCTGCATCAGTTTTGTTTTTCATGATGGGATGTGGCTAACCCGAGAACCACCAAGCCGTCATTCAAACAATTTATTTTACATCTGGCATTACGTTTGAATATCTAATCTGCATGTTTCAGGATTCAGTTCCTGCCGGATCATATAATGATCCATTCTTGTCTAGTGTGATTTCCATGGTGGCTCCGACATGGTGCCATGGAGCCATTTGAGGCAACCCTCTTCAGGGTGAGTGTCGACAGTCTTGAATTCTGAATTCACACATTTTAATTTGGTAATTCATCTAAGTAAATCGCAACAGCTGGCCCTTCCGTTTTGCACCTTTTTGTGAAGTCCCGCGGCTCCTGTCGTCCCTTGAGATCCTGGTGAAATTCTTTTCTACTGAGTGAAGTTGTGCCGAACATTCAGAAACCTCTTATTCTGCAGCACTTTCACAGCGACATTTTGCAACATTACATGAAAATGGATCAGGCAGGCCCACGTCTTTCAGGTGTGGTCTTTTCCTTTTGGTTGTCTGGTGAGGTGAAACATGTTGTGCACCTAATTCGATGGAACTTGAAAGCCGTTTTATGCCCTTGTGGCTGACTGGAACACGGGCCTGTTGTGGCACAATCGCACGAACAGTAGGTCTAGGAACTGGGTCCTGTTTTTAAATTAATTGTTTTGGTTTTTGTCTGGCATCAACTAGTTCCCCATTGGTCCCTAATCTTTCCCCGCGTGCCTCTCCGTAACGTGTTGTTGGGTTTAGGTGTGTGCGCTGTTTTTGTCAGGTCCGTTTCGCCGTGTAGGTTGGTTCTGGAGGTCCATCTGTTCCCTTCCCCCCCCTGCGCTGTTTTGGCCGTCTGCCCGTCGTGTGTCCGCTTTTTTCTTCCTCTTGCCTTTCAGGGTTGACCCGGCTCCGGCCGGGTGTGTGTGTGTGTAACATCTAAATAGATGTAAAACTTCTCTCTTTTTTCTTCCTTTGTCCTCTCCCTTTCTAACTCTAATTACAATGCAGGGGGCAGTAGCACCATTGCAAGTCTACTGCCAACGAAGACGCTTGCAATTGGTGGTGATATCTGGCCTGATCAGCCAGACGTACCTGCATCAGTTTTGTTTTTCATGATGGGATGTGGCTAACCCGAGAACCACCAAGCCGTCATTCAAACAATTGATTTTACATCTGGCATTACGTTTGAATATCTAATCTGCATGTTTCAGGATTCAGTTCCCGCCGGATCATATAATGATCCATTCTTGTCTAGTGTGTGCAGCGTGTATGCAGTATATGCACGCTTCATCTCACTCTGTTGCTGGTCAGAGTCTGAAACTCCCATCGAAGATCATGAACACCACCCCCTCGGAACTAATTTGACGGCATTGAAGAGAAGGAAAACTTGAAGCAAAACTACTGGAAGAAATTCAAACCATGCAATCCTCATGTGGTCAAGCAGACGTCTTGATCTTGACATTTCCTTGCCACATGACCATGAAGTAGGTTGACATTGCAAAAGGAACCTGGTCCGCAAGTCCTAGGGTTAGATCATCCCACCTATCTTAACTGGTTGATAAGCCACTGATAAGCCTGGTGGTCGTAAGTCCCTTAGGGTTATCCATGGTTGTCCTATAAGTGGGTTATAAGCCCTGACTGGCCCCTGCCTCACTGGTCAGGTCACTAAGGAGTTTCTGGACAAGCAGCTGGAGGAATACATGGGCCCAGATGCAATCAAGGCGACGCGAAGCATCATGAGCCCTTCGCGGCCCTTCGTGTTTTGGGACAAGAACCTTACCGGACTTCCACATCTTCCATCTAAGGATATGATTTTCCAACTTGCCAATCAAATCAGTATATATATATATATATAAATTATTGTCCATTATTTTTTTGGTCTTGCAAGTTTCTTTACTTTGGACGACACATTGCATTCTGTCCGGTATCGATGTGGAAATGGCATGTGAACGAGAGTCGGGGCAAGGCCATGCTGAACCTTGAGCTGGAAGCGTACTTTAAGGAGACTATTACAGTACTGATGACCCCCCCACCTTTCATCCACCCTTTCTCAAGTGTCAGATGAGGTCCTTACCTTTCTCAAGTGTACGTGTGTAAGTGTTGTGAGCTTGCAAGGGATGTTTCGTGCCACAGGTTGGGGTCCTTCTTTGGACCCACTTGCCTTTACGTAAAATCTTTCAAAACTCGTTTGCCTTTGCTGGACAGTCATGCTTTCTTCTCAAACTCTCACTTTTATGAAGACTGGCCACGATCAACGTCACTTTTTCACTTACAAAATCTGTCATGTTTGTTCCATCGGGATGGCCCCTGCAGGACAAAGCAGGTTTAGGCGCCAAGCAAGAGACAGCAGTCCCAAGCTTAAGTTGGCGTGCCCCTGTAGCCATGTCTAGCCCATTTTCAACACGTGTGCCATGGTCAAAGCATGGTTTGTTTTCCCATAAAAAAGGGATGCTCATTTGCCCATAAACAATAGGTGTTAACGGTGTTAACTCCCCATGGTAAGGAATTCCTCATGATTGTGGGATGACCATAACCATAGACCATATTTTGACCATAGCACATGTGATGTTGTTGGATTGAGCGATGATCTAAGGAGTAGCTGCTGGCTGTGTCCTCGTGTAGCACATTGTGTAACCTCCACAAACCACGGTGCTTTGCCATAGTCACAAGCCGTGGATTTCCAGACCAGGCCGTTGAACCCTAATGGGCAGCAGAGGTGCACAAGCGAATGGGGAACTGAGGTCAGCTTTCCATTTGTTCCAGCATGTCAGCATATATCAGCATATGTCAGCATATATCAGCATATGTCAGCATATATCAGCATATGTCAGCATATATCAGCATATGTCACTATTCTACTACCAGGTTCCATCCCCTGTCCTTGGAGTCACTCTTGGTGGACTGTCCGGAACTGCAGAAGCAATTATGATGTTGCCATCTCATTGTTTGTTTGACACACTGATGCAACAGAGAGCAGAAGGATTTTCACCCGCGCAAGGGGGATCTTGGCATGAAGCATCCCATGTAAAAAGTGGTCAGTCAAAACTCAAAACCCCCTTTGACATAAGCCCCTAATAAATGACTGTGTTGAAACCATGGTCTCTGAACAATTGCATCCTGTGACGCTTTTTCACTTAACTGGAAACCAGTTCCTACATCTCGAAACAACAGGCAGAGTCTCATGAAGGACTTGGGACTCAGCTTTCCCGAAAATGATTTGGCACCTTTTTTGACTAAAGATCTCACCAATCCGCATCACAATTTCGAAGCTACCCTTCTGATTTGTTGGGGAAGTCACTTTTTCAGCTTGTCCACTGCTGCCAGGAAAAGTCTCAGGGCTGAATGATTTGCACAGTAGATGCGTCGTGAACAATAAAGCCATCATTGAGAGGTGCCAACTGGCGAAACGCGAGGAATTCGTGAAGCTTTTTGCTCTTTAGAATTGCCTTTCATGATCTTTCATGATTTTTGTGTTTATTTCAATGTCTACCCCTGAAAAACCCTGGTTTTGGGCATGTTTTTCTAGGTGCTTCAGACTCACGGAAACCACAGAAACCTCTTCACCAGCGAATTCTCCAAGCCTGGTGGAACCCTCATGATGAACCGCACCCGGCGATGGGTGCGGAACAGCTTCGCCACCGAAAATCACACAGCGGCAGACTCCGGCAGAGAAAGGAAGCAATGTCGAGAAACTAATTATTGAGATTGGTGATTTGCTTTAAGTACCCATCGAGCCATAAGTATATCCATAAACATATGGTCATGACAGGGATAAGACATGATGCTTTTTGTCTGGGCCATCACATTGTCACCGTCCCAATTTGGAAATCCTTTGTCTTCCAGCAAAGGTGCATCCAAGGTGGATGTCCCATGGAACCATGGATCCTTTCTATCCCTGGTATCACTATGTTCTTTACAGACTTGGACATACATCAAGGTCCGCAAGGAAATTTCCCATGTGCATCTCGTGGAACTAAATGGTGACAAGGACCAAGGGATCCACTGGTGCTCCAGTTTTGACTCATGTCTACTCCATTTTTGTGGTTTGGTTGTTCACATACACCAAACGTCATTCGTGTCATTCATGCGCCAGAACAGGAGGCTGCGGCTGTAGATGTGAGTCGCAGCAACTGATTCTGGCGGTCTATGCGCAAAAAAAAACCTGGTTGGTCACCGTTGGTCACCATTGGTCACCATCATGACCATCATCACCACAATGATGATAAGAATAATGATCATCATCGTCATCACTATCACTAATAATAGTAAACATATAATAACAATAATAATGAAGCATGATGATGATGATGATCATCATCATCATCACCACCATCATCATCACCACCATCATCATCTCCATCTCCAGACAAAACTGGTCCATTTTGGCAAACCGATAACTTTCAGACACCCAAGGGGCAAGAATTGAGACCCCTAGGGACTTGGAGATTGATATCTGGATATCTTATGATATATTTGGTTTGCCACAGTCATGATGTTCTTATGCCTACGACGATCTTTGTGACTAGAATATCCACTGATGGGCTTCGATGCGGTGGTGCGGTGCCTGCCATGACATCATCCATTGGGCCACGTGGCTCAGGGCAATGTGACAGATTCGAGAATGAAAGGTTCAGAGATGCCGAATGATGCCGAGATACCTGGAGATACCTCAACTATCCACATTAATACACATAATATACACATATACCCAATATACCCAATATACCCTTTTCCTCTGACTTCTGTTGACCTACGGCTCTTAGATTGTTGGCCCTTCCATGGAGGGCAATTTGGCTTTGCGGTCACCAAACGCGTCTCGGCAAATGTGCGTTTTGGGCCCATCCCCACCTTTCCAGCTGGGAGAACATGGAGCCAAACGGGTGCCAAAGTACCACAGTGTGATCCCACTATCCCACTGTGATTTCTGATTTACGGTCTACGCTTTCTGGATAGGATATAGAATTGGACTAATTGGACCCGTATGTTGGCGAGGCTCTCGCTGGGGGGAAAATCGTGAAAAAAAGCTGACATTGGGTTGATAAATGATAGGTCCGTCATCATCATCAGCTTTCCACATCAGTATTTGGTGGTTTTAAGGTCCCCATGCTTGGACCCTGCTGCCGACGCCAGATCTACCGGCGCTTGCCCCTGCTGTGCACCGCGATGTTTTGCCTAGGCCCAGGGGCTGGGATTCCACAATGACAATGTGTCTTGTTTGAGAATTATGGGGAAAACCTCCATTTTTCCCATGGTTGATGGATTGATCATCTCCATTTTGAATGAACTGGCCCATGTGTTGAATGATCATGTGGATATCATGCCAAGAAAAGACAACGGGCAGATGGGGACATGGACATCCAGCACAAAAGCGAGCTCAATTTTGGTGTGAGTTCACAATGATAGCAGTAGCAGGGTGAACTGACCCATACCAAGCATCATACCAGGCATATTCAATGTGGAAAATCACTGAGTGGTAGATGATTTACCTTATTGGGCTCAAAGTGTAAGGCCCTCAGACCATTTGGACAGATTTGGCTGATTTGCTGGTCATTTCCAGTAATCCATTCCACTATTGTGGATAAAGCATGACTTGACCATATTCTCAGGACATAGTACCTGTACACAACTAGTTCCCTTTTTACACTGTAGGAGGTTTGTCGATGGCGGGAAGTGGCAATGGATGGATGCTTGTTTGAAACAGTTCATCATTTCTGTACCAGTGAACGCCTGGTGAATTTGGCGCTGAAAGGTGCCGGCTTGGAGTATGTCATGTGCAAGACTGGCTTTTACAACGCGGGGAACTTCAGCGGAAAATGGTGGGATTGGGATGGATTAGAAGGAGGGGCTTGAATGAACTCTGGACCATCAGAAACCATGGATTCCTTGGGGACTTTCGCAGTAAACCTTCTGCTCGGTGGTATAGCGAGGTGACCTCAGTGCGAGAGGGTCAGCGCGAAGCTGGGGCCAAGGCGGGGCTTGAGCCTTTGCAGAGTCAGATAAGCCCATTGATTATCCCTTGGTCAACTCATGAAAGAATCTTGGTGTCAAAATGCCAAGCCCACATTTTCTGCTGAGTCTTGCAGCACCATTGGCACTTTCGGCGAATCGGATGTTTCTTGTGATCTTTCGGGGCGACCTTTGGGCCACTGCGCAGGCCGAAGACGAAGAGTTCTGGATGCGGGTCAATTCGCGGCGCGAGGCAAGGATGGTGATTTCCTCGATGGATGATGTCTGATGAACACCCTTCGGAGTCATCAAACACGGCTGGTTGGTGGGAAATCCCGAACTAAATGAAGGTTTTGTCGCTAGGAAAAGCGTCGAACTAATTGGTGCGTTTTCCAGCAAAGCCATGTTTGATTCCAGCAAAGCCATGTTTGATTCCAGCAAAGCCATGTTTGATTACCAGAGGGTATGAAGTTGAGATGATGACAATGACAATGGCTGTGGCTGATAAAACATTATTTGCCCTCTGACTCTGATTTCCCTGTTTGTAGGCACGTGCTCGTATGGTGACCATCAGAAGTGAGTAAACACAACGTGCCGTGGACGAGCCTTCACAATGTGGCCGTCAAGGGTGAACTCTGAGCAAGTCGTTGCGGAAAAGAGGGAACGAGAAGGCATGCAGAAGGCATGCTTGCAGGAGTCAAGATTAGACTAGCATCTCACCTGTGAGAAACTGTTGGGATTTACTCAATCTTCTTGCTTTCTTTTCAGCAACGGAATCAGATTCGATGTGCAGTTGTTCTTCGAGGGGTTGCAATGCAGAGAAGCGATGTTTGTGGTAGCATTGTGCGCCTCCTTGTCCCCCAGAATTTCTGGTTACTCCAAGAGCAGAGGTACAGAACACAGCTGCCACCAGCAGGGAAAAGTGGTGGAGTGGGAGCAGCGGCATGGCGTTCCTGTGAGGTAGATGATTTGGTCGGATCCCGGCAGGTTCAGTAGGGGGTCCTACTGCCTGCGAAGCAAGCACTGACCATTCCAGTCCCATTAGAGTCGTCATAGTTGAAATTCCAGTCCCAGGCCATCCCAGGCCTCTGATCCGAGTTGACCAGCCTTTCTCTGACGACTTAAGGGTTGTTAGTTCTGACTCATGACTAGTTGATGTTTCAATTTTTTCAAATCCTGGCAATTTGGGCTCAGTCGGCATCGGCTCGGCCCGGTGCCAAGCCAGCCCCCATTTTGGAGGAGTCAAATTGCTTGTCGGATTTGTCCAGGTCCGAGCGGGTAGACGTTCCACATGCTCATCTAGGGATTGTTCATTGACATATTTGTGAATACTAAGAATAAGAAGAGTAATGATAATGATAACAATGGTGGTAATAGCAATAATAACAGTGAATCGCAATAATCATAATAGAAATGATAAGAGTCTGAGTACATGTAGCAATGGTATGTAATAGTAGTAGTATTAGTATTAGTAATAGTAATAGTAACAGTTTCAGTAATTACGTTTCTTCAAATGCCCAAATGTCAACAAGTGAACCGTCCTGGAACCTTGAACAATGCTGAGCTCAAAACCAAGGAAAATTGTGTTTCTGCCCCTAACCAACCGGAAAAAGCCCAACACGCTAGGCAACCACGTCCAGCTGCCTTCTGCTGCACCTTTGTCCAGCTTCTCATCAAAAGGGCTTCGGTTCGGCCCGGATGCAAGTTTCATTCGAATCCATTTCAGGATTGATGTATGCAAAATGTCATTGAATTTCCATGTGAACAATTAGATTGATAGGGGTGCGTGGCTTTGTAATCATACGCACTCCCCCTATGTGACCTGTCGTGCTGGTCACATATCCAGCTCAAGCCCTTTCTACAATCCTGTCTTTTCTTTTACAGTGAAGCAAATCCCACATGGATTGAAGACTCTGATGGGGCCATTCGATCCAGCATCACGACAATGCTCATAGTCAACATGCAACGCATATCCATGTGAGATTGCAAACAGCACGTATTGTGGTGTGTCTGACTGTGGGCCACATCTGTGGCATCTGGGTGTCAGACAAATTTGACTAGCATGTCTAAGGCCGTGACATTCACGGTCGCAATGATACTTCCCCCCAAAAGGTGTGGTGTACAGGGGCTTGGGTCCTCTTTGGGACTGAGATTGTCTTGACCTCAAGCCAGCAGCCGGCCAATTCTGCTCAGCGCCTCTGCCAGCGCCATCAGCCGCCGCACGCCCAGCTGCAGATCCAGCCGCAGGCCCAGCCGGCCTTGAAGAAGCAGCAGCGCTCACCCGCTCAACTCCGCTAGGAATGCCCGCAGCGCCATAGCCATCACCAGCTGCTCGAGGTTGAGCTGCTTGAACCCCACCAGAGTTGGCACTTCGCCTGGCAGATTGGTCACGCTGATGCTGATCTTTCGTTCTTTGATCCTTCTCTCTTTCAGTGAGATAGATGGTAAAGAAAAGCAGGCACATTCATCAGTGAACCCTTGTAGTTGACAACAGTGAGCTTGTCAACTCTATGCCACATGAAAATGCCCATGGCGCATGCTCCAATGAGGATACCGACAAAAAGGATCACAGCCGTAAACAGGATGAAAGAAAACTGACTGTCACTCTGCTTCTGCAAAACTGTATTGAGACCTGGAATGATCAACGCTGTGGTAGGCTCTTTTTCTGACTCCGTGGACGCCCCTGCGAGCGCCAATCTGGTCATGGAAATGATGATTTTCAAAGCTTTTTCACGCGCTTCTTGTGGCAGCCCAGATGGAGTTTCAGTCTGTTCTCCCTCTTCTGCTGTTTCCAAATTTCCCAAAAACATGCCCATGGTCTCTTTGTCACCTCCACAAGTTCAGATTCTGCAGTAGATGCAGCTTGAATGGGCTGTTTGTCAGCTTTCCAAAGCAGCAGCGACGAACCCCAAAGGATCAAATGGCATCCAAAGGAAACTTCGCTGTAGGAATCATCCGTGTACACATTGAGCTGTCTCTCGCCCATGGCATTCTGGAAACTCAAACCTTGGCTCATCGTGGCAGCTAAATAGTACTCGTACCATACAGGCTTCACCAGCTGCACAACTTGCAGGGATGACTTGGTGATGAGTGATGCCAGTTTGGAAACTGTGAATTCTAAATCCGGTCTTGACCTAGCTGTGATCCAGACCAACTCGCCAATAACCTGCTGAGCCTCTTTGACATTCGCTGGGGTTCGATATTGCGGGATCACTTCCCAAATTTCTCTTGAGCAGGTCCTTGATGTAGTTGGCCTGCGTCATCAGCCAAGCTCCATCTTCGCGTTTCCAAAGCTCTGCGCCCAAAAATCTCACCCCCTTCTCCATGCCAATGGCTTCTGGCTCAGATGTCTCCCATTTCGCTTGCACCCCTTGACTGCAGCGACTGGTGCAGGAAAACCAAGAACCAGAAGATCATCAATATACACCACTAGTAACACTAGTAGCCCCACAAATTCCTCTGCAGCAGTTTCTCGAATTGGACCTGGTTTCTTCAGCATCATCCTCCACATGTTCGGCTCGGTGATCATCTGCTGTAGTGTCAAGATGCCGCCATCACATGGAAATTCCATAGTTGCAAGCTCCTGATCTCGATAGTCTGACCACAGCCTGGGCGACTCCTTGTAGCCGTGGGGGGCTATGATGACTTCATAGAATTCGTCAGGTCTCGCTCATCCAGCCAAAATAAGAAGAGCAGGGGGACGAATGATAGCCCTCTTTGTTTCCAACTTTTCTCCATTTTCGCCTTTCGAACTTGACAAGACCATATAGGGGCATTGAGGAAAGCAGTTCGCACATCCATGACGCTGCCTTCAAAGCCAAATTGCGCAGCAACGGTCAATGCGGCTCGAAGTGCCACTGCTGTCGCACCACTGGCAAAAAGGTCTTGCCCATCTTCTCGATCTGAGGAATTTCCACAAGCTACCAGTCGAGTCTTTTTCTTGCCGCCCTTGCTCATCTGGTCTGGCTTGACTGAAAAGACCAACTTACTGGGAATCAGTTCTGCTCGATTTTCGTCCCGCAGCGTCTTCACTTCAGCCTCTGTGATCTTTCGCAATGCACCTTTGGTTTCAAATAGGGATGACAGCTCCTTCTCAATGGATGGCCTCAGATCTTCAATGGAACGGCGAACTTCAGCCTGTGACACAATGCGTGTCTGAAGCACTTATTCTCCCTTTTCAGGGCGAATCAGCTCCTTCACCACGGCGATGGAATCCAGCACCATGCCTGCAACTTTCTCATCATCTCCCATAGCTTCCACCATTTCTTCTTCTACCAGACGTTGGACTCGCTGCTTCCTAGCCCAAGCATCTCTTTCCTCCTCTTCAAACTTGGCAGTTGAGTGCTGCCTTCCTCCTTCTCAAGCTCTTCCGCTTCTGCAGCATCCTCAACTTCCAGCATGTAGATGGACGCTTTGTGTCTGATTCTTCTCCTTTCTTCGATTGGATTCAAGGCATCCTCAACTCCAAGCCAATCCTCAAGTTTGGGTGGCTCGTTCAAGCCCTACATGACCATATTTGTCAGTGCCTGAGTTCCATCTGCTCTTTCAATCCAGTGTCCATGGTGGACCCAGGAAGGACACAGGAAGGTGACGGTCTCCTGTGTGGGCTCCAGCTCGCGCGACGTCCAAAGTCTTTTTCTGACCAAAACTTGCGACAAGAAAGGCGGTGTCTTTTTCTCCTTGTCGACCTGCTTCTGTCGCATCTCTCATTGATGAAGCGAGCTGCAACCGGCCAGCGATCAAACGGGGCTTCTGCACCATGAAGAGTGCGTCTGATGGCTGTGTTGATGTGCTGGACGATGGCCTCACAACGTCCATTCACTTGGGGCTGATCCCCAGGCGTAATCGCCTGAAGGATCGTGCGAGACAGGCACCATTTTTCCAGGGAGTTCGATCTGAATTCAGCCCTTCTGTCACTGTGCAATTGGGTCACTCTGTGCCCGTCTGCCAAATTCCCCTCCATTCCAGCTTTTGAGAGGCTTGGGCATAGATTCACCTGGAACTTCAAGATGCCTCAGTGCAGATCTGGTTGTGCAAGGAGGTCCACCTATCCATCCTTTCACCCATCCATCTAAAGCTGCTCTCAGTAACAACGGGTAGGCTTCACCTCCGGGAGACCGATCTGCTGTGGGCTTGTTGTGGGTGATGTCAAACTCATGCAACAATCGACGTTCACCTCCAATTTCCTGAAATGCCCTTCCCAAGGTGTAAGCGAGTTCTCGCCTGGAAAAGCGCGGACCTCCTTTCGTTCTCCACACCTTTCGTTTCCCTCTGTTTCCCAACAGGATGAGGTTCAAAAGAAGTTTGATCTCCTCAGGGATTCCTTGAAGGGCTGGATGCTCATCAGCAAGCCTTTTCAACCATGCTACTTCTGAATCTTCCCCCGTCCTCAAACTTTTCACAACCTTCAGGCCTCGATCTCGTCAATGAGCTTCGTGGCCACACCCTGCGACACCATCGGACATCCACTTTCAACCATCACATCCAACTTGCCAAGGACTGGATGTACCACCTGCAGACTTTCAGGCTTTCTTGAGCTGATCCCGCTGCGTCGGCAAGCCCAAAATTTTTTGATCTGCATCCTCTCCTCTCTGTCATCACCTTCATTCATGGATTTGAGCATGCGGCTGGCGTCATCAAGCACACCTGTCTTCATGCTCTCATCTCCTCCATTCTCAGTGGCCTCAGACTGCTCCTCGGACTTCTCAGGCGACGATGCAGCCGACTTGACATCACTTTCAGTGATTTCAGTGGTCTTTGAACTCATCTTTGCTGCTCGCGGCTCCACCGCACGTCCAACATCTCTTTTCGCCATCAAGTTGATGTCCTGAAGGACAACCACGGCCCCTTCTGCAGCCTGAGTCTGCGAGAAAAAACCGGCATGGCTTTCTTTTCCCTTCAAATTCCTCTTGAGGCTTCCCTTTTGGCCTTGTCTTATCCTCTGCTTGCTTTGCCACCTGACGTCTCCTCAAACTTTGTGACCTTTGGTTGGTCCTCTGCCATCACTTCTTTCTTCCTTGCCTGTTGTCCCATCTGTTCCAACTCCGCAAGAAGATGTTCGCTGTATTGCGTCACCGTCTCCAACATTGGGACTGTCTCCACCCTGAGCGGGCTCTTGACCAAGGAGGGGCGAAAGTTGAGGTCTGGATGGTTGGTGGCAATGCGCATGACCAAACGCCCCAATCCCTTCATGAGGATGGAGCCATCTGGTCTTGAAACTCAAACTCCCAATGCCCTCCTTTTCCACCGGATCCAACGTCTCCGCTGCAAAATCGCCGATGCCACCGAGCACAGGCGCCTCAAGTGCAGAAGGGATGGCACTGCGCTCCGTCAATTCGCCAGGCTGGAATTGCAGCATTGCGCGAGACAGAATGCCAAGTGCCGTGATCGATTTGGAAGCTATCACCTCCTCCCTCAGTGACTCTGGAAGAGCGCTCAGAAGCAGTCACGAAGCTCGCCTCTCAAGCCTGCACCATTTCTTCTACTGAAGTTCAGGTGTGGGTTTCGGAGCACTTGTCAACCTGTGGATTGGCGACGGCTTCATATGGTGGTCATGCCATGTACTTGCCGTTGACACCGTCAGGTCCGCCGACATCTCACTTGTGGAAGGGGTGAAGAGAAATCACCCAGTCTCCAAAATCGATGGGTGCCGTCTCAGGACTCCATTCTGCCAACTTCGGAAGGTCTGAGACCAATCTCACCACTTCGACTTCATCTCCTCGGCGTTCATCCTTGGAGACCACAATCTGCTTCTGAAGCTCCTGCATGCCTTGCATCAACTTCAGCATGATCTTCAGGGACTGCTTGTCTACGCCCTCCTTTGGTCTGCCATTCTTCTGTCTCTCATCCGATGATTGTCAATCTCGGATTCGCCTTGTCGGGACTCTACCCCATCCTCCTGAAAACTTCTGTCTTGCTGGGCTGCTGCCACATTTTCCTGAGTCCTTCGACCTTGCTGGGCCGCTGCCCCATCCTCTTGCACCTTTCGAGCTGGCTGGGCTGCTGTCCCACCTCCTTAGTCTTTCGGCCTTTCTGGGCTGCTGCCCCGTCCTCAATTTCAAAGTGCATGATGCCTGTTGTCTTTTCCTCAGGAGTTGCATACCTTGATGACTCTTTCTTCTCCAAAGCTTCCATCAACTCTTGACGCTCTTGACGAAGTCTTTGGTTTTCATGTTGTGATGCACGCAACTGAAGCCCTAGCTGTTCTATGCTATGTTCAGCCTGCATCCTCCACATGTATTCTCTCTGCCTCACCTTATGTTCACCTTGTGCAGATCCTATTGACTAAAGCAACCCTGCGAGCCAACCTGGAACTGCTTGCCGTTCCTCATGTGCCCAGGTTCTCCAATCGCTTGACCAGTAATATTAATAGTGCCCGTCGTAGTACCAGGAGTTGGAGGGGTAGTAGTAGTAGGAGGAGTAGTAGTAGTAGTAGTAGTAGCAGTAGCAGTAGTGGTAGTAGTAGTAGCAGCAGCAGTAGCAGTAGTAGCAGCAGCAGCATTAGCAATAGGAATAGCAATAGTAATAGTAGAGGATAACTACAGCAATAACTAAGACTAAATACATAATCCATTTCCCACCGTTTTAGACTTATATTACAGACCCCGCATCTTGAAATGGCAGGAGTTTCTTGGTTAATGCGATCTTCAGCCTGCTTGGCCGTGATCTGCAGCTTCACCCTGGTTGGAGCCACAGGATTTTTCACAGTGCATCCAATTGGGGAAGCGGTGAGTGACCCATATGGGTTTTCTTAAAATGGGGGTACCCGAAAACCACGGGTTGCAATACTAATATGATCATCCATGACTTGGATGTTTTGGGGTATGTACCCCTATGATGAAGGAGACCTCCATACGTGGGGTATACCCTGCATATCACTGGGGTATAGTATGGTTATGAAGTACTTTTCAACTGGGATGCACCCCCAAGTAGAACCACAGCATCATCCCCATCGGGATTGCACGAACGTGTTATGGGTAAACAATAGCCACAGGGAAGGGGAATGGAAATCGGTGATTTTACCTCATTCTTCAGCACCAAACAGTCCTTCTGATATTGGCTTGGAGGATCATCCCATGTACACATAGGATAAACCACGAATCGGAAACTTACTAACCCAAGCACCAGTTACGATCCCTGGGATGATCCTCCCATCGGCACAGGCCATGCTAGGCTCAGCCTTTGTGGTGCCGAGCGCACAGCTGCCACAGATCAAATCCAAGACCTTGGAGGTGTCGAGATCAGACATGGACTTCCGACTGGTGCTCATTGGTGAGACTTAGATTGGTAGTATTGAATATAAGCAGGCAACACGACAACACCCTGGAAATAGTGGGGTGAGCCATTTCAACCCACCAAGAAAAACAAGATCTCTTTGGGCACTGGTGTTTTCAAGAAAGCAATAGATGCTCTGGCAAGGGAAAGCCGAGGTTTCTGACGATCCACGCGCAGAAGCAAGAGCCCACAATATGTTCAGAGGATGCGAAGATTGGGTTTGTTTCTGACCAAGATTTGTATAGATGGAGATAAGATAAAAGAGCCAAACTGCTGCGAATCATCACGCAGGTGTCACGGTCAGCTGCGCCGGCAGCAAGCCATGCAGCATCTGCAAGTGGAACATCAGGCAATTTTGGGCGATGTGTCAACTTGCTGGAAGCACAGCGTTGTCACCAGTAGGGAATGGTTGAATCTTCTTCTTGGAACTATAGAAGGCAACCATGAGACTCTGTACTAACGAGCAACTCATCTAGGACAAGGCAGCATTGGATGCCACAAAGAAACTTTAATGCCACAAAGGTTGAATCCAAGCATGCTGCCCCCATTGCGTCATGGGAATGGTTTTGTCACCCAAAAAATGGGCAAGCAGCTATGGCGTCTTGGGACTCCCAAATCACATGGTTTGCCATCATATTCACCCGATTTCAGGTTAATTATCCACTCAACCTGCAGGTGTTTTCTCCATGGCAGGACCGGATGGGAGTTGGAAGGTTGGCCAAAGTTGAGACTCAGATGCCATTCAGCCATTCACAAGGGCCATCGATTCAACGAAGTGTGGCAGTGCATTCATTAAAAATTACAAAGGTTTCAGGAAATCCTGGTTTGTAGGAGGCACCCACCAAAAGAGGCGTTAATCTGAGTAAAGATTCTTGCATTTGCCTCAATCCTGATCCCCATTGTCGCCGTTGAGTTTCACAATCTCCCCTAGATTTTGCTGTTGATACAGATCCTCAAGCAATGTTCGTTCAATCAATCCCTCCCACATTTGCTGATTATTCTTCCTATATTTGTTGCTCGCATCAATCCTCATCATTGGCCCTTTCTTTTGTTACGCAGGATCGGTTGAAGGGAGATTCACATGAAATCACCAAATATATCATACATAAATTCATATATATATATATATACGTATCTGTATATCATATATATAAATGTATGTAATGTAATGTAATGTAGTGGAGTGGAGTGGAGTGTAATGTAATGTAATGTAATCTAATGGAATGTAATGTAATGTAATGTAATGTGTGTATGTATGTATGTCTGTTCGGTATGGTATGGTATGGTATGGAATGGAATGGTATGGTATGGTATGGTATGGTATGTAATGTATGCAATGTATGTCATGTATGTCATGTATCTAATGTATGTAATGTATGTAATGTATGCAATGTACGCAATGTATGCCATGTATGAAATGTATGTAATGTATGCAATGTATGCAATGTATGTATGTAATGTATGTAATATATGTAATGTATGTAATGTATGTAATGTATCTATGGTATGGTTTGGTTTGGTATGTATGGCATGGTTTGGCGTGATTGGTATGTATTGGTGTGTATTGGTATGTATTGGTCTGTTTTGTTATGTATTGGTATGTCTTGGTATGTATTGATATGCCTTGGTATGTATGAGTATGTATTGGTATGTCTTGGTATGTATTGATATGCCTTGGTATGTATTGGAATGTATTGGTATGCCTTGGTATGTATTGGTATGTATTGGTATGTATTGGAATGTATTGGTATGTATTGGTATGCATTGGTATGGATTGGTATGTATTGGCATGCAATGGTATGTAATGGAATGTAATGGTATGTAATGGTATGTAATGGTATGGAATGGTATGGAATGGTATGGAATGGTATGGAATGGTATGGAATGGTACGGTATGGAATGGTATGGAATGGTATGGAATGGAATGGTATGGTATGCATGGTATGCATGGCATGCATGGCATGTATGGCATGTATGGTATGTATGGTATGTATGTATGTATGTATGTAAGTATGAAAGTAAGTATGAAAGTAAGTATGTAAGGTATGTGAGGTATGTCAGGTATGTAAGGTGTGTAATTTAGTAATGTATGTAATGTATGTCATGTATGTAATGTATGTAATGTATGTAATGTATGTAATGTAGTAATGTATGCAATGTATGTGGTGAATGTATTGCATGTAATGTATGGTATGTATGGTATGTATGGTATGTATGGCATGTATCGTATGTATGGCATGTAGGGTATGTAGGGTATGTAGGGTATGTAGGGTATGTAGGGAATGTACGGTATGTAGGGTATGTACGGTATGTACGTAAGTAGGTAGGTATGTAGGTATGTAGGTATGTAGAGATGTAGGTATGTAGGTATGTATGTATGGATGTATGGGTGTATGGATGTTTGGATGTAAGGATGTATGGATGTATGTAGTGTAATGTAATGTAGTGTAATGTAGAGTAATGTAATGTAATGTAATGCTATGCATGTATGTAACAAATGTATGTATGTATGTATGTATGTATGTAACAAATGTATGTATGTATGTATATATGTATGGATGGATGGATGCATGTATGTATGTATGTGATTACTGTAATAAATGTATGTATGTATGTAATGTAAGGTAAGGTAAGGTAAGGTAATGTAATGTAATGTAATGTATGTAATGTTGGTAATGTATGAAATGTATGTAATGAATGTAATGTATGTAATGTATGTTTGTATGTTTGTATGTTTTTATGTTTGTAATGTAATGTAATCTAATGTAATGTAATGTAATGTATGTAATGTAATGTAATGTGATGTAATGTAATGTAATGTAATGTAATGTAATGTAATGTAATGTAATGTAATGTATGTAATGTAATGTAATGAAATGAAATGAAATGCTATGCATGTATGTAACAAATGTATGTATGTATGTATGGATGGATGGATGGATGGATGGATGGATGAATGAATGTCATGTATGTCATGTATGTAATGTATGTAATGTATGTAATGTATGTAATGTATGTAATGTATGTAATGTATGTAATGTAATGTAATGCAATGTAATGTAAGGTAATGTAATGTAATGCAATGTAATGTATGTAATGTATGTAGGTAAGTAAGTAAGTATGTATGTATGTAATGTATGTATGTATGTATGTATGTGTATGTATGTATGCATCCATGGATGGATGTATGTATGTATGTATGTATCTATTTCTGTAATGTATGTAATGTAATGTAATGTTATGTTATGTTTTGTATGTATGTAATGTATGTAATGTATGCAATGTATGTAATGTGTGTAATGTGTCTAATGTGTGTAATTTGTGTAATGCGTGTAATGTGTCTAATGTGTGTAATGTGTGTAATGTGTGTAAGGTGTCAATGTGTGTAATGTGTGTAATGTGTGTACTCTGTGTAATGTATGTAATGTAATGTAATGTAATGTAATGTAATGTAATGTAATGTATGTAATGTATGTAATGTAATGTAATGTGATGCAATGTAATGTAATATAATATAATGTAATGTATGTATGTATGTATGCATGTAATATATGTTATGTCTGTCTGTCTGTCTGTCCGCCTGTATGTATGTATGTATGTATGTATGTAGTGTATGGATGGATGGGTGGATGAATGTATGTAATGTATGTAATGTATGTAATGTATGTAATGTATGTAATGTATGTAATGTATGTAATGTATGTAATGTATGTAATGTATGTAATGTATGTAATGTATGTAATGTATGAAATGTATGTAATGTATGTAATGTATGTAATGTATGTAATGTATGTAATGTATGTAATGTATGTAATGTATGTAATGTATGTAATGTATGTAATGTATGTAATGTATGTAATGTATGTAATGTATGTAATGTATGTAATGTATGTAATGTATGTAATGTATGTAATGTATGTAATGTATGTAATGTATGTATGTATGTATGTATGTATGTATGTAGGTATGTACGTACGTACGTACGTATGTATGTATGTATGTATGTATGTATGTAAATAATATATATATATGTCTGTAAATTATATATATATATATATAATTATAATGTATATCCATGGAGAAAAGTACATAAACAGTCCTTCAAAGAAGTTCAATGAGCAGAGTCCGCAGGAGTTGTAGCTGCGGCCACCTTTCTAGCCAGGCGCAGCACAAACGGAAGGGACAGGGCCTTTGTTGTTAGAAAAATGACCCACTAAAAGTTGAGGAAAGGTGGAAGAAAAATTGTAAATCGTATCACAACCATCAGCAAATTGGAAAACCATGATGGTTTCAAACAGTCATAGCTTTGTTTTCCATCTCTGTGATGCAAATTCCAGGCAGCGTTGATCGCCATTTGACTTTTTCACTGCGCCACCACCGCAGCCAGCTACGAAAAACATGCATTCAGTGGCAGCCTCCATTGTCGCAGCAAGACAATATCTCTTTCTAACCGGAACCTCAAACTGTGGTACTACAAAGGTGAGCTCATCGGCTTTGCAGCCCAGTATGGACAGAGATCGTTCAATCCCCAAAGGGCCTGGAGTTCCACCGTGCCATGCCATGGCGAGCAATGACGCGGCTCGGGGTCTTCGGGAGGCCGAGGTCGGGCTGGTGGGGCAGCAAGGACATTTCTCCTGCATGCAGTTTGCCGGGGAACAAGTTTTACATCTATATATTAGGCATGTACATATATTAGAAACATACACACACATGCATATATAATTATATATATGCATATATACACATAATATGTAATACTACATATATATATATATATCCAACTGGGATGGTCCAACAAGGTCAGTAGCGAACTGAAGTTCCCAAGTCACAAAGATTGGAGGCTATGGCTACAAGCTATCCCTTGACACGGCAAAGCGGTGTGCTACCCAGCAGTAACCTATTTTCCTCGGACATCAAATGACTTCGAAATACAGCCATGGTTTGGACTGTATGAGACAAGTGTTCCAGCACTTGCATCCCCGCCACTCCGGACTTTGAAAATTTCACTAACACAAAACAAAACCCAAAGCAACAAGACAGCAAAAACAACAAAAACGCCAGTCATCCCATTGTGCCATGAGTGGAAACCTGTGTTTGTGTGTGTGTGCACCATTGACCTGTTGAAGCACATCAAGACCTTCTTGTCGTCTCTTTCGTGCGGATCGCATCTGCTCGTCGCTAACCAGTCGCCAATGAAAATGGAGGTTATAGTACATCTCAAGTTCCTTAGCTTGTCCCTTAGTTAACGCATTGCCAATTTGTGCTTCGCTATGAACCCATCTCAGTTGCAAGTCAGTAACCCTTTGAGAGTGTTTCAAACCAAGAAGTTCAAGGTCGGTTTTCCGTTCAGCACCCTTAATTGCAAGTTCATCACTTTGCAACTTGTCATACACATTACGACTATCAGAAACAAGGCAACCGGGTGTTTTTCGAACCAGGGAATCAACATCAAAAATATCAACCTCAGATGACATGAACTCACTCCATTGAAACCGAACATGGTACATGTAATCCTCACCGGTAGTAGCAGCGATAGCTTCGGCAGCTCCAGGACTTCTACACTGTCGTTCTATCTTATTGGAATGCCAAGCTATGGGAAGAACCTTACAGACCTCGCCTGCCAACATGGTCATTGGTGCCAGACCTACAAATATACCTTGTGTGCTGCTTCCGTTCTGACGGTTTTGGCCAGCGGCATCAGCCCAGGTAAAAACTCCCACAGGGATGCTTTCAGGAATGGCATGGATGACAAGTTTGTGGTCCTTTCGGGCCTTTGGAAAAGACACGAGACGATTGGTCTTTACAATTGTCTCCACTGTACTGCTAGAAACCTCTGACAATAAAAGGCCTACTTCAGCTGACACATGTGGTGCCGTCTGCTGGGCATACCAGCTCAGTGCGCCTAGTGTGGCCCGTAGTTGCCCTTTTTCTCGGTCAGTGGTGGCCTCATTGCTCTGCTTTTTCCGTGTGGCATTCAGGAAAATCTCTGGTATCTTCTCCACATACTGTTTCTGAGACAGGTGAAAGGACCCATCCGGCTGCTCCTCCACCAAAACTCCACACTGGGTAAAAGACTTGGTCTCCCAGTCGGTCCATTTGAACTTGTTCTTGATGGATTCCAGAATTTTGTTCCAGGCTGGGCAGTGAGGTGGTCCTGTAAAAAGGAAATCGTCCACATGTCCTGCTATCAGGCCCTGCAGTTTCCCTTGAGGTTTCCACATCCACAAGCACGGATCGCTCCAGCTTTTTACCAGTCCTAGTGTTTCCAGATATTCGCTCACTGAGCGATACCACTCTATGGGGGCGTCCACCAAACCATAGCAGCCTTTTCTCACACGGGTGATGCTGCCTTTGTCGAGGCCCATTGCGCTGCATATCTCATCACATGGTATGCAATAGAGCTCACCAGGATACGTACGTCCTTGCAGGAAAGCACCTGTCACATCGCCTTTCCACACCTTCCAACCAAAACGAGCGGTGGCTGCTAGCATCAGTTGTCGTGTTTGTTTGGTCATCACTGGTGATGTTGTAGATCGATGCTCGTACTCTGGATCCTGGTACCCAAGCAAAATTGCCCGAGCCTTGGGCTTGGTACTGCCGTCCTCTTTGACTTTCCAGGTAAGGAGCCATCTCATCTTAATGGCTTTTCCTTCTGGAGGTCGCAGTTCTGGGGGCAAAGCCTCAAAAGCCTTTGCAGCAATGAAATTCTTCACTTCCACTGCCTTTGCTTGTTCAAAACCTTCTCGTTCTGCTGAGGTCAGATTTTTCATGCTGACCTCCACTGCACGTCTCTTTAAGGCACCAACAAAGTAACCCTCAAGGTCATTGATGAAGCTCCGTCGGCTGCGGTTGGTCTCCGGCAAGTCTATGGCCACCTCCACGATGGATGTGGAGTCTTGCCACTGATCTTTGCCACATGCTTCTTGGCGGCTTGTCTCCGTCGTCATGTGGTACCAAGCCTCCTGAGTGACCAGTTCTGCTCCTGCTTCGGGAGCTCCCACTCGCTGTCGGGTGAGAGGAGGAGTGCTGCTTGGAGTTGGCTGCTCACTGCGCTTTCCCCAGACTCGCATCCTGGGTGTTGCTGGTGGTGCCATAGGCGCATCTGGTGGATCCATCTCCACTGGCATCTGGGAGCCACTGGAGTGTTGTGGTCTTGAACTTGAGGAAGTCGATGGCTGAGGATCACTTTGTCCTTGGTGCCATTCTTCCAGGGTAGGTACCTGTGAGGTGACATCTTCAAACTCATTTCCCCCAAGACCATCGGTCAATCTCGTAAAAGTCCATGGTGCTTTGTTCTCGGTGTCTTCATGTAGGTGCTCCAGAAGTTCTTCACGTTGTGTGGCTGGTCTAAGTTGCTCGGGGCAACACTTGATCAACCGTCGGCCACGAATAACCCAGATTGAGCTGCTAGGTCGTAGGTTGCCATCTGGATCTCGGTGAGTCTCGGTGGCTAAGATCCTTGCTGGACCTAAAAAGCAGCCTGTCTTTTGCTGTTGACTGGTGTGATATTTTCCAGATACTTGTTTTCTCCAGTAAAACACCAAATCTCCAGGTTGGTAATTCTGTGGTCGATTGCCACGGGATTGCAGGGCACGTCGGATTCTTTCTGCAGCGTTCCATTCTGAATGAGCTTGCTCTGCTTGTTTCATGCGCTCTACTGTGGTCTCAAAGTCAGTTCCTGGGTGAGGTAAAAACTGCTCTGTTGGTTGCCCAGTCAGTGATTGCACAAAACGTCCGGTCTCATCCGGCGCCCTTCCAAATGCATGCTGTGATGGGGAGCAACCCCGTACCAGTTCCCTGTTGTTGAAGGTGTATATGGCTGTGCTGAGGGCCTCTTCCGGTGAAATCTTTGGGTCACCTTCAGCCAGTTTATCCATGAGGTTCTTTACCCCCTGGATGGCCTGTTCGCAAACTCCCAGCTTCCAGTGGGCCTCGCCCGGTATGAAATCAAGGTATATGCCATGTTTGTCGCAGAACCTTTCTACTTCATTGCTACGGAAAGCACCGGCTGGATCCAAACGCAAATTTTGTGGGAACCCAAAATACTGACACCATCCTTCCCTCAAGTAGTTGGTAAACATCATGGCATTCATAGTTTGTTTGCGACCCTTACACATGATTTTCCCCATTCGAAAACGAGAACCCTCATCAATCAACAGAAGGAATTCAACATGTTCTCCAGTATGAGGATGAATCCATTTTCCCCCATCCCCACTAATGGTGGCCCATTTAGGGGGCAGGGCCTCCAAAGAGGCCACATGTTTGTGTGACACCTTCCGTTTTTCCATGCACACTGGTCACTGGAATTTCTGGGCAAGTTCCACAACCCTACGGGAAACACCATGCTTTTTCAGGGCATCCACCAGGTTACGAATGCTACCATGGCCCGTAGCGGCATGAAGTTGATACAATTGTTTTTGAATAAACGCATCAGATTTTTGAACAGAACCAGTATCATCGTGTCCCAAATCATTCACCATTGACAAATCAGTCTTTTCACATGAACCAACAACATGTCCCCGATAACCCTGATTCAACAGACAAGAACCGCAAGTTTGCTTCCTACCATGAGCTTCAAGTTCTTCACACATGCAACATGCCCCACTCCCAAACCAAGGAACCAATTGAGTTTCACCCCTGATTTCATCAACCAACATCGTATGAGTGAGTTCCTGCATGACACATTTGACAACTCTTTTCGCGAACTCAATCGTATAAAAGGCACTTTGGGAAGTCATCCTACCTTCACACCTTTGATGTTCAATGTTTTTGGGGCATCGACAGGGTAAATCCAACATTTGGGCCATGCGTCGTTGAGTGGTCATGATTTTCCATCCCGTATGCAAGAGGTTCTTGGTCTTTTCATCCCTAAGGTTCACCTGACAACCATTTACAACGCTAATCCAAGGCTGATACCGTTGCATGATTTTCTGAATCAAAGGCAATCGCCAAGCATGACATTTGTGAGACCATTCCCAAGTCGTGTGGATACCTTTTTGAATGGCATAATGCAAGACACAGCTAGCTCCCACATATTGCCGCAGCGCATCACGGCGTTTTTCCTCCAGCTCGGCACGCTGGGCTTCAGTACGTTGATTCAAATTTTGCATTGGGGAGTATGGTCCGCATTCTGTCGAGATCCACACGTGCAAAGGTCTTTTGGCATCAATGGTGTCTAAAATCAACCGAACCCCCGCATCAGTGCGCAAGTCATGATTATTCCAGTGAGCACATCTAATGGCAGCTTCAGGATATCCAGCATGTTTTTGAATCTCCGAACTCAAAACACTTTCAGGGGAACACGCAACTTCCATAAATAAAGTTCTTTTCTCTTGGTGATCCTGAACAAGCGACTGGAAAAAACCTGGAGCTAAGTTCCAAGACTGCTGTTCTAAGTGTCTGGCGGCTGACTCAGTTAGGAATCTTCGTTCCTGTGATGGATCAACTAAGCTAGGCACTTCAGGTTGCAGGACGGAACTGTTCATGGGTTCTGCTCGCTCACCATGCTGAAGCTGATCTCGCTGTCCTTCTTCCGGGTGCGTCGAGGTTGATCTTGGCGAAGATCCGCCACTTCCTCCTTGAGGTCCTTCACAGCTTCGGTCAACTGACATAGGATCTGTACCGTGGAGTCGCTCATACTGCTGGGCTGGCTGGCACTGCTCTTGATGTCTACTGATTGCATCGGCTTGTGCTTCACCGGCGATGGCTCCTGTTGGAGGTAGTTCATCTTGACATCCATGGTGCGTGTGGGCTGAGTCTCTTGGGTCACCAGCCATTTCGCTAGGCGCGAAAGCTGAACTGAGCAACCGCCCTCGGCCGCTGTGGTCTTGACCCAATTGCAGTACTGCTGGTCGGTGGCAATCTCCTGGTAGGTCATGGAGGCTGCCTTGCCAAAACCCACTGGATCCTGCGCATCTGGAGTGGTCTCCTGGTAGATGCGGGTCATTGCTGCACGCTGCAACTGAGGGATTGTCTCGTTGCCCGAGATTGGCATGCCCAACGTGTTTTGGCACCACATCTGCAGGAGCTTCTTGGTCTTGCTGTTGGTGTTCATGGCGATCACCTGCTAACGCAGGGCGGTCTGGGGTTTCTGGCCCGGTGGTGCCACATCCTTCTCCACATAGAGCTCGGACAGGCGGTGCTGCAGCTCGGCCTTGGTCCACTTCGCAGGAGGATCCTCTCCCAACCGCTGGATCTCGGCACGAAGCTCCTTCTGACTCATGCGAGACATGGCACTCAGTTGTAGATGCCGATGAGGAAGGTTCACTGGGCACTTCCGGTTTTGGTCCCTCAAACTTCTGTGATGCGCATGCTGTGGTGTATGTGTGTGAAAACTCACTGGCAGCAATGACATCACTTCGGCTACAAAACCCATCAACACCATGATAACCCTCATGATCATGACATGACATGTGTTCATGTTTCAAATGACCGGTGGCCGTCAAAACAGTTGCCTGACACAAACTGCCCTCCCTTTCTTCCTCAGGCGGGGAATCAGAGAGGAGATGTCCGTAGCAAAAACTCCTAAGGCTGGGAACCTGGCGAGTGCATGGCATTGCATGCTTCATGAGGTCCTCAGTCAGCGGCAGCAATTGGTGTCCTGCAGCTGAGCGTTCTAGGGGAATCATCTTGGAGTCATCAATGGCGCGAAGCACCATCAGGTCTTCGCTGAAGTCAATCACTGCCTTCAACTTGCGCAAGGTGTCGATGGAGATCAAGATAGGTCCTTGACCTTGGTTCAGAGCGTGGATCTGTAAGGTGCCTGGCTTCTCATTGGCCTTGATCTTCAGCTGGGCCGTCGAGATGCACTGGTTCTGAGAGCTATTGCCAAAACCAAACGTGGGCTTGTTGGCCACGTCCACTTCGGTGATACCATGGTCACCGTACTTGTCCTGGTTGATGTCCATCACGGACTGGATTGCGGTGACTGAGCCCAAAGTGCGTGTTGCACCACCATCAATCACTCCATAGCCAGACATCACGGCCTCACGAGTTGACTTCATGGACTGGGTCGTCTGAGCTGCACAGGCCACAGGGTCCTCTGTGAAGCATACAAGCGGTGCCTCTTCTGCACTCTGGGCCTGTGACTGCCCCTCGGACTTGTCTCGGCCAAGAGGGCAGTCTGAGGTCCTGTGTTGTTTGCCACAACGCAGGCAAGTCGCCGCAGTGGAGCCACTCTGCGAAGAAGGAGAGGAGCGGTTGCCATAGACCTTGTCCTTGGCAAAGGTGTTCTTGTAGTACTGACGATTCAACCTCATTTGGTGTTGACGAGCTCGAGCTTCACGCAAGGTTCTGCGCCCTTGCTGGATCATCGCGTAGGTTTCCTGAGCTTCTTTTTCTGCTGCTCCAAAAAGGACCTGAGCTTCTTCGGTGAGATCATCTGTGGCCCAAGCGTCAGGCCACTCATCCTCCTCGGCGTCCACCTCATCCTGGAGATAGGCAGTGCCCTTGTTCTGCTGGTCAAACTTCTTCAGGTCATCATCAGGCCACTGTTGTCGTAGTTCTTGCGACACCCGGTGCACTCGGTAGTCCTCTTTGAGGGCAGTCTGGACCATGTTGCGGGAGGTGCTGTCCAAACCCGCATCGATCAACATGTACCATCCCTGAAGAAATTCAGGAAGGAGCTCATCGGTGTGGAGCTTCCAAGGCTCATCCTCGCTGGGATCATAGGTGCTCCCACTCCCATAGCTCGCTTTTGGCTGTGAGGTCCACTGCCATGACTGGTAGTGAGAGGACATGTGGTGCCCATAGTTCTCCCAGCGATCATCATCATCAGCCTGCCCTCTTGAGGGCTCAGATCCTGCTGCCGCTGGTTCGGAAGCACCGGGCTCAACCTCACTGACAGGTGCCTCTGAGGGAGTCTCTGGCTGCCAGCCTTCCCACCAAGTCTGATGGGGGGGCTGCCACCAGTGCCTTCCTTGCCATGCCGGCCTTGGTTCACGATCTCGTTGGTAATGGCTTTGTACTCGAGACAGTGCCTGGCGAGCACGGTGGTAGATCTCATTCTTCCTGGTGATGTATTGATTCATGGTTTCGAATCTTCTGCGTCTACTCTGTCTGAAGTAGCGGTTGAGGAACTCGGTCAGCTCCGGAATGGTGGGTCGTCCCAGACAGTTACGAAGGTGGCTCAGCAAATGTGCCACACCCCCGTCATAGGACAGCCATTCTGGCCGCTTCCCCATCACATGCTTCCGAGCTGATCCTGACAGTTCAGCTACCAACCTAGGTCCAGCTAAGTACCTCTTATGGTATGCTATGCTCTGTTCCCATTGGAGTGCTGTCTCTTCATATTCTTGGAACGAAGCAGAGTCACCATCCCATTGAGGTACCCCATCTTTCGATTTCTGAACCCCGGCCATCTCTGTTGTCTCCTGGAAGGTAAAACACGTTCCAGGCCTTTTCTTTTCAGGTCCCTGGTTTCAATTCAGGCTCAAAGCTACCATCCAACTGGGATGGTCCAACAAGGTCAGTAGCGAACTGAAGTTCCCAAGTCACAAAGATTGGAGGCTATGGCTACAAGCTATCCCTTGACACGGCAAAGCGGTGTGCTACCCAGCAGTAACCTATTTTCCTCGGACATCAAATGACTTCGAAATACAGCCATGGTTTGGACTGTATGAGACAAGTGTTCCAGCACTTGCATATATATATATATATACACATACATACATACATACCTACCTACCTACCTACCTACCTACCTACGTACGTACGTACGTACGTACATACATACATACATACATACACATATATATATATACACATACAAAACGTGATACTCTAATTTATATATTTATATATGTATATACACATGGTCCAGCGTTTGGTGGTCCCCCATACCATGTGCGGGGTGAGGGGGGGTAACCCCCATACCATATGGGGGGGGTGGCCGTGAACCAGCCCAGCTAGGCGGAGCGAGAGGGATCGATATCCCTTGAATCCGATGGATGGTTTCCGGAGGCGCTGCACGAGTCCTTCTTCTTTATGGAGGAGCCGAGAGCTCCATTTTTCACCATTCGATGCACCAAATCCCCAGACTAGTAATGATGATTCCTTTTTTTGTTGGTGAACTTGCTGATTCATTCATGGTTTACAGAATAATGAGTATTGGATGATTGGAATTTTGCTTTCCCCCACGTTTTAAGAAACCAAGCGATAGCGATCAGCTTTTGGCTGTTCGGTGGTAGATTGGCAGGAGCGGCGTCAGCTGCGACAAGCCAAGGGGAGGCGGCTGATAGAATCGAATGGATAAAATGGATACGAACTACTCTTATTTCTTGATAGGGTGGAGCGTGTGTTAGATTCGTGAAGTATATTCATGAATGCAGCCCTGTGACCGGAACTGCGGACAGGGTTACAGAATGCCTTCAGCCTGGGAGCATCACCCTAGCAGTTCCCAGGGTAGGAATGGAATATGTGGAAACCCAAGACTCCTGAACTACAATGAGATGTTTGTCACCTGACTAGGGCAACTTTTGGTTGATCCACAATATCCCTCAAGGTCCCTCTGAGACTCTGCACCAGTGCAGGTTAATGGCGCGCGGGGTTTGCTCTGCCATTTCGGAGGTGGCCATGTTTCTAGGTGCCTTACTGGGCCGGTTTGGGGGGATTTGTTCAGTTACTCTTGTCAGCCAACATGTTTTGCGACCACCACGGATGTTGGGGTTTCTTTGGGACCTTGGCAGACCTATACAAGTTAAGAGTTTAATCTAGAGGCTGATGATTTGGAGCCACAGCCTCATCCAGCTGGCCGCAATTGCACAGCTTCACGCTTGGGCGCATGCCACAGCTGATCATTGAGGGGCCACCCAAACCCTTGATTGAAGGTCTTTGTGGGCTGGTTTCAGATCAAATTTCTCGAAAAGCTTTCCAGGAAGATTGGACTAGCAGGACGCTTCATGGCATTCAATAGCCTTCAGGCTCCAAAGTCGTAGCCTGGAGCACCATGGATGTTGAAGTGGGGCTGTTAGTGTCAGCCTCAACTTTGAGATGGAGACTTGCTGCGCCAAGTGCAGCGTCCCATGTCAGGTGCAACATACGGATACGTGCCACGTGGCTGCCAGGTGGCACCTGGGGCCCAGTGGTCGCTTCCGCCCTCGCTGGGGCTGCCGTCCCTGGACTCCGGGGCCGCCGTTCAGGGCTACGATGTAGGGCTGGTGCCTTGCCACTGCTGCCAGATGAAGCAGGACCCATTCTGATGTTGCCATCCATCACCACAGTGACCTTCTACCAGGGTCCAGTAGATGTGGAAATTCTGTGTGGCATGACTGAAGAACTGATTCGAGCGAATCCGTGGCTGGCAGGGCAACTACGGCGTGATAAAGCCACTGGGATGGTGAACCTTTGGGTACCAAGCGAGGTTCAGGATTTCTCCAAACACTTCAAGCAGACGCTGCGAGAAGACCTGGAGATGCATATGCCACTCATGAAAATGCGTGCGACTTTGCAAGACCTCACAGTGAAGCCCGGAATTCAATGTTTGGATGCCTCCGAGCCCCTTTTCTCCGTGGCCTTGGTTCAAACACATACAACCGACACCTTCTGTTTGGTGGTGTCCATGAGCCATGTCCTGGGTGATGGCTTCACCTACTACCGCCTCTATGGTGCCCTGGATCAGCGCCCCACCCAGGTGGCTGGGATCACCTACCAAGGCTCTGCTGGCCCAGCGCGGGCGCGGCTGAACCCCTGGCGGAAGGCGGACTTCCCCAGGGCCGTCGCCCAGGCGCTGGGACCGCAGCAGGCTTGGCCGTCTTCGCGGGCTGCACGCTGGGGCTCGCTGCTGGATGCGTTGCTGCGGCCTAAACATCGATGGCAGGCCTGGGAGGTGGATGCCACGTGGCTCAGAGATCAGAAAAGACGATTTCAGGATGAAGGTGGATTTGTATCCAGCAATGATGTATTGACTTCCTGGTTTTTAACCGCTGGCAACTTTGACTATGGCATTATGTCCGTGAACTTCCGCGGCCGCCTCTGTGGCTTGAATAAGACGCATGCTGGGAACTACAAAGCCGGCTTGGCGTTTTGGCCCACGGACTTTGCATCTCCCAGAGGCATCCGGAAATCCTTGCAGAATCCTCCCTACTTCCGCGCGGAGCGGCAAGATGTACCGGGTTTCTTTCGCAGCGTCGCTGGACGGGTGGGAGTAGCCACAAATTGGGCGTCGGTTTATCAGGAGCTCCATTTGCAGAACTGTCAGCAGTTGTTGCACCTTCCAGTGCTGGGAGATGTGCAGGTGCATGGAGCTATGATTATTTTTCGGCCGCAGCCGGACAAGTTGGGGATGGTGTTGGGTGAACGGAAGCGGCGACCAAGAAGACCAAGTGTGGCTGTGTCGGAACCAATTTGTTGAAGAGAAAAGGACAGCCCTTGTGGGGAGGTGGTGTGGTTTGGCCATGAAACAAGCCTAGATGGGTGAGCCTCAGCCTCCATGAATGGCATTGACTAGCAATATGGCTAAAGTTCAGTAAGCCGAGCACAGCATGCATTTCAAAGGACTTTGCAGGTGGGGTGGGGATCCTGGGAATCCTTGGTGACTTCGCCAGGCTTTTCCCTTTACGGCCTGGCTGCTTTGCGGACACAACTCTTCGGGAACCCACAGCAGGTGCCACCTGCGGGCCCCGGCAGCTGTGATAGCCTCCTTGCCCGGTCCCTGGCTGCAGGACATTGGTTACCTGGCGCTGCCAATCCTTGTGACGATCTGTGCGGTGGCATTCACACTGAACAGGCGCGAGTTGGAGTGTGAAAATAAATTTGAATCTGCAGAGGACGCTATCTGTTGACAGTAGAAACGGTCACAAAAGTGCAAGCGCTGGGTGCCAGGACGATCGCCAACAAGGACAATGTGGCCTCTCTTTGGGCAAAGACTTGGATTATGTGCCATGGATGAGATTGCCATGATGATCAGCTCACAGATACTAGTGGTGTTTTAGAATATTATATAACACGCATCATCCAATTTTTTGGGTACTGAAGCTTGAGCCATGCCTACATGGGAATAGACTCACAGAAGCCCCGAGTTATTTACTGTATTGAATTCAGCTCAGATTTGATATGGTTTGGGAGCAAGCCAAAGCAGTAAAATTCCCACCAATCCCCAGTCCCACATCTCGCAAGCAGATCAGAGGGTTGATCGATCTTCTATCCCAATCTGCTTCTTGGATCTTCTTGGTAGGTACGGCTCATCCAAACCAGCTATATATCTTTATATCTACATAGATCCTCGTGCTTTCGAACAGAGATACGCTTGGTGGCACTTGCCTGCTGTGGCCCATCGGAGGCTCTTGGTGGTCTGGGAGCTCTGGCTTTGGCCTGAAACTCGATCAGGTGCACCTGGGCAGGGTGAAGCTTCCAACTTGGCTGACCGCTGAGCAGCTGCAAAGCTGCGTTGAAAAAATCCCTGGTTGATCATTCTGTTCTGGGGTTAAACTACCCATAAAACCTTGGGTTTTCTTCTCCACCAGATGGAATCCGTTGTTCTTCAACCGTATTTCACGGTATTTCACAGCCGTTGCAGGCCCCTGGCGTGAAGAGCCCTGGATGACGGATGATGAGAAGGTGGTGCTGTCGGTGTTCTTGAGTCTGGAAGCCATCACTCTACTGGCCTGGATTTGGATCTACAAAGTTTATCCTTTCCTGGCAACTTGGCGAAGTGGACGATGAATTCTTGGACACTCACAATATGAATATATGACGTATAATATATATATATATAATATATATATAATATATATATAGATATGGTACAATATATATATATATATATGCATTACATATACATGTACATAAAAAAAGAAATATATAGATAGATAGATACATGTACATATACATACGATCCCATAGGATGGCAGACCACTCGAAGCGATTCTCCCGGGCGGAGTGTTTTTGCAGACACCTACTGTCAGTGTCTTTTCTGACAGCAGGTTCCTTTTAGTGCTTTGCCCTTCACCCAGGTGAAATATTGCCACCAGAAGTTTGCTCTCCGATGCTTCTGGCGAATACGTCCAGCAGACACTGGGTGTCTTGGAGCAGTGTATCGAGCTATGGGTAACCACATTCCCAAAGAAATACAGGGAGTCAAGGAGCTACAAGCAGAATTTCCTAAGCATATGTCCCATTATATCACCATGATATCCCCATTGTCTCCCAATTATATCACCATTCTATCACCATTAAGTTTCTAATTTCACATCACCATTTGTTACCAATTACAGTACATCCGCGTATTCCGAGTACTTTCCGCCGCTGTGTGAGTTGTGTCAAGCCCAGCGATGGTGCCAGGGAGGGCTACAGTTACTTGCCGTATGGCTGGACCAGTCTGTCCCGCCGCGAGTTCAGATATAGAGGGGACAAGGACCCGGAGATGCGGATGGCCTTCCGGCACCAAATGTCAGATGAGAATGGAACATCCCCATGGTGCAAATAAGGTGAATACATGCCAGTTTGGCCAAATCCCCATGGTAGTTGATTCAATATCATTTATCATTGATTTCAGTCACCCGCACAAAAACCATGAAAACCATGTTGGTTTAAATCATTGAATCCGGATGTTTCCACACTTTCATACATTTTCGACGTCTCAAGGGTGTTTCATCGCTTACCTCAGGACGAGAATGGACGACCCCATGGCTTCGGTGAGTGGCAAGACAACTCGTATCATGGTGAGGTGCGCCACGGTGAGGTTATGGTTGGATTATATACCATGGCATATTCCAACAATCCATGGTATAATCATCAATAAGTGATAGTTGGTACTTATCATTCACCATAATCCCCACATAATGATTCCCAACAAATGTGACACGGGTCAAAATTGATGGATTTGAGCATCAAACATGGTGATTTAAAGTATATTTACCGGGACATAATGGCATATATATATAGATAGATATGCATATAATATATAGATACATGTACATAACGAACTACAATAAAATGCTGGATGATAATGCTATGATATACCCAGTCCTTGGGGGTATGGTCCTTAAACCATTTCCACAAGGTTTTTTGTACCCATCCATTATTCTAGGATTTCCACACCGGGATGGATGAGCATAAACCAGTTTCACATATTTTGACCATGGCACATATGCTAAACTTCATGATGGTCTTCAATACCGCCCAAATGGTCAAATTGGGTTTTCAGCTGCCCCACGGCCCACAGCCGGGAGAGGTCTTGAATGGCACCTGGCAACATGGTCAGCCTGTGGTTCCCTTTGTGTCCAGGTGCCACGGCCACGCTGGCCCCGGTCAAAAACAACATCCGGGATTATTATTTTTTTACCCCTCAGAAGCGCATTCTGGCTTTCTGGTGTTTGGATCATGAGCCAATAGCCAGAAAAAAAATCATCGCTCTTCATCCCTGAGGTGTTTTGGCTCTGGTGCCATCTCGCGAGGACCTTTCGCGGGGTGGGACGGCTCCAGTGTCTCTTGTTTCTGCAGGGAGAGTGATGATTTCTGGGCTGGACCCAATCTTGCAGCATAATCATTTCCGCGAACAGCGATTCTGACCGCTGGAATAGTATGGTTCTTGCTCTCCTCCTTCCTTCCTCTCCTTCCTCTCCTTCTTGCTCCCCTCCTTGCTCTCCTCCTTCCTCTCCTTGCTCTCTCCTCTAGCTACCCTCCTTCCTTCTTCTCCTTGCTCTCCTTCTTGCTCTCCTCCTTGCTCTCCTACTTCCTCTCCTTGCTCTCCTTCTTGCTCTCCTTGCTCTCCTTGCTCTCCTTGCTCTCCTTCTTGCTCTCCTTCTTGCTCTCCTCCTTGCTCTCCTCCTTCCTCTCCTTGCTCTCCTTCTTGCTCCCCTCCTTGCTCTCCCTCTTACTCTCCTCCTTGCTCCCCTCCTTGCTCTGCTCTCCTTGCTCTCCTTCTTGCTGTCCTTCTTGCCTCCTTGCTCTCCTTCTTGCTCTCCTCCTTTCTCTCCTTGCTCTCCTCCTTGCTCTCCTCCTTCCTCTAATTGTTCTCCTCTTGCCCTCCTCCTTCCTCTCCTTCTTGCTCTCCTTCTTGCTCTCCTCCTTCCTCTCCTTGCTCTCCTCCTTGCTCTCCTTCTTGCTCTCCTCCTTCCTCTCCTTGCCTCCTGCTCTCCGTCTTGCTCCCCCCCTTGCTCTCCCTCTCACTCTCCTCCTTGCTCCCCTCCTTGCTCTCCTTCTTGCCTCCTTGCTTCCCTTCTCTCCTCCTTGCTCTCCTTGCTCTGTCCTCCTTGCTCTTTCCTCCTTGCTCCCCTCCTTGCTCCCCTTCTTCCTCTCCTTCTTGCTCTCCTCCTTGCTCTCCTCCTTCCTCTCCTTGCTCTCTCCTCTAGCTCCCCTCCTTGCTCCCCTCCTTGCTCTTCTCCTTCCTGCCTCTCCTTGCTCTCCTCCTTGCTCTCCTCCTTGCTCTCCTCCTTGCTCTCCTCCTTGCTCTCCTCCTTGCTCTCCTCCTTGCTCTCCTCCTTGCTCTCCTCCTTCCTCTCCTTCCTCTCCTTGCTCTCCTTCTTGCTCTCCTTCTTGCTCTCCTTCTTGCTCTCCTTCTTGCTCTCTTCCTTCCTCTCCTCGCTCTCCTTGCTCTCTCCTTGCTCTCTCCTTGCTCTCTCCTTGCTCTCTCCTTGGTCTCTCCTTGGTCTCTCCTTGCTCTCTCCTTGCTCTCTCTCTTCTTGCCTTGCTCTCTCCTCTCTCCTTGCTCTGCTCTCTCCTTGCTCTCCTCTCTTCTTGCTCTGCTCTCTCCTTGCTCTCCTCTCTCCTTGCTCTGCTCCCTCCTTGCTCTGCTCTCTCCTTGCTCTGCTCTCTCCTCGCTGTGTTGCTGCGTTCCAGTATTGCCTCACTATCACCGCATTCAGAGGCTCATGAGCCATCCATTTTTTGGGCTTTTCAAAGGTGCTTGTCATTGTTCTGCCTTTGCTCCCAGATGTCAGTGATGTGGCCAGGATTGAAGACCGGCTACGGGACAAAGCGCCTGGAAGGCCTGTCGGAGCTACATTGGACGCGCGAGCGAGTTGCTCATCAGCAGTTCGTTTTTCTGTCCCAAGAAGTTGGGTGAGGTCAAAGGTCATCGAGATAGGTGTTTTGGGATTTCTGTCAATCACAGCAAAGCGTCTTATGGGCTAATTATGGCGTCTATAGGTGAAACGGGTGTACCACTCCAAGAATGGGGGATGGTATCATGAAAACTTGCCCAACTCTGTGCTGCCCCAACCCTGCCACCGCCTGAGACAGAGACCTTCTTGTTCGGCACCTGTGGGGTGGAATGTTCAGCTTCAGGTCTGGGAGGGTCTGTTCAGCACATCAAGCCTGGGAATTTGCATGAACTTGCAACATACAGTATCGTGAATGGGAAAATCCATAGGGGACTTGCGAACTGGGGCGTTTCCAGCACTTCGCGGAAAATCTGAGGGACATACATTCAAAGAGAATCCCTATCAGCATACTTTTCTTAATCAAACCGCGGAGAAAGTAATCGATGTGTGAGATTCCTTGGCATTCTCAGGTCCAAAGACTTGAAAGAAGGATAGAAACAGCGAATCTCCCTGTGCTGTTTCTCCTTTTCAGTTTTGAGTACTTGGCCTACCTGCGAGCGAAGGCACATCACACTTGATACTGTAACACACCTTCTGACCGTATTCCTTCCCTTTTTAGTCGCAACAGACAAGATTAACTTATGAGGCATCCTCCCTTTGCCACTTTTTCACCTGGCAGATAGTTCTTGTCACACGCTGGTATGTAAAACTTGTGGAGATTCTAAGTGGGAATGGCTTTTCCAATTACAAGGCAACACCACCCATAAGATGATGCGATACCAGAGGCCTGACCAAGTCTGTAGGTTGCTTCGACAGGAGCCTTCCTGGCCCATTTGCCCCAGCTGTTTGAATACCACCAGAAGACCTTTCCCCATGCAGAGCAGATGGTGCTTGGGGCGGCTTTCAGTGTGGAAGGGTTGGTGGGATTGCCGTGACACAGGATCAGGATCAGGAGATTTGTTGAAGAAGTGATCAAGAAATATCAAGAAAAGGTGCGAAAGTCACTATGCTTTTGACAGAGGATTTTCCAAATTACCAAGAAACATGGAGGATAACGTGCTGTTTTAGAGCCCAAAAATATCAACATCAGTGCATGAAGGTCACGGGATCATTTGTTGAGGACTATCTCCACAGCTTGGTACGCTTGGGGCTCTGGGGATACTTTGGCACTGGAACTCGTGAGCTTTGGGAATTGCAATAGTGAAGCTGTGGCTAAGAGGGTTCCCAACATCGATGTGATGCGAAACCTGGTAGATGTCCTGCTTTGTTTGATCAATTAGGGGAAAACCCCGGCAACCCTCCGCACTTCCCACCCTCTCCCGTTCTCCCGTTAAGGGACATCATTGGCACTGGGGTTCGTCAGGTGCATGACCTTCAATCCACTGCAGGCGATGGAAGTTGGTTGGCACCATTTTGGATAGTTGGGTATTCTCAATGGCAATGATAGTTCCATCCTTCTTTTTCCCTGTGAAATAATGTGAAATATATGGATTATATCATCGTATAAATCATATCACATTACTAATTAATTGAAAATCATCGAAAGTTCTGAAACTTTTCCCGCCTCCACTAGGATCAGAGACAAGGGACGCTCGGGACGCCAACTCCACAGCCCGAATGTCCTTTCTGGCGACGCCTGCGGATTCGGTGTTGGTTTTCGTTCACGGATACAACTGTCCCATTGATCCTTGGCTCGGTGGGCGCAGGGATGAAACCCACAGCAGGAACGGACGACACAAGATGTTTGTGACATCCGGGATAGCAATTCTTTCGGAAATGACACATGAAGTTCATCAACCTTTGGAATGTAAAGAGGGACCTTGGATGGAATCGGAAGCATCCTCACTGATATGAAAACCTGGGCATTGCCTGAAGTCATGGTTCCATTTCTGCCCAGGACTGGGCTTGCATGCGCTTGGGCCAGCTGATGACTTTGGGTGACGCGTCAAAGTTGAAATCAGATTTCGAAGGATCGGAGGATTCGACCCCAGCGGATTGGTATATTTTTTGGTCCTGGGGGAAAATGGGAGTGGGGTTGGTTGGATTTTTTGAAGGCACAAATTTGAGCATGTATCACAAAACATTCTTGGACTATTCAATTTAACCTGGTATTTGCGATTTTGTTCAAGATTCCAAACAGGCAAGGATCGAACTGACAAGACGAGCTGTAAAGGCACCTCTACAATCTCTGAAATGTAATGAAGTGAGGTCTTCTTTCTTGGTACTACAGGCATCAAATACAGTGCTTGGGCTGTTTGGAGCCTGGTCTCCTGGTGTCCTTTTGTTTGCTAAGGCAACTTCGGCTCCAGCGTGTTGCCCTTGGTGTTCTCTTGGCCTACAGGCCTTGGAGGGATGGGAACATCTACAGGAAATTAGGATTTCTATGGATGTCTCCCATGTATATTCATATATATATATAATTATATATATATATAATTATATATATATATACACATGTATACATATACAAGTATATGTATATGTATATATATATAATATTTGCAATCCAAATCCATGAAAAATGTTTGTTCCTGGCAAGGTATCCTAAAAAACAAATCCAGTGAGTTGGACCATGCGAAGCGTAATGCTGAATTCATGTAGGATAGTGCAACTCAAACATTGTACATGGCTGCAATATGCTCAAGTCCTGCGGGGAAGATGACCTTGCATGTTGTGAATTGGGTTTGTCTAAAAATAGCTGTTGTAGTATCATTTCCAGATAGACAGAGCCATTTTGGCGCTAAATTCACCATTTTGAGGCACATCCATTTCGACGAAAACCCGGCCGCAGGACGCATTCCCTCCTTCTTCCAAGTGCGAAAGCAGCTCGTGGACTTCGCCCCCGACTTGGCGGAATTCCTTGCGTGCCTGCGACGGGCTGGAGTGAAGGCGAGCAAATAGATGAGGGGCCGCAGCAAGAATTGATCGCGACCAAGACACCGTGAAATGGAGGTTTCCATGAATGGGGGTATGGATGGTTTGTAATGGACAATCTTATTCAAATGGATGATTTGGGGGTAGCCCCATTTTAGGAAACCTCCATATGTTTATTGGGTTTGCCTATGTTGCAACAGAATACAAATCCTCATAACAGGGCAACAATCACCACGCCACTTCATGTTGGAAAACAGGCCATATCCTCCACATCCCAGATCCAATCCCTTCGGACTTGCATTAGCATCTTGACAATTTTGGAGTCATTAAACATGACTAATGTTAGTAACATTGCAAGCAATGATCAACCACAGATATTTTAAGATCATTTTTGATGGTTTTACGCCCCCCACAAGAAAAGGGGAAAAGTTGGGATGGTAAACACTTTTGTTTTCCTCACATTATTCAAAAATCACCAGGGGGGTCCCACAAATTTTGTGCCCCCAGATTGAAATAGAAAAACGGTACAACATTTTTGGGACCCCCCTAGTGATTTTTGAATTATGTAACTTGGCATTAAGATAGCCGGCCACTTTCAATGCAGGAAATGCATCTCATGGCCCATTCCATGGGCTGTGAACTGGTGACTGCTGCGCTGGAGCATTTGGAACGGCTGAACCAGGACGGCTGTTTTAGTTTTTTTTTTCCCTACTTTCAATTGGCCAAATCATCTCTAAACCTAGCTTTGATTGTGATTTTAGATGGTCAATGGAGTCTGCCTTGTGATTTTCCATGCTTTCTGTGCGCCTTCCGTTGGGCGGGAAGGGAAGTCTTCGCAGAATCAGGAGCTACAAGAGCGACTTGGGGTTTTGCTACCTAGGAAAACACTGGGATGGTTTGAGAGAAAGCCGCAAGAAGTATTATGGCGGTTTCTCGCAGATTTCCCTGAAACCGATCCAATGATGGAAAGGACCCTATCCACCGGAGTTGCTTTTGGAACGGTGAACCCAGCACCTTCCAATGATGTTTTAGACTTCCAGTGATTTGTATAGCCTGAAAGACTGGAGGAGGGTGGCAGTCAACCACTCGTCAAGACCATCTCTTTCTGCCGCACAGCTCAATGGGTGTCCGGCTGAGAGATGAATTTGGAAAGTTATCATATATAGGATTATCATCCCAACTGAAGCCCTGAAAAAGGATTTCAACTGGTACTACCAGGTTTTTGAGTTGAGCAGTGTGACTTGTAAGAAAGATGCATGTCATGCAAAAAAGATTGTCCAGATTGAAGATGTGTGAATCGGCTTCTATAGTGACGCTGTTGGGGCATCAGTGTTGGCATTGGCAGGAAGTTGATGGGAGTTGCGGAGCTGTCATATTTCAGTGGCTTTGTTCATCATATCAAGCACCAAAACGAGTGGTTTATAATGTGGTAGACCCGGTAGTAACCCTCCAGTTTTGGATGGTTTCTGCACCCCTGTTTCTGAGAGATTTATTGAACCGACGCATTTTGTGGGTCCTTTGGTGTTTGAAATATGAGCCATTTCTCATCTGGGCTGGCTTAGGCAATGCCTCTTGTCCTCTTTCGGACTTTGAGCAACCCATGTTGAGCCGCATCATGGGCATCTGTGAGCGCTTGACCTTGTACGTGGATCGACCCTTGCGCTGCACGGATGGGGGGGTCCTTGGAAAAGCCGATCAAACCGCCAAACTTGTGACTTATCCTGTTTCTCTGATAATGATGAACTGATTTTGTTGTAATTTTTGGTCCTACAAAGTTGGATGTGGTTCGAGATCATTTCCCATCTCTTCTTGAACTGGCCGGAGAAAAATCTGCATCGACACTGCTTGGTTCTTGGATTCCTCACCCTTGGTCTTTCTCAAGCGCGAGGTGACGACTTCGCCCTATGGGCTTTGGAGTTGCTAGCGCGAACGAAAGTGCTGGGTTGCCATACAGAGCCGTTTCCACTGGTCAGCCCATGCCCAGGTGGCGACGTCGTTGCTTGACGGCATTCATGGCGGTGCCTCTCATGGACCGGGGCTTTTGATATGCAGATGGAAAGGGATGTTTTGAAATATGGCTCATGAGATCACAATGATTCCCAGTTTTTTCCAACATCGAGAATGAGTTACGATATATATATATATAATATATCTATATATATATATATAATATATCTATATATATATATATACATACACATATTTCAATTTTACATTTTATTTACAACATCTCACGATTTCCGTCACTAGCCATGTCCAGGATGGGCTCTCCGCTCAGGAGTTACCATCCTGGCGTCCCTCCCAGGAGGACCCGGAGGACCCGGCAACGTCGCTGGCGGCGCTGCGGCCGCGCATTGATGTGGTGGACTGTAGCTCCATGGATGCGAACGTCAATGGCATGCGCCATGGTGCCTTGGGAAAATGCGCCGGGAAAATGGGTATAGCATTAAAAAAAACATCGAAAAATCCCATAGAAACCTTAGGTATAGATAGGTATAGCGTATTTATCATGATCATTATTCAACAATCCAATTCTACCTCCAATATTGGATACCAAGGATCAGTTTGTAATGCTATTATCATTGGGTATAGCATTTATATACCTAGAAAAATCCCATAGAAACCATCCATTGCCTAGAAAATCCATTCATGTGGGTGAAACAATGTCATAAACCACCCATGACTGGGAAAGGTTTATACTATACCACCTATATATTTATGGTGATGACTGGGGGATGGTTTATGATTGTTTTACCCACATTATGGGAAAATGAAAGACCTGATCCAAAAATTTTCAGACCCATAGATTTGAGTTTATGTATCTGATGTTTGGTATTCACCATCCAATTATTGGGGTACAAAATGACTTGACCCATATCCACCTCAGGACAAGTTGGACAGGTTTTGCACTGCTTCTGCAGTGAATTACCAGACTTTCTTGTTAAGATAGAGTTTGCTTTGGAAAGCCAGTCCTGTAAAATTGATTAAAATTGGGCATTTTGCCGACAACCAGCCATGGCTGAGGTTACTTTGATCTGAATACAAACTTGGTGGCAGACTTAAAGGTGCGGCCATGGGATGGGCCTGAATCTTTATCAGAGATGGCCTGTCATGCTCCAATGACAACAGCAAAGCTGGAACTGAATCTATAATATATGCTTCTCACTTTGATCTCAAGTGCTATGGTTGCAACAAGTCCTATTGCATGAACTGAAACTGTGGTACCTTTGAAGCACCATGTAGCCGGTTGGTAGCCGGTTGGTAGCCGCTGAAGACGATCCCCTCTGCCAGGAATTGATTGTGGATCAGAAACGAGCAGCTCAGAGGAGCCGACGCTTGGAGAAAGATATGGGAGGCGACCCAGCCCAGCTGTGGCTGGGCGGAATTCTGGAAGCTGAAATAGCAAGCAGTTTCCAAGTGGGATACTTCAAAAATGGAACCAGAGGCCAGTGAATGAAGGAACGAGGAATGGTTCGTTGGCAATGAATTTGTTCAAGCAGCGCATGAATTGTGACCCATCTCTGGACATATTCCAAGATCAAGTGAAGCATGATATCTGCGTCTTTGTAGTTGACCAAATCTGATGATGATGACGACGACGATGATGACATGAAATACTTTAGGCCTGGGACTGGGAAGCCCAGGCTTGCTCCGCATCTATTCTGATCCAAATTACAACGTGCCTCGGTAAAGGCATTGGGGGCCTCAACTTCAGGACTTCGAGCGCAAGACGATTCGTGGGGTGGTAAGGAATCACAACCCCAAAAACCTCATACCTTGGTCAACGTCCATGACCACAACCTGAGATGCTCAAGGCCGTACCACAATCTGGTTGAACAAAACGTGTGGGGATTATCCTACACGGTCAAGCTTGGCCCCTCCTCCTCCTCCTCATCCTCATCCTCATCCTCATCCTCATCCTCATCCTCATCATCATCATCATCATCATCATCATCATCAGAATCAGAATCAGAATCAGAATCTGCATCTTCATCTTAATCTTAATCTTCATCAACATCATCATTTTATCATTATCATTTCATTGTTGTCATCATATTTCATTATCATCATCCCAAATTATATGGCTTTGTCTGAAAATTAGGTCCCCGAATCCCATGGTTTTGTCTGTAAATTTCCGACAATTAGATATTATTGCATGACCATATTGGAGGGTACACACCATTTTCCGACAACGCCATATTGATGCAGGTTATGATAATTATGAATCCATCAACTGCCATAGTGACAGGTGTTTTCCTTCCTGGCTCCGCCGGTCTTCGTGACGTACTGAGACCGGCCAGCGAAAAAGCTTGGAGGTTTCACCATCGACATATGGACCATTCAAAATAGGCTGGTTGATTGGATTTGGAATAGGAAGTTATACTACCAAAGTTATTGGGGATTGTAATAACCCAGATTCTAGGCGACGAACAGCTGGTTGGTTTCAAGTTCTTGGTACCTTTCCATATATATGTATATATATAGTTATTGTGCCCAACACACCAATATGTTTGGCATACTTGGCTTAACCACCGCCCAGTTCCGATGTACTACTACCAATATGCTGTAGATCCATCTCACAGCTGCGCTGGCTGTGAGCAGTGGCACGGAATGAGCTCCAAGGCACGAAGTGATAAAGCATGACCGTGAATCCATGGTACCCTTGGTGCACCAAAATAGCTGGCAAATGGATCTTCATCCCCGTATCGGGTCTCAGGTTTTTACCCATACCGCATTGGTTCATGAGTTGGGTATGTCCAGTTTCACTGGAGATGCTAAAGAAGTCCTACCATGGTCTATTTCAGAACTATCTAGTTGGACCCCTACAGCATTTTTGGTCACGGGTGTCATGGCTTAGCTGGGATATGGGACGACATGGGGTCGATGAATGCTACAGGTGCCACGTGTAGCTGCAGAAGCTGAGTGGCTGTTTGTTTGCCCAAAAAGGTGTGCAGGAGATCCTGTGAATGCCGCAAAGCAATGGAGAAACCAATGGACTGAGCAAATTTGATCATAATAATAAACATATCGAAAAATGGTATTGCACTAGCCACTAGCCGATGTTTGAGTGATACACCCATGTTGACATGTTGATGGGTTACATCCCAGTTGTTTTCGGTTCAGATTTCATTTTGTTTGGGTATTAAGTCAACGAGTACGGAGAAAATATGATGGCTTGCTGCTGGAAGTACCCAATCTATTCCCTGTTTTTGTGTCGGCCCCCTCCAGAAAATACCCTGGAAATGGAACATCAACAAATGAGAGGTATGTATATAGATCATCTAGAATTCAGTGGGTCTCCTTTGACAGGTTCTGACAGCTTCTATATAGATTATATGGTGAGGGTACTGAAGGGTAAGCAAAACACCATCCCCCGACTTCAACGGCCATCTAGGGCTATTTGCAGCTAATTCGACTACGATTTGAGGAAACATGTATTCTTGGGTTTACCTTCTTATTGATGGTTCAATCACGTTCAATCCAAATCCATTGATGGTTCCCCTTCGATGGTTCAATCCACATTTGGCTAAATCCTCATCCTCAGGCGTCGCGGCCCCTTGGCGAAATGGGACAGGGGACCGCTGAGTTTGAAGCGGACGAAGGGTGGCTGTTTTTAAAGGGGACATGAAGATCATTCAGCGATTAGTTCAGCGATGTTCATAGGGAACACGAGCATCAACGCTGTATTTTTAGGGTACCATATTTTTTGAGACGCACCCAAACACAGCAAACTAGTCACTAGTCCATACATACTATACAATCGTGTTTGGAAGGGAGCACCAGCCTGTCAAAGAGTTGAGTCAAAAAGGTTCCCGGCAGATTTACTAGCCAGGAATCTTCAAATCTTGATGCTCCAGAGTCGTGAGTTCAGAAGTCATGAAAGGGGGAGGGGTATTTGGACAGCCCTTTCTCCTGACAGCTTCTTTGATATTTCAGGTGGTACGCCGTTTTCATAAGTTGGTCTATAAACGCCATTAACTGATACGGTAGCTATACCAGGGTGAAATGGGCACCACCTTCGCCTTTCTTGGTGCTGTCTGGAATAGACCAGATACATCAGCAACTGGATGGCAGCCCTTTCGCATTTGGGATTAACTTGAGCAATGCCAGTTCAGGGGGGTGTGGTTGATGATTCCTGTAGGACTCAGGTTTGAAGTGGGATTGTTATGTATCTAGTCCAGTATGAGAACTCAGACCATGAACAATCCCGTCAGAAAGAGAGACGCAATAAGATAGAAAAGTTGTTTGAGGATGTTATGACCCCGAAACATATAGGGAAACATTTTCCCAGAATCCCGGAGACATGTAAGTGAAGTTTGACCCAGATTTTGGGGAGAAATGTGGGGAGAAATGTTGGGAGAAATGTTGGGAGACATGTTGGGAGAAATGTTGGGAGAAATGTTGGGAGAAAATCCACACAACACTTTTCTATCTTTAGTATCATCTGATATCATCTGCATATATTTGGATCGTTTTAATGCCTTAAAATTTCCATAAATGTTCTATTTTTGATATCAACTGTGAAGTTGCAGGGAACGGAGCACTTCAGATATCTTATTCACGTCGCTTCGCGACGGCAACCGCCCGCACCGCATCGTAACTGCCAATGATGTCGGCCATTGAAACCAAAAACATCCGAAAGTACTGATTGTCGGAAAAAAAAACGCGAAGAATTTGATAGCCATGTATAGCGGACCAACGCAGTTCAAAAAATAACGAAAAACATGAAAAAACGGCGAAATTGCTGTTATTTACAGTGTTTTTGCGCGGTGAGAAGCAGAAACCACTGCAAATACCATGGTTTTTGAGGGTCAGGTGGCCAAAAACACTGTAATTTACAGTGTTTTTTTAACCAACGTCAAAAAACACTGGTATTTACGATGTTTTCATTCACACCGTAACATAAAACAGCGTAATTTACGAGGTTTTTGGAAGTTTTGAAGCTAGCCGTCAAGCATGCAGAAAACAGAAAAACACTGTAAAAACCAGTGTTTCTGCTATCACAAAACGACGAAAATCAGTCCGAAAACGGGTCCAAAAACTCAAAAATCCGCCTCCGGGCCAGGCCACCTGCGGAACCGCAAAAAAAGATGTTGCAAACCAAAAAATTGAGGTCAAAAAGTTGAAAAACACAGGGTTTTTTCACTTTTCGCTTGCCGATTTTGGACGGGCGCGTTCACGAACAGGTGTCTTCCGTACTGTTTTTTACAGTGTTTTTTGAAGGCGAGCGTCACGACCTATCAAAAACAGGAGGTTTTGGCCGAAAAATGCCCCCCCCCCCAGGTAAACCTGTAACCTTTTACGAGTGCCATCCGGACGATCACGCCCCAGCACCTTCGGTGCGGGCGGATTTTCTTATGAGCATTGAGGATTTGCTGTGAATAGTGATAGGATACAAAAGATAGAACAGTTTTCAAACTTCGACAATTTCCTTATCCTCTTCGGTCGGGAAAAATCACTCTTCTATCTTGTTGGGGGTCACTATATAAATCAAGAATCTCAACAACCATTAATCATCAATATCTTAATATATTGGGAGATGGTCATCAATCCATTTTCAACGGGATTTTATATACCCATTAAACCCAAGATTCCCATTATGGGATGGATGACCATAAACCACATACAATCTGTTGACCCAATGATTAAGTAAGGGATGAAAGCAAGTATTTGGGACCATGCAGTGGAGGTGCTTAACATGATAGGGGGATGGGATTAATTGAGCCACCAATCATTAATAAACCAACTATTGACCGTTATTAAGCACTATTATAATTATCATTAATATCATTTTTACCATTATTATCATTTTTATCATTTTTATCATTTATATTGATTTATATTGATTTATATTGATTTATATTCATTATCAATTATCATTGTTATCATCAATCACTCCCAACAATCACTCCCAACCAATGACGAGCATTTGCTGCCATGTCTCCAGGCTCGAAACGAGCGCCGGTCTGCTACTCAACGACAGCATGTCGACCTCATGGCAAATGCTGTATGTGCATGTGTATGTACATGTGTATTATGTATATGCACATAAAAATGTATATGTACAGATATATATATTTATACATGTATATACACATTAAATTACTGTATTATATGTATGTATATACATCCATGTCTATAGTCTATACATACATATATGTTGGAAATAAGCCCAGGCATGACCTATTTGAGTGTGAATGATAAGTTGCCCGAGCCTTGAGTCGTTTCCATAAATGGGGCATGGCCAACATGGATTTTTTTGATGGACAATCCCAAAGAAAACATGAGTGATTTAGGGGTACCCCCATTTTAGGAACCCCCTATTTAGATACAGAGAGATCATGGCCGGATCAGAATAGCCCATCTGAATATGCAGGTGTTGCTCGGAAATCAACCTACCTTTCTTGTTTTGGCCCCGCCCAAAGTGGCGAGAATCCAGGCACATGGAAGTGCCGTCGTCATGCAGGCGGGCTTTTTTTGGCACTTTGACTTGTCATCCCATAGTGATAAATTGGTTTATAAGCTGCATTAACCGTAGGATGTATCCACCATAGTCCCTAGTGAAATGTTACTTATACACCAACTTAGCTAACGATTTGGGAAGCACCTCACATGTAGGTAAGGTCACTATTGGCATGGCATTGCACCCTAAAAATGAACAAACTGTGTGGTTTTCCATGTGCGACTTCGATGATTTCTCAGGCCAAAGCAGAGGTTTGGAGCGGGGAACTCAGCCTACATGAGTGTGCCCAGGTAGCTACCCTTGCCACGGTTGAATCGGAGATCCTGTTGCAACAAAATGGTGGTTTGATAAGGATGGGTCACCCTAAAAATAAGGAATTCAGAAACAGCAAAAACTGGAATTTTAACAGCACAGCTTGGGGATTTGAGGGAGATACCCTTTGGTAATTAATCAAACATGGCCATGGAAGATCCTAGGCAATTTATCTAGACATTCGGGTATTTTCTGGTATTTTCCATTGCTACGTTGGATGGAAGGTAATTTTACTGGCAAAGGAGTCGCCTTTGGCATACCAGCCAACCGAGACGGAGATCCTTTTTCATTGTCATCAAATAAATGGCGCCAGCATCGCAAGTGGCCTGGAAACTATTTGGCCTTTGCTTCTATTAAAGATGGCAAAAGGTATATCCAGTTAGACTGCAAAAATATACGGCACTGTGGAAACATGACTGTGATGATCCTGTACCAATTATTCATGGAGTCACAAATACCCATGACTTGCGGACAGATCTACCAGTTACATCGTCTTTCTAAATTCGCAGAAATAACTGGCGAGATCTATTTCTCATTGCCTCGAGCCGTCCCTCCTGCCAGATCAAGACAAGGGCCCAGCTGCCTTGTTTCAGTTGTTGACCCAAAGAGTGCCGCAACGAGGTCATTTTGAACTTTAAGCTGGATTCAATTGGATTCTTCGATCCAAACCTAGATTGAAAACCACAAGCTGGGCACTCCAGACGGTCAAACTCATATGGGGTCCAGCCATGCCATGGTTCCTCATGGTTCATCACGGTTCATCACGGTTCATGACGGTTCATCATGGTTCATCATAGTTCGCGGTGGGGTCAAAACTTTAACGCAACCCTAAATTAATAACCCTCTAGGTTTTTCATTGGGGGGGTACCCATATAAGCATCATATTAGCACTGTTTGGAGGATACCTGAAAAAAATAATAAAGCGTGGTATTCTTAAACGCCGGGTGGACAGATGGTCTCAGCCATGGCGCCAGGGATTCCCTTCAACTACGACACAAAGTCCTTGAAGTTGACGCCACCAAAGCTGGTGGCCACAGGAATGCTACCCCATTTTGGGGATCGCTGCCTAGTGGGAACCGGGAAGAAGACGATTTAGCAACAACACATGCACACACACACACATATTTATCGGTTTAGTTTAGATATGTTTTTGTTTTGTTTTGTTTTGTTCGTTCGTTCGTTCATTCGTTCGTTTGTTTTATTGATTTTTGCGCCTTTTTGTGTATTTATCTATTTATCTATCAATCTTACATATCTCATCAAAATCTATCTCATCGGTAGATATCTATGTAATCATATGTGTGTTATCCATTCCAGTCTTTCGCACAGTCTTTCGCATCCCAGGCGCCCCAAAAGAGCCATGGAGAGGAGGACCGAATGACACAGTTGATGGAACCACGTGATTTTGGAGGCCAAATCACAGCAATTTTTCTATATAGTAGCTGTAGATATTGCCATCTCAGCCCAGAAAGGGATTACTACATGTGCCACATGTGCAGGTGCAGTTGCAAGGAATTTGTTAGGAATTGAGGATTTAAGTTCAAATTCTTCGGTGTCTCTGCAATGCAGTTGTGAGCCACCTGTTGGTCATTTTTCTGCAGACGCCGTCTTGTGACTGTTTTGCCAAGTTTCCAAAATCACTAGCGCGACTGTTGTATCATCACAGGTTCTTTCGCTGATTTGCACTTCCGCTTTTCAGCATTTGGGCAGGGCTCATTTCGCATCCCAAATTTCTGCACGGCCTCGGCAACATAGAGGGATCCGGAGGGATGTGATTTTCGCCATCCACTATTGGCACATGTTTACCTTGGACCATGTTTATGGTATCCACACTATTGGATGCATTCCCATTGTTCCTTGTTAATTACCACACATCCAAGACTATGTGGTTAATTACCCATAGTACTGTTATCTTATTATGCAGTATCCCGTATCTTTGTTGGTGAATACTTACCCTCTGGTAAACTACCATAACTATGGAACATCTCCAGTTTTTGTAGACAAATCAATTATAAATAGGTCATTTTTAATAGCAAACTGTTAAATTTCCAGAGGGTATATCCGCTTCGGCTTCGCACCAGGAAGTCGATGTGGCTGAAGTATTCCTTGGACAACATGCACAAGCGTCGCAGGAATTGCCTGAGCCTTGGCCCACGAGCCCACGAGCCCACGGGCGGCGATGAGCATCATTGAGCCTTTGATATTTTTTTCCTATGGGGACAGCTCGTTTTTGCCTCAGATCTAAGTAGGAATTTCCAGTTGACGTATGCCGAGCTTCCATGAAGTGATTTACTCCGTGGTTATTGAACGTAGCCATGGAATATGGCCATATTCAAGAGGTAAATCATCGACAAATGGGCAATTCTTTATGGCAAACTGTTAAGTTACCAGAGGGTATGTTCGGTGCAGCCCCTTGTGAAGTACAACAAATTTCTGCGAGGCTACAGACTGGCGCGGCAAGCAGTGATGCAGGCCTTGAAAAGGAAGTGCGCGGGGTATACACCATGCATCATGGTGTGGAGGATATCCCAAAAAGATCAAAGCAGCCATGAAAAAATGGGGACACATGATGATAGACCACAGAATCCTTGGGTTTAAAATTTTGGGATGGCGCACAGGAAGGGGAACTCATGGTTGGATCCTCTCATTTCGTTCCTGGAAGTCTGTAGATGCTCTACCTGTAATGCAGAGTTGCAGTGGCAATTCTTCTGATAGAGCAGCTAGTATCGTGATTTTTCCGCTTCAGGGTGGTATTTGAGTGCTAGTCTTCCGCTGTGATCAACAATTAAAAGGGTTGGACCTTCCTGGCTACAACTCAAATCTAGCCAAGAAACTGGCAAGCTTCGGAAGCCAAAGATCTGGGATGATTGGGACAGGATTCGGCTCCTGGACTTGGCAATTGGATCCACGACTTATAGAGGCCTCAGTTGATTCACATGTGAGGGGTACAGTTTGTTGGAGAAGACCACCAGCTTCAAACTGGTCCCAGGTACCGGTCCCGGCGATTGTTCAAGCGCGAGCGGCGTCAGCTTTGGATTCAGCGCGTCCGTGGGCCGAAAATGGGCGGGGGTTCACCATTAAACCATGGGGATTTAAGCGTTGAGCATGGGGATTTCAACATGAATTTGGGGGGTTCAATTTTACCAATGGATCCAATGGTAGAATTTCATGAAACATCTGCCATTGGTGACCGACTTTGCAAGCTCTCAGTTTCCTCCGAGGTGAGCAACAACTCCAAGCTGCATGGCATTCCGTGCGCTTCATCGATGGGGATATGGAGCAATTGCTTCAAATATATAGCAGCTTGGGGGAAGATCCATAAACAACCGGTTCAACAGCTATGTTGATGTGGACACCAGGGGTACAGGCTTATGAAGTTATGAGGGAATCAGGGTTATAGTTATAGCTCAAGGATTTTGCAGAAATGGAGGGGAGCTGAAACGCACTGCTCAACATGATGCGCGCCAATTTCATGATGCATACATGTTCTTTCGTTCGAATAGTGATCAATGGATGTGAATGGTTCTGTTTTGGACCTAGCTGCAACAAGGCACCATCACTGCTGGCAACTGGTTTCAAATGTTTCTGCTTTGATCATCTTTGAATATATCTTTGACCCTGGTTTTGTATTTGTTTACCTCACCCAGGAACTGGCGGATCCTTGTGGCTCAAATCCGTCATCAGATATTCCTCTCTAACTTGATCCCTGCAGGTACAATCAGTTCATCTGCAAGCTGAAGGTGACGACTTCACGTCACATACTGAACAGGTCTTGAGTAGACTCATAGCACAGACATAAGTTTGACCAAGAATCTCCTACTCCGACCCACCCTATTTATCATTGGTTTTCCTCCAATGGCCATCTTTTTCGGCGAATAAATCCCCAATTTCCCGGCCCAATTTATGGTCACTTGATGTCACTTGTGCGTGTCCGTTACGTCTGTTGCCGGATGCCAGGAGGCAAACATCAACATCAACCGCAAGATCCTGTCGCAGCTGGGCATCTACGACCGGGCAGTTTTCACCAACGTGGTGCAGGTACGGCGGGGGCTAAAAGGAGAGCATGGGGACGGTGGTAGGAGTCAAAATAGTTGAGCCCCTGTCGGTATGATACTCATGCCATTCAAATTGGGGAATCTTGTATGAAGTACTGTATGAAGGAATGGATTTGAAATTCGTCGACCCTGTAAGGCCCATGGTTGGAAAAACCATCACCATGGCGGATGTGTTTCAATGTCGCAGTATTTGGCTCGGCCACTGCCTAGCAGTGTTGTCCTATGCCCAACCAGAACTCATCGCTGTTCTAAAGCGAGATGGCCTCAATTCATCTAGGCTATGTGCCAGTCACCAAGAACCTTGGCATGGCTGTCGTGCTGCCAGGATTTGCTGGTAAATTGCAGCACAAATGACTTCCCTGGACTTGGTGGGGCCCAGTGGGTGACCGGCAAGCGGCACTGTTTGTGCTCATGCCACCCAATATCTCACCAGTAACTAGGGTTCCAATCCACTTGCAAGATAATGCAGGAATCGGAAAGAGTAAAGAGGGACCATTAATTGCAATGGTCACCAGGAGAAGTTCGTAAGTCCGTAGCCAAGGCCACCAGCCCTGCTCTTCTCTGATGACTGCGTGGCCGCAGATGGGATGTGTGTGGACATTGGTGATCTTAGTGATGAAGCGAGGTCCCCCCCTTGTGACGCTGGATCTCCCTGCATGACTCGCTTGGTGCAACGAACGCTGTGTGACACCATTTTTGCTTGGAGCACATCTTTCTTTTTGGGGGGGAATGGAGCTTTGAGAGAGCTCAAATGCCCCAACTTGTTGCTTGAAAACATGCGTTTAGGTTATTGGATTTTCGGCAAATTGATTCACTAAGGCGAATGTGATTTTAACTCCGGTAGGGGTCTGAGTTGATGTTAGTGTGTGTCTTTGAATGGTGCGGCACACTCTATCCAGCATCCATCAGAACAAACACGATCATGGGCATTGAATCTGCTGTCAGCAGGTCGTTTCATAGGGAAGGTTCAGTGGCCTGGTCATAGAGTCTTGGGTTGTGCTTCAGACCCAGAATGGGCCAATGGAGCTGAAGGCAAAATCTACACCAAAACCATGTAAAACCATGTAAACCATAATCCCCATGGTTTTCCCATGTTTTCCTGTAATTAGTCCGTTGAAACAACGGCCTTGCTAGGTGAAGGCTTGGACTGTCCGCATTTGCCGCGCTCTCGGAGCAAGGCGCGTAGGCAACAGAGAGAGAGGCAGCAACAGGCGGGGGCGAATGGGGGAGGGGGGGGCAAAACCGTGGGAAACACCAGGAAAATGATATACACATGTATACATATGGGAGTTTCCCTATTTTTTTTTCGAATATCTATGTATGTTACTGTATGTCTATGTTACTTTACTGGACAGTGACATCATTTGCACCCCAAAATTGGATGTTCTTTTCAGAATAGAGAAGGACATCAACCACAAATGTGGATCTTAAAGATACAAAGCATCTTGAAGCATGCCCACATGAAAACTCTCTATGAAGAGATGATTTATTAGTCATGGCAGATCATTTCGGTTTCTTCGAACTGGTGGTGCTTTTGCAGAGAGCATCTAACCTGCAAGAAGTTTGAACCAAAACTAATCCAAGCTATTTGCCCACTTGGTGCATCTGTTCTCAGAAGAAGTGATTTGTCTAGCAATGCAAGTGACTCTGTAGTTGCAGTCAAAATGACACTTATCCGGGTCCCAGTCACAGGTGGACTTGTGCATGAGAATCATGAGATAAGTTCCGACTGGGTCTAGTCTCGCATCCAATGTGAACGACTTGAGGGATGATTCTCTTAGTACTGAGACCATCAGCGATGTATCAGTTCCCTGCTTCAACGCTTGATGGGAGCGGGTGCGCTACAATTTTGGAGGTTTCCTAAGTCATGTGGATACCCCTAAATCATCAATTTTAAGAGGATTTTCCCTTATAAACCATCCAGCTATTGGGGTACCCCCATTTATGCATTGTTCAGCAGGTGGCTTTGTCCAAGTTCCTGGAGCGTTTCAAGTTCAGCAACATCAACGGATGCTTGGCGTACCGAAAAAGACAAGACGGGTTCATGACTGGTCATTCAAATGGTATAGAAATGGTAGCCATCCGGAGTTCGTAAATTGTGGCTTGATATTTGCGACCGAACCAGTTTCATCAAAGTATATAATTTGCCACCTCTCCCACCGCTGTAAATATTAGCAAGCCAGTCTTCCAGGGAGCAAAACCATCGCGTTTTCATCCTTTAGGCCACTGCGGCAAATGCCAATCGAGGAACAATCTTCGTGAAGGATGAAGAGTTTGCTCCAATCCATGCGGCTTGGAAATGTGGGTCAAACTCATTACCACACACTTGGTGGTTTTCGTGTATGAAATTTGTGGCTGCCATGTATGATCTAAAGCCCAACAAATTCCCCAAAAGGAAGCGTGATTGCTGGATGGAGATGGAAGTCCGGCATGTTTCGGTATCCCGTAGGGGCGGCAGATTATCCTCTAGATGCCAAACATCACTTAGACAAAAAGCTCCTGTATTTTACTGAAAGAATGTTCCGCTGGCCGACCAGGTTGCTTCAAAGCTGGCAAGTCATCGCATGGTGCGGCTGCTCCTATCGTTCCAAGCAGATCCCGCCAAGAAAACCTCTCAGGGCAGAACTGCGCTGGACCTTGCGGAGACGGCAGAAAACGACAGTGCCAAACGTCAGGTAGTGGACACCCTTTTGAATTGGGAGAAAACCATCAACATGCGCGAGTTTCGGAGCATATGTTCCAGTAAAGTCAGTAAAGTATGTGGGCAAATGCCAAGGCTGCCAAGGGCAGTACCTGCATACAGAATCTGCCTGTAGTTGCGTCATGCCAAAACGCTGGCCCTCTACTCTCAAGACAACTCAGGCCCCAAAGGTTGGTTTCTGGCTGCTATTCTGTTCCATTTAGTTCCATTTAGGTGCTTAGTTCCGTTTAGTGTCGTTTCTGATGTCGCGACATGGTTATATACAATCATTTTGACTAAGGAAACAAAAGCCAGGAGGGTGGCTGGGTTGTGGCTGGTGTAGCATTTTTAAGAAGGATATCCGCGTCTCTACTGAGCAAGGAAGACCAATCTTTTCCGTACCCACAAAATCCACAAGTTGCGATCCAAGAGATCACCATTGTGTTGATCTAATAACAGATTCCAACAGTGACATTTGGTTGATGTGCATTTTGTGGGCTCTTTTTTTTTCTTGTATCTTCACGAGTTTCAGGCCATGTCCCATGCGATTTTTTTCCCGGGCTGAGCTACTTAGCCTTTCGAAACCGGGACTCGACTCCTGAGAACTCGCACAGTTTCTCGAATCTGGACTGCGGCAGATCCGCACCACTACTGGGCTCCGTTTTTGCTCAGTTTTCACTTGACAGTCGTGCTTTCGAAAAATCCACTACTTCAGCATTTTCCGGAAATGCTGAAATGCTCACCAACACATGGGAATTAGGTTCATGTGTGCGGTATGCCATAAATGGATATAAATGGCCAGGACAACGAGCCAGATCAGTTACTTCTCGGTGTCAAGTGAGTTCTTGGAGGCCCACAGCCGTAGCTGTTGTTTGACGCTCTGTAGGGCTGATTTATAGATGGGCTGATTCTTTGCATTTCTAGATTGTGTTATGACTATGGCTCGAACATGGGCTACCAATAGATTTCATGATTTTTGGTACTAAACCACGAGGTTCTGGATAATATCCTACTTGTAGTAAAACCGTTGGTTTAAACCCATCGATGCGAAAGCCTGCGATGTTTATAGTTCCCCAAACAGATCATTGAGTCGGATGCCTTCCTTTGGCATCACTGGTTCTGAGCCATAGCCTTGTCGGGCCGTTTGCTGTGCTCTCTCCAGTTGGTTGAGATCCTCAAAAGTGGGTCTGAACCAGCACAGTCCACAGCTCTCTGGGTGCAGAGTTTTGCTTGAGCAGAAAATGCCACAGGAAATGGGTCTGGGTCATGATTTCAGCATATTTCAGCATGATTGCAGACACTGGGACCCAACCTGGTCAGCTTAAGTATTGAAGATTCCTACTTAAAAGGCTACCTTTTGGCTAGAGCCTTATGGAAATCTTACGTCTTGGCCCTGGATGTCGGGACTGCTGCGAAGGCAACGCATGAAAGAATATGACGGGTAAAATGTGATAATTTAAAATTTGGATCATTAATACTATCATGACGATCATGATGATTATCACAGTTACTATCATAATATCATCATCAATATATGATTGTGGATATCAGCATTGATATCACAACCAATATCATCATAAATATCATCCTTGACATCATCATTAGTATCACCATTCATATCATGATGGATAACACTAATATCATTATTAACTATTAACTATTAATGTCATTATTAGTATCATGGTTATTATCATTATTCATATTATTACTATAATTATATAATACCTTTATTGATATTGATATTATCATTCATATCATTGAGATCATCAGGCATATTATTTAACCGCCTTCGGTGTGTTCCGCCGGCCACCATGGAAAGAGCTATCCTGTAGGCTGCAAACAGCCCTTGCGCTGGTGTTTGTGGATAACACAGTTTTTGTGTAAAACAGCTCTTTGTGTAAATGATGGTTTGGACGCAAAAACATTGGTTTTGTTCAAACCACGGTCTAGGTTTAAACCAAAGCATGTGTGTAAACCAGGGTTTTGGAAAAGGCCATATTTTGAAAGGTTATGCGTACAAAAGGTGTTCGGCGCAAAAGCCAGTGGATCAAGTATTGGATATAAAAAGCGACGGAGCAAACCGATGGCAAACACAACAAAAAACCGGAAACAACCATCGACATGACAGCAAGATGTGCAAAACCAAGCCGGTGTTGAGCGAGTCGTGGGCAGAGTTGAGCCCACCACAACGGAAGGAAAGATCAAGACGAAACGAAGAAGAGCTAGGTGGGGGGCGGAGGGGGGGTTCAAGTTAGACGAGGCAAAAATCCGTGCCTTTCCAGAACTCCAATCCCAATTGTATGTGGTTCGCTTTCCCGTGCGGCCCTGACGGACAATATGTCGTTGGCAACAAGTTCTGTGGCACGTTCATGTATACACGGTGCATCCCCTGCCTCTTCTCATGGCTTGTGTCGCAGGTGTCCTGTCGCACACATACAACCAACTTGAGAGGGGGAACACGAAACAGACAGTACAACTACGAACAAGCAAGATCCACAAGACACGCTACTGCTACCTCTAGGACTGCTACTACTACTACCACCACTGCTGCTGCTGCTACTACTACTACTACTACCACTACCACTACCACTACCACTACCACTACCACTACCACTACCACTACTACCACTACCACTACCACTACCACTACCACTACCACTACCACTACCACCACTACTCCTACTACTGGTATTAGTAGTAGTGGTAGTAGTAGTAGTAGTAGTAGTTGTAGTAGTAGTAGTAGTAGTGGTAGTAGCGGTAGTAGTGGTAGTAGTGGTAGTAGTGGTAGTAGTGGTAGTAGTGGTAGTAGTAGTAGTACTACTACCACCACCACCACCACGACTACTGCTACTGCTACTGCTACTGCTACTGCTACTGCTACTACTGCTACTGCTACTGCTACTGCTACTGCTACTGCAACTACTGCAACTACTGCAACTACTGCAACTACTGCAACTACTGCAACTACTGCAACTACTGCAACTACTGCAACTACTGCAACTACTGCAACTACTGCAACTACTGCAACTACTGCAACTGCAACTACTACTACTACTACTACTACTGCTACTGCTACTGCTACTGCTACTGCTACTGCTACTGCTACTGCTACTGCTACTGCTACTTCCTACTTACTACTTACTACTCACTACTTACCACTTACCAGTTACCACTTACTACTTACTACTAACTACTAGCTACTAACTACAAACTACAAACTACTCACTATTGTCTACTTACTAACAACTAACTAACTACTAACTACTAACTACAAACTACTAACTACTAACTACTTGGTGCACGACCCCCAGGCAGCCGTGGTAAAATCTGCATTCTGAGATCTCAAAAAAGTGTCTGGCGTTGTGGCGCCGTAACGATTTTGATATTTTAGGTGTGAAAATCAGGGTTTTGGAATTTCACAAAATTATTTTTTTTGCACAACATCTGCTCGACCCTGGCCGTTTTTTCTTCCATGGTTTCAGCGGACTAGTTTGGCGGCTTTGCCCAACCTTGGACGACACTTGGCTGACACGGTCCCAGGAGCTTTTGCCACATGAACTGCTGAACTAATTTTTACAAGAACCTAAGCGTAGCATCACGCGCGTGTCTGCAGTTCCAAGAACCTGTTAGAAGCGTAGCATCACGAGCGAGCGTGTCTGCAGCTCCAGGAACCTATTAGACGCGTAGCACCACGAGCGTGTCTGAAGTTCCAAGAACCTGTTAGAAGCGTGGCATCACGAGCGTGTCTGCAGTTCCAAGCACCTGCTAGAAGCGTAGCATCACGAGCGTGTCTGCAGTTCCAAGAACCTGCTAGAAGCGTAGCATCACGAGCGTGTCTGCAGTTCCAAGACCTTTTAGAAGCGTAGAACCACAAGCGTGTCTGCAGTTCCAAGAACCTGTTAGAAGCGTAGCATCACGAGCGTGTCTGCAGTTCCCAGAACCTGTTAGAAGATACAAAGAAGCGCCCGACAAGAACGTTATTACACCCCCCCACAACCCCCAACCCCCCAACCCCAGAAATATATGTCAAAACACAAGTGACGCGGCATGAAAAATGTCAAACATCACATAAAACCACACGGCCCAGTAGGGGTCGTGCTCCAACTACTTACTAGCTACTAACTACTTACTAACTACTAACTACTAACTATCACTACTAGGTACTAGGTACTAAGTACTAAGTCCTAAGTGCTAAGTACTAGCTACTAACTACTAATTAGTACTACGACCACTACGGCTACGACTACGACTACGAATGCGACTCCTACTCCTCCTACTACTACTACTACAACACTACTACTACAACACTACTACTACTACTGCTACTACTACTACTGCTACTACTGCTACTACTGCTACTACTGCTACTGCTACTGCTACTCCTACTGCTACTGCTACTGCTACTGCTACTGCTACTGCTAGTACTACTGCTACTGCTAGTACTAGTTCTAGTTCTGGTACTCATGATGATTATAAAAAGCATCATCATCATCATCATCTTCATCATCATCATCATCAATATCAGTAAGTGTATTCCCGCCCTGTTGACGCCAAAGTCGCTGTGCTGCCAGACTGCGGCTCCCAACTGGAAGGAACTCAAGGTGCGCGGTGGTCGGGATTGGCAGCGACCAACTCAGATGATACCAATTGATGGCCTCAACGATTTGTTGAGGAAACCTGTTAAGGTCAACCCTGGCTGGCTGATGAATTTTGAGGATTAGCCTCCTGCACCAGCATCTTTTTTGGGCCAGGAAATTGAGGACAACAAGGGCAAGAAGCTGCTTGGCAAGTTGTTTCATTGGCCCATTAAGAGGGATGTGTGGGTTTCTCCAAACATGGTTGATGATCCTCTGATGGATAGTCAATCAAGGGGAACATGATTTTCACTACTTCGAGTTGTTTTTCCTAAAATTGTTATATGCCATGGGTTGCCCACACCCATGAACTACCTCGTTGCCCGCCCCGTTGTTCGCAATGAACTCGAGATGGATTGCCCGGAAACAACCCAAACTATGTCCAGTATCGTGCACTTGACCTCACTGCGGTGCACAAGACCAATGGTTAGTCGGGGCAACCATCCCAAAAATGGTTTTATTTCAGGATTAGTTATTGTAATTTATCCAGATCCAGATGATTGTATATAAATATAGACCTCCTGGAAAGATAGAATATGGTATTCTTGTGAAAATCCTCACTGAAATGCGACTATGATTTTCAAAATCATGAAGCAACCATATTAAATCTACTTCAGGATGATTGTATTATATTTTATTTGTATATGTATATACCCATGCATTGAGTTTGGCAGGCTTGGGTGTGCATGTATCATCTTTAAGTGCTCCAATGAATGCTTTCATTTTGGCTCAAGTAAACTTGAACCAAAATAGCATTCATTGCTTTTTCTTTCTTGGTCTTGGTAAGGGGTGACCTTCCTAGACCTTGATTGATTGGTTCTGGCAAGCAGCGAGTGATTGACAATGGCGACACGGGAGGACAATCAGCGTTGTCATCTGATGCCAACAAGCTCACATTGTGCAGCCCACTGCGCCCTGCACAGCATATCCGCCTGGTGATGCATCGTTGGGCCGATGAGGACATCGCAGATTTTCTCGCACACGATGCCTGGGAGACAGGCCAGGAGGACTTGCCTTCAGCATACAGGTACTGCCGTATGGCGCTGCAAGAAAGTCTGGGTTGCGTGGATGATTGAGTGGCTCACCAAATCAATAACCAGGGGTGACCTGGTTGGTTACAAGGGTCGTAAGGGGTGACCTGGTAGTTGCAAGGGGAGACCGTGCATGCAGCGTAAGCTTCGTGGGAGCGATATCCCGGCGGCCACCGAGGCGACGCTCCTCCATGCTGCTGCGTTCCTGGAGTTCAAGCAGCACGTGGCGAGGCGATGAAACTTGACTTGCCGCAGCAGTCCTTGGAAGACGCCAGAAATGGTTTTTGCACACCCCTCTGCGGCAAGCAGAGTTCCTCAGGGACATTGGCGGCCTGGCACATCGTATTATCCTGTGCTGTGTCATCACCCAAAGTTCGGGGAAACAACGAGTCATCGACAACGGTGACACCGGAGGACATCAGACCTTTCTTCCGATGCCAATATGCTTACACCATGTAGTCGCACATAAGCCTGGTTATGCGTCGTTGGTCTGAGGACGAGGTCGCGGAGTTTTGTCACCATGATGCCTGGGAGACAGGCCAAGAGGACCTGCCGTCTGCCTACAGGTACTGCCCCATGTCACAGCAGGAGAGCTTAGGCTGCGTTGTCGTCTGGTTTCACTGATGAGTGGCAAACTCCGGTATACCAGGTCTATGCAGGCCTCTTGTTTAGGCTCCCCCTGGCATTCACTTCGTTCAACTGATTTTCCAGACTGTTGGAAGCGCTGACCCGCCGGTATTGCCAAGTTTTGACATCCCTGTACTTTGATGCCGCGATCACTGACGTCCGCTCTGCCAAGGGCTCCGGGCAATGGGCGATGAACCAACTATGCCTGATGATCGGACCCCCATTTGCGGAAGACAAAACGCAGACCATGCAGAGCACTGGCGCTTCTCTGGGACTTACCCATGACCCGAGTTGCATCAATAAGACAGGTCATGTTCGTTTTTGGGCCCGCACCAGACTCCATGGCAAAGTTCGTGATTTCTTGCCACAGCACGTCAAGCAGGCCACTTTACTCGAGGCACAGCTTCCAAACTTTATGGACTTGCAAACTTCTTGGTGCAAGGTATTTCTGGGTGAGTCGGGTATGGCGGTCTCATGGCCATCAAGGCACGCAACTGGAGCTCTCTATGGTGTTGTGCGTCTTGATCGAGCGCCCCGACCTTTTTCGACATCGACATGGTCTTTGGTTCCTCGACAACGTTGCCGCAGTCATGACCTTGGTGAGAGGGCGCTCTAGCAATTCGGGGTTAGCAAAGCTCGGCCGTTTGATCCATTTGGCTCTGTTTGCACTGCGTGCCCAGCACTTGAGGGCGCCCCACACTTGCCATGAATATGGATTGACTTTTTAAGCGAATTTCAGTTTCCAAGTAGGGGTGATCCTACTTCTGGAAACCTGGATATTTGCGATTTCAGCAGCGCTGGCTGCTGCTGGTTTTGGCTTCCCCAAGCAAGCTGGGTGTCGGCAGTGGGCACAGAAATGTGGGCGTTTGCTGTTTCAAGCAAGTTGGGTTTCAAGCAGGAGGTGATCCTGCTTGGTGTTCCTGCTTGGTGTAGCCATACTTGCTTTCGTGACATATATATTGGGGTCCAAGCGGGGGTGATCCTATTTGATGGCGCCCAACACTTGCCATGAGTATTGCTTCGGTAATCACATTTAAATATGTGGTGGCCGGGCCAGGGCAGTCAGGCTCGGAGGTAGTATGAAATACCAGTTCTGTACGTGTGTTTAAATGGTAGGGCCCACTCCGCATGTTTAAAAAATTGCAAACCACAGGGAATACATGCAGGTAAATGGTAAATGGTCCAAATATATGGTGCTGATGATTTGGAACACTCTATGAGTCGAGTTGTTAAAGTTAGACCCAAAACAATGCTATTGAGAGCGGCCTGTGGGATTGCTACACAATCATCAGATGGAAATGGTTGTACGGTACTATACGATTTTGGCTTTGGTGGAAATTCCTTTCATTAAAAATTCGAACTGGGTGGAAGCGCCTGGCTAGAAATTGCTTGCTTCTCTCTTTCTTGCAAGAAATGTCCTAGGTGGAGTTCCTGGGTGGAAGTTCCTTGCTTCTTGGGTGGAATTCCTAGATGAATTCCCTAGGTGGAATTTCGCGGGTGGTGGTGGAAGTTGCTTGTTTCCCGCTTTCCGCGGAAAAAAAACCTAGGTGGGATTTCTTGGGTGGGGTATCCTGGCTGGCAATTCCTTGCTTTCCTTTGTCTTGGGGAAAAATTGCCTAGGTGGACTTACCTGGCTAGAAATTGCTGGCATCTTTCTTCCTCAGCAAGACTTACCTGGGTGGGGTTTTGTGAGTGGAAATTCCTTAGTTTCCTGTTGTCTGGCTGCAAGTTACTTAGGTGGAGTTTCCTGGGTGGAAGTTCCTTGCAGTGCTCCTGCTCCTTCTTGGAATTCCCTTTTTGGAATTTAAGGGATTTGCTGGCTTCCCTCTGTCTGCAGAGAAATTCCCTAGGCCCTAGGTGGAGCTTCTTGAGTGGGGTATTCTAGCTGGCAATTCCTTGCTTTCCTATGTCTCGGGGATAAATTGCCTAGGTGGACTTACTGGCTAGAAATTGCTGGAATCTTTCTTCCTCAGCAAGACTTTCCTGGGTGGAGTTTTGTGAGTGGAAATTCCTTAGTTTCCCGTTGTCTGGTTGCAAGTTACTTAGGTGGAGTTTCCTGGGTGGAAGTTCCTTGCAGTGCTCCTGCTCCTTCTTGGAATTCCCTTTTTGATTCCTTTTTGGAATTTAAGGGATTTGCTGGCTTGCCTCTTTCTCCAGAGAAATTTCCTAGGTGGAGTTTCTTGGGTGGGGTATCCTGGCTGGCAATTCCTTGCTTTCCTTTGTCTTGGGGAAAAATTGCCTAGGTGGACTTACCTGGCTAGAAAGTGCTGGATTTTTTCTTCCTCAGCAAGACTTACCTGGGTGGAGTTTTGTGAGTGGAAATTCCTTAGTTTCCCGTTGTGTGGTTGCAAGTTACTTAGGTGGAGTTTCCTGGGTGGAAGTTCCTTGCAGTGCTCCTGCTCCTTCTTGGAATTCCCTTTTTGATTCCTTTTTGGAATTTAAGGGATTTGCTGGCTTGCCTCTTTCTGCAGAGAAATTTCCTAGGTGGAGTTTCTAGGTGGGGCATCCTGGCTGGCAATTCTTTCCTTTTCTTTGTGTCGGGAACCAAATCCTAGGTGGAGTTTCCTGGGTGGGACATCCTGGCAGCTTGGCGTCGTTCTGGTGAAAATTTTCCGATAGGTGGAATTACCTGGCTAGAAATTGCTGACGTCTTTCTTCATCGCCCAGACTCACTTGGAAAGGACCCTCGGGACACCGAGATGTTTCAAAACAATTGCTGGAAAGACCAAAAATGTGAAGCGCAGTGCGGTGGCACAGAGGCTTTATGTATCAGAGGATTAATGACTGCTATGTGTTCTTTATAGCAATTTATAACAACCATAAGTGGGCCCTTGTTGTGCGATACTGGTGATATAAAATATCTTGGTGGAAACTTATGTGGAATCCTATGTGTAATTCTATGTGGAGGGAATTCACACTGAGCCGAGTCACTTCAGGGTATTCAAATTCCTTGGCAAACTGCGGAAATGAAGTTGTTGGAAAACTACGCTGGAAAACCATGGAAAAGCATTGGTGGAAAACCATGGAAACACCTTGTCAAAGGCACGGAAAAAAACGGTGGAACATCATGCAACATTATTTTGGGCGGAAACCCATGGACACACCCTGGTGGAAAACCATGGAGCACTCTGATTGGGAAACCCATGGAAAACTTTTGGTGGAAAACAACGGAAAAGCATTGGTGGACAACAAAGGAAAACCGCTGTTGGAAAACTGCAGACAAAATGATGGAACACTTGGAAAACCATTGACAACATCTGGTGGAAAGCCACGGAGAAACAATATCCACTGACTTTTGATTAGGGGCTTGCCGGTACCCTTGCACCATGCGCCAAGTCACATCTGGATATTGGCATTCCTCGATTGGCTCCTTGCCAGCCGCTGTTTCTTCAGCTGGCGCCTGTCTATGCTTTGAGCATGCAACCCCAATTGCATGACATTTTCTTGCAAGATTTTCACAACCGGTCCAAACTTTTGGTTCGGCCATGCTTAGAGGAGTGGGGGCCTGACAGCCCCAAAAAAGTATTGGGTCTACAGTATATAAGTCTAATCATGATTATCTGTAAATGAAAAAAGTCTGCCCCCAATCTAGGCTCTGAAAAATGTCGCGTGGGCCACCCTTGCGCCGTGTGACTTCTGGCGCCGTACCCACTGCAGCAGGCGTCTCCACTGCATCCTGATGGCAGCCATAGAACTCTTCGCAATCACAACTTGAAGCTAAAAGTATATGGTTGCACACTTGTCCTTTGGTGGAAACATCTTCTAGGTGGAAATGTCTTGGGTGGACCTGTGGGCCCCGCTTTGGTGCTGCCGACCCTGCCCCATATAAGCCGAAATTGTTCACGAATCAAAAAGGCTTGACCTGACTGCTCATTGTATTCTAAAACAATGAAAACTTTCATGTTGCAAGACTTTGAAAACCGGTCCGAACTTTTGGTTCGGCCATGCGTTGAGGAGTGGGGGCCTAACAGCCCGAAAAAAACATACGTACGTATTGGATCTAATAATTACGGTTTTTGTAGGTGGGAAAAAGTCTGCCCTCTAAGCCATAGAAAAACCGTCGGACGTCCTTGCGTCATGTCACTTCTGGAGCCGTCTTAGCTGCAGCAGGCGTCTCCATTGCAGCGGGCTTATCAGCCATAGAACTCTTCGCAATCGCCTCTTGAAGCTAAAAGTGTGTGGAAACATGTTCTAGGTGGAAATTTCTTAGGTGGACCTGTGGGCCCCGCTTTGGTGCTGCCGACCCTGCCCCATAAATGCTGAAATTGTTTCACGAATCAAAAAGGCTTGAACCCTGACTGCTCATTGTATTCTAAAACAATGAAAACTTTCATGTTGCAAGACTTTGAAAACCGGTCCGAACTTGTGGTTCGGCCCCGCGTATGGAGTGGGGGCCTAACAGCCCATAAAAAAGTATTGGATCTAATCACATATCCCTATAGGCGGCAAGAACAAAAACGTCTGCCCGCAATCAAGGTCCTAGAAATACCGCCTTGAAGGCCGGGTCACTTCTGCAGGCGTCTTCCCTGCAGCAGGCCCATCGGGCTTAGAGCTCTTTGTAGTCGCCTGCTGAAGCGCAAACTGTCTCCTGATTCCTCTGGTGGTAACTGCTTTGTGGTGGAAAAGTTCTTAGGTGGAGGGTACAGAACCGAACAGCCCTGAAAGTAGAGTTCGCAAGTTATTTGGAAAATCAGCCCCCCAAAAAAACAGCAGAAGTCGGGTAAAAACTAAATGTTTTTTGTCGGACCTTGTTCGGTTAAAAGGCCACAAACGGTTTCGAAAAGTATTTACGGTACATTTTATATGGTTCATTTTATGTTTTTTATTTATTTTTTGTGTTTTTTGAGATTGTTTTCCTCCCACATCGCCGTAATAAAATCATAAAAAATAATAAAACAATAATGTAATTTTCATAAATGCTGATGATTTTTCAATGAAAATTGTTACGTATGATTTTTCATTGTTTTCCACAAAAAACAAATCATGAAATTTTCAGTCAATAATAATTTATTAAAAAAACATAAATGTGTGTAATATTTTTTTTTAAATTGGATTTTTAAAGGTTTTTTTGAAAAAATAGTATGAATTTATTATGGCGACGTCGGCGGAAAAAAAATAAACAAAATCGACAAAATAAGCTAAAAACAAATCAAAAAATAATCAAAACAAAATCATACATCCAAAAAAACAATTTTCCAATTCATAAATCCAAATCACGAACAAATCATTATAAAGATTTTACGTAAAAGAAAAATACTTTAAAAACTGTTTTTTTAAGCATTCCGCAAACTCTCAACAATAGCAAAATCAGGTAAAGCGAGGGCGTTTTTACCGGATCTTGTTCCGGAAACGGGCCGGCAAAGCTGTTTAGGAAAATCATTTTTGGCATTTTTTGGCTGTTTTTCCAAAAACGCGTTTTTATGGCTGTGTTAAATATAGGAAAACGCAGGTAAAATGACAAAGTTTTTTCCGGAACTTGTTCCGGAAAACGGTGGGCCAAGTCAAAAAATAAACGCCGCGATACTAATTTACCGCCGTTTTTCTTTTACATACGGGAAACAAAGCCAAACACAGGCAAAATCGCAGTGTTTTTAGCAGGAGGGAACCCGAAAATAGAACCATCAAACATAGTTTTGCGCGGCAATCTATTCGAACCTTCAGAAATCCTTAAGGTTCTATACAAGGTAAGATTTTTTTCCTGTTAGAAAACGATACCCGTTCGAATTTGAACTTTCATTTTGCGACTTTTGCTTCTTCTGTACCGAACAAGAACGCAGCAAAAACCCATGATTTTGCTACTTTTGGCAAGTCCAAAAAATTGCGAGATTTTGAATTTTGACGATTCCTCCTTTGCTTGCCGGCTTGGCCCACCGTTTTCCGGAACAAGTTCCGGAAAAAACTTTGTCATTTTACCTGCGTTTTCCTATATTTAACACAGCCATAAAAACGCGTTTTTGGAAAAACAGCCAAAAATATCCAAAAAATATTTTCCTAAACAGCTTTGCCGGCCCGTTTCCGGAACAAGATCCGGTAAAAACGCCCTCGCTTTACCTGTTTTTGCTATTGTTGAGAGTTTGCGGAATGCTTAAAAAAAAACAGTTTTTAAAGTATTTTTCTTTTACGTAAAATCTTTATAATGATTTGTTCGTGATTTGGATTTATGAATTGGAAAATTGTATTTTTGGATGTATGATTTTGTTTTGATTATTTTTTGATTTGTTTTAGCTTATTTTGTCGATGTTGTTTATTTTTTTTCCGCCGACGTCGCCATAATAAATTCATAATATTTTTCGAAAACATTAAAAAATCATTTAAAAAAACAAATGTTACACACATTTATGTTTTTTAAATACATTATTATTGACTGAAAATTTCATGATTTCTTTTTTGTGGAAAACAATGAAAAATCATACGTAACAATTTTCATTGAAAAATCATCAGCATTTATGAAAATTACATTATTGTTTTATTATTTTTTTATGATTTTATTACGGCGATGTGGGAGGAAACAAATCTCAAAAAACACAAAAAATAAATAAAAAACATAAAATGAACCATACAAAATGTACCGTAAATACTTTTCGAAACCGTTTGTGGCCTTTTAACCGAACGAGGTCCGACAAAAAACATTTAGTTTTTACCCGACTTCTGCTGTTTTTTTGGGGGGCTGATTTTCCAAATAACTTGCGAACTCTACTTTCAGGGCTGTTCGGTTGTGTATCCTCCACCTAAGAACTTTTCCACCACAAAGCAGTTACCACCAGAGGAATCAGGTTCAACCAGACAGTTTGCGCTTCAGCAGGCGACTACAAAGAGCTCTAAGCCCGATGGGCCTGCTGCAGGGAAGACGCCTGCAGAAGTGACCCGGCCTTCAAGGCGGTATTTCTAGGACCTTGATTGCGGGCAGACGTTTTTTTTCTTGCCGCCTACAGGGATATGTGATTAGATCCAATACTTTTTTTTGGGCTGTTAGGCCCCCACTCCTCAACGCATGGCCGAACCAAAAGTTCGGACCGGTTTTCAAAGTCTTGCAACATGAAAGTGTTCATTGTTTTAGAATACAATGAGCAGTCAGGGTTCAAGCCTTTTTGATTCGTGAAACAATTTCAGCATTTATGGGGCAGGATCGGCAGCACCAAAGCGGGGCCCACAGGTCCACCTAAGAAATTTCCACCTAGAACATGTTTCCACACACTTTTAGCTTCAAGAGGCGATTGCGAAGAGTTCTATGGCTGATAAGCCCGCTGCAATGGAGACGCCTGCTGCAGCTAAGACGGCTCCAGAAGTGACATGACGCAAGGACGTCCGACGGTTTTTCTATGGCTTAGAGGGCAGACTTTTTCCCACCTACAAAAACCGTAATTATTAGATCCAATACGTACGTATGTTTTTTTCGGGCTGTTAGGCCCCCACTCCTCAACGCATGGCCGAACCAAAAGTTCGGACCGGTTTTCAAAGTCTTGCAACATGAAAGTTTTCATTGTTTTAGAATACAATGAGCAGTCAGGGTTCAAGCCTTTTTGATTCGTGAAACAATTTCGGCTTATATGGGGCAGGGTCGGCAGCACCAAAGCGGGGCCCACAGGTCCACCCAAGACATTTCCACCTAGAAGATGTTTCCACCAAAGGACAAGGGTGCAACCATATACTTTTAGCTTCAAGTTGTGACTGCGAAGAGTTGTGATTGCCAAGAGACGCCTGCTGCAGTGGGTACGGCGCCAGAAGTCACACGGCGCAAGGGTGGCCCACGCGACATTTTTTAGAGCCTAGATTGGGGGCGGACTTTTTTCATTTACAGATAATCATGATTAGACTTATATACTGTAGACCCAATACTTTTTTGGGCTGTCAGGCCCCCACTCCTCTAAGCATGGCCGAACCAAAAGTTTGGACCGGTTGTGAAAATCTTGGAAGAAAATGGCATGCAATTGGGGTTGCATGCTCAAAGCATAGACAGGCGCCAGCTGAAGAAACAGCGGTTGGCAAGGAGCCAATCGAGGAATGTCAATATCCAGATGTGACTTGGCGCATGGTGCAAGGGTGCCGGCAAGCCCCTAATCAAAAGTCAGTGGATATTGTTTCTCCGTGGCTTTCCACCAGATGTTGTCAATGGTTTTCCAAGTTTTCCATCATTTTGTCTGCAGTTTTCCAACAGCGGTTTTCCTTTGTTGTCCACCAATACTTTTCCGTTGTTTTCCACCAAAAGTTTTCCACCAGGGTGTGTCCATGGGTTTCCGCCCAAAATAATGTTGCATGATGTTCCACCGTTTTTTTCCGTGCCTTTGACAAGGTGTTTCCATGGTTTTCCACCAATGCTTTTCCATGGTTTTCCAGCGTAGTTTTCCAACAACTTCATTTCCGCAGTTTGCCAAGGAATTTGAATACCCTGAAGTGACTCGGCTCAGAATGCAATTCCCTTCCACATAGAATTACACATAGGATTCCACATAAGTTTCCACCAAGATATTTTATATCACCAGTATCGCACGGCACAACAAGGGCCCACTTATGGTTGTTATAAATGGCTATAAAGAACACATAGCAGTCATTAATCCTCTGATACATATAGCCTCTGTGCCACCGTACTGCGCTTCACATTTTTGGTCTTTCCGCAATTGTTTTGAAACATCTCGGTGTCCCGAGGGTCCTTTCCAAGTGAGTCTGGGCGATGAAGAAAGACGCCAGCAATTTCTAGCCAGGTAATTCCACCTATCGGAAAATTTTCACCAGAACGACGCCAAGCTGCCAGGATGTCCCACCCAGGAAACTCCACCTAGGATTTGGTTCCCAACACAAAGAAAAGGAAAGAATTGCCAGCCAGGATGCCCCACCCAGAAACTCCACCTAGGAAATTTCTCTGCAGAAAGAGGCAAGCCAGCAAATCCCTTAAATTCCAAAAAGGAATCAAAAAGGGAATTCCAAGAAGGAGCAGGAGCACTGCAAGGAACTTCCACCCAGGAAACTCCACCTAAGTAACTTGCAACCACACAACGGGAAACTAAGGAATTTCCACTCACAAAACTCCACCCAGGAAAGTCTTGCTGAGGAAGAAAGATTCCAGCACTTTCTAGCCAGGTAAGTCCACCTAGGCAATTTTTCCCCAAGACAAAGGAAAGCAAGGAATTGCCAGCCAGGATACCCCACCCAAGAAACTCCACCTAGGAAATTTCTCTGGAGAAAGAGGGAGGCCAGCAAATCCCTTAAATTCCAAAAAGGAATCAAAAAGGGAATTCCAAGAAGCAGCAGGAGCACTGCAAGGAACTTCCACCCAGGAAACTCCACCTAATTAACTTGCAGCCAGACAACGGGAAACTAAGGAATTTCCACTCACAAAAGTCCACCCAGGAAAGTCTTGCTGAGGAAGAAAGACTCCAGCAATTTCTAGCCAGGTAAGTCCACCTAGGCAATTTTTTCCCGAGACAAAGGAAAGCAAGGAATTGCCAGCCAGGATACCCCACCCAAGAAACCCCACCTAGGAAATTTCTCTGCAGAAAGAGGCAAGCCAGCAAATCCCTTAAATTCCAAAAAGGGAATTCCAAGAAGGAGCAGGAGCACTGCAAGGAACTTCCACCCAGGAAACTCCACCTAATTAACTTGCAACCACACAACGGGAAACTAAGGAATTTCCACTCACAAAACTCCACCCAGGTACGTCTTGCTGAGGAAGAAAGATTCCAGCACTTTCTAGCCAGGTAAGTCCACCTAGGCAATTTTTCCCCAACACAAAGAAAAGGAAAGAATTGCCAGCCAGGATGCCCCACCCAGAAACTCCACCTAGGAAATTTCTCTGCAGAAAGAGGCAAGCCAGCAACTCCCTTAAATTCCAAAAAGGAATCAAAAAGGGAATTCCAAGAAGCAGCAGGAGCACTGCAAGGAACTTCCACCCAGGAAACTCCACCTAAGTAACTTGCAACCAGACAACGGGAAACTAAGGAATTTCCACTCACAAAACCCCACCCAGGTACGTCTTGCTGAGGAAGAAAGATTCCAGCACTTTCTAGCCAGGTAAGTCCACCTAGGCAATTTTTCCCCAACACAAAGAAAAGGAAAGAATTGCCAGCCAGGATGCCCCACCCAGAAACTCCACCTATTTCTGTGCAGAAAGAGGGAAGCCAGCAAATCCCTTAAATTATCTTAAATTCCGAAAAGGGAATTCCAAGAAGGAGCAGGAGCACTGCAAGGAACTTCCACCCAGGAAACTCCACCTAATTAACTTGCAACCAGACAACGGGAAACTAAGGAATTTCCACTCACAAAACTCCACCCAGGAAGTCTTGCTGTGGAAGAAAAATTCCAGCACTTTCTAGCCAGGTAAGTCCACCTAGGCAATTTTTCCCCAAGACAAAGGAAAGCAAGGAATTGCCAGCCAGGATACCCCACCCAAGAAACACCACCTAGGAAATTTCCCTGCAGAAAGAGGCAAGCCAGCAAACCCCTTAAATTCCAAAAAGGGAATTCCAAGAAGGAGCAGGAGCACAGCAAGGAACTTTTACCCAGGAAACTCCACCTAATTAACTTGCAGCCAGACAACGGGAAACTAAGGAATTTCCACTCACAAAAGTCCACCCAGGTAAGTCTTGCTGAGGAAGAAAGATTCCAGCAATTTCTAGCCAGGTAAGTCCACCTAGGCAATTTTTCCCCAACACAAAGAAAAGGAGAATTGCCAGCTAGGATACCCCACCCAGAAACTCCACCTAGGAAATTTCTCTGCAGAAAGAGGCAAGCCAGCAACTCCCTTAAATTCCAAAAAGGGAATTCCAAGAAGGAGCAGGAGCACTGCAAGGAACTTCCACCCAGGAAACTCCACCTAAGTAACTTGCAACCAGACAACGGGAAACTAAGGAATTTCCACTCACAAAACTCCACCCAGGTAAGTCTTGCTGAGGAAGAAAGATTCCAGAACTTTCTAGCCAGGTAAGTCCACCTAGGCAATTTTTCCCAAGACAAAGGAAAGCAAGGAATTGCCAGCCAGGATACCCCACCCAAGAAACTCCACCTAGGAAATTTCTCTGCAGAAAGAGGGAAGCCAGCAAATCCCTTAAATTCCAAAAAAAGGAATTCCAAGAAGGAGCAGGAGCACTGCAAGGAACTTCAACCCAGGAAACTCCACCTAAGTAACTTGCAACCAGACAGCGGGGAACTAAGGAATTTCCACTCACAAAACTCCACCCAGGAAAGTCTTGCTGAGGAAGGAAGATTCCAGCAATTTCTAGCCAGGTAAGTCCACCTAGGCAATTTTTCCCCAACACAAAGAAAAGGAAAGAATTGCCAGCCAGGATACCCCACCCAGAAACTCCACCTAGGAAATTTCTCTGCAGAAAGAGGCAAGCCAGCAACTCCCTTAAATTCCACAAAAGGGAATTCCAAGAAGGAGCAGGAGCACTGCAAGGAACTTCCACCCAGGAAACTCCACCTAAGTAACTTGCAACCAGACAACGGGAAACTAAAGAATTTCCACTCACAAAACTCCACCCAGGTAAGTCTTGCTGAGGAAGAAAGACTCCAGCACTTTCTAGCCAGGTAAGTCCACCTAGGCTATTTTTCCCCAAGACAAAGGAAAGCAAGGAATTGCCAGCCAGGATACCCCACCCAAGAAACTCCACCTAGGAAATTTCTCTGCAGAAAGAGGGAAGCCAGCAAATCCCTTAAATTCCAAAAAAGGACTCCAAGAAGGAGCAGGAGCACTGCAAGGAACTTCAACCCAGGAAACTCCACCTAAGTAACTTGCAACCAGACAGCGGGGAACTAAGGAATTTCCACTCACAAAACTCCACCCAGGTAAGTCTTGCTGAGGAAGGAAGATTCCAGAACTTTCTAGCCAGGTAAGTCCACCTAGGCAATTTTTCCCCAAGACACAGGAAAGCAAGGAATTGCCAGCCAGGATACCCCACCCAAAAAATCCCACCGTTTTTTTCCGCAGAAAGAGGGAAACAAGCAACTTCCACCACCACCCGTGAAATTCCACCTATGGAATTCATCTAGGAATTCCGCCCAAGAAGCAAGGAACTTCCACCCAGGAACTCCACCTAGGACATTTCTTGCAAGAAAGAGAGAAGCAAGCAATTTCTAGCCACGCGCTTCCACCCAGTTCGAATTTTTAATGAAAGGAATTTCCACCAAAGCCAAAATCGTATAGTACAGTACAACCTCAATACCATAAAAGACAGACTATTGACTAATGCGAAAGCATTTGCCAAGGATGTTTTCATTGATCAAGAACGAAAGCGAGGGGATCGAAACGGTGGACATTTGCCATTTGCACCAGGTACTGAACTGGTGGAGCGGTCGCCGGCAGCTCCTTTTTCCGTATATTTAAATAGTTAACTTCCGTATATTTAAGATGGTTGGCCGGGCCAGAGAAAACTTGCCCGGAGGTAGTATAAACTACCTATTGCGTTGTTTAAATATCCGTATATTTAAATGTAGGTACCGTTGAATTTTAAGGTTAATCTCAGCTCCAAGTAGGGGTGACCTGTTCCTGCAAACTTGAGTTTTAGCGTTTTCAGCGGAGCTGGAGGCTGTGGGTTTTGACTTCCCCAAGCCAGCTATGTTTCCAAGGCAACGCTACTTGAGGACCACAGGGGGGGTGACCACAGGGCTGTGGGCCTCTGCGTTCTCAAGCAGGTTGGGTTTCAAGCAGGAGGTAGCCTGGTGTGGCCTTATTGCCTTCGTGGCATAGGTTTCGTGTCCAAGTGGGGGTGGTCCTACTTGAGGGTGCCGAACATCTGCCATGAATATGGCTTGAAATTTAAAGAACAATTTCAGTTCCAAGTAGGGGTGATCCTACTTCTGGGCAACTTGGTTTTTGGCAATTCCAGCAGAGCTGGATGCTGTTGGTTGTTTTGACTGCCCCAAGCAAGCTGGGTTTCCAAGTACAGGTAACGCTACTTGAGGATCACAGGTTGCCCACTGGCACTGCCAGAGAGTGACCACAGGGCTGTGGGCCTCCGCTGTCTTAAGCAGCTTGGGTTTCAAGCAGGAGGTAATCCTATTTGGTGTGGCCGCACTTGCTTTCGTGACATAGTTTTGGGGTCCAAGTGGGGGCGATCCTACGTTTTGGTGCCCAGCACTTGCCATGAATCTGGCTCGAATTTTTAAGCGAATTTCGGCTACCAAGTAGGGGTGATCCTACTTCTGGTAACTCGGGATTTTTGCAACTTCAGCAGAACTGGAGGTTGTTGGGTCTGACTTCCCTCCAGGAAGCTGGGTTTCCACGTAGAGGTGACGCTACTTGCAGGCCACAGGTTGCCCATCGACACTGCCAGGCAGTGACCACAGGGTTGTGGGCCTCTGCTGTCTTAAGCAGGTTGGGTTCCAAGCAGGAGGTAGTCCTACTTGGTGTGGCCTTACTTGCTCTAGCAACATAGGTCCGGCGTCCAAGTGGGGATGATCCTACTTGAGGGTGCCCAGCAGTTGCCATGAATATGGATGGAAATTGAAGCAAATTTCAGTTTCCAAATAGGGGTGATCCTACTTCTGGAAGCTGGATTTTTGCAAATTTCAGCAGAGCTGGGGGCTGTTGGTTTTTGACTTCCCCAAGCAAGCTGGGTGTCGGTAGTGAGCACAGAGATGTGGGCCTCTGTTGTCTTAAGCCGGTTGGGTTTCAAGTAGGGGGTAATCCTGCTTGGTGTGGCCTTTTTGCTTTAGTGACATATGTTCTGGGTCCAAGTGGAGGTGATCCTACTCGTTGGTGCCCAGCACTTGCCATGAACGTGGCGTCAGTTTTTAAGCGAATTTTTGTTTCCAAGTAGGGGTGATCCTACTTGTGGAAACTTGGAGGTTTTCGTTTTCAGCGGAGCTGGAGGCTGTTGGTTTTGACTGCCCCAAGCAAGCTGGGTGTCGGCAGTGCGCACAGAAATGTGGGCGTTTGCTGTCTTAAGCAGGTTGGGTTTCAAGCAGGAGGTATGCCTACTTGGTGTGGCCTTACTTGCTTTAGTGACCTGGGTCTGGGGTCCAAGTGGGGGTGATCCCACTTGATGGTGCCCAACACTTGCCACGAACATTGCTTGAATTTTAAAGTTAATCTCATCTTCCACGTAGGGGTGACCCTGTTTCTGCAAACTTGAGTTTTTGCGTTTTCAGCAAAGCTGGAGGCTGTGGGTTTTTACTTCCCCAAGCAAGCTAGGTCTCCAAGGCAACGCTACTTGAGGACCACAGGGGCTGTGGGCCTCTGCGGTCTCAAGCAGGTTGGGTTTCAAGCAGGAGGTAACCCTACTTGGTGTGGCCTTATTGCTGTAATGGCATAGGTTTTGGGTCCAAGTGGGGGTGGTCCTACTTGAGGGTGCCCAACACCTGCCATGAACATGGCTTGAAATTTTAAGGAAATTTCAGCTTCCAAGTAGGGGTGATCCTACGTCTGGGCAACTTGGATTTTTGCAATTTCAGCAGAGGTGGAAGCCGTTGGTTTTGACTGCCCCAAGCAAGCTGAGCTTCCAAGTAGAGGTAACGCTACTTGAGGATCACAGGTTGCCCACTGGCACTGCCAAGGCGTGACCACGGCTGTGGGCATCCGCTGTCTTAAGCAGGTTGGGTTTCAAGCAGGAGGTAATCCTACTTGGTGTTGCCTTATTGCTTTAGTGGCATAGGTTTCGGGCCCAAGTGGGGGTAGTCCTACTTGAGGGTGCCCAACACCTGCCATGAAATCCTACTTCTGGAAACTTTTTTTTTTTGGGGCAATGTCAGCAAAGTTGGAGGCTTTTGGTTTTGACTGCCCCAAGCAAGCTGGGTTTCCAAGTCGAGGCAACGCTACTTGAGGCTCACAGGTTGCCCATCGACACTGCCAGGCAGTGACCACAGGGTTGTGGGCCTCTGCTGTCTTAAGCAGGTTGGGTTCCAAGCAGGAGGTAATCCCACTTGGTGTGCCCTTACTTGCTCTAGCAACATAGGTCCGGCGTCCAAGTGGGGATGATCCTACTTGAGGGTGCCCAGCAGTTGCCATGAATATGGCTTGAATTGTTTAAGCGAATTTCAGCTACCAAGTAGGGGTGATCCTACGTCTGGAAGCTGGATTTTTGCAAATTTCAGCAGAACTGGGGGCTGTTGGTTTTTGACTTCCCCAAGCAAGCTGGGTGTTGGTAGTGAGCACAGAGATGTGGGTCTCTGCTGTCGTAAGCAGGTTGGGTTTCCAGTAGGGGTAATCCTGCTTGGTGTGGCCTTATTGCTTTAGCGACATATGTTCTGGGTCCAAGTGGGGGTGATCCTACTCGTTGGTGCCCAACACTTGCCATGAATGTAGCGCCAGTTTTTAGGCGAATTTCGGTTTCCAAGGGGTGATCCTACTTCTGGAAACAGAGCTGGAGGCTGTTGGTTTTGACTGCCCCAAGCAAGCTGGGTTTCCAAGTAGAGGTAACGCTACTTGAGGATCACAGGTGGCCAGTGAGCATTGCCAGGCAGTGACCACAGGGCTGTGGGTATCTGCTGTCTTAAGCAGGTTGGGTTTCAAGCAGGACGCAATCCTACTTGGTGTTGCCTTATTGATTTAGCGACATTTGTTTTGGGTCCAAGTGGGGGTGATCCTACTCGTTGGTGCCCAACACTTGCCATGAATGTAGCGCCAGTTTTTTAGGCGAATTTCGGTTTCCAAGTAGGGGTGATCCTACTTCTGGAAACTTGAAAAAATTGCGATTTCAGCAGAGCTGGAGGCTGTTGGTTTTGACTGCCCCAAGCAAGCTGGGTTTCCAAGTAGAGGTAACGCTACTTGAGGATCACAGGTGGCCAGTGGGCATTGCCAGGCAGTGACCACAGGGCTGTGGGTATCTGCTGTCTTAAGCAGGTTGGGTTTCAAGCAGGAGGTAATCCTACTTGTTGCCTTATTGATTTAGCGGCATAGGTTTCGGGTCCAAGTGGGGGTAGTCCTACTTGAGGGTGCCCAACACCTGCCATGGAAACAGTTTTTTTTGGTGGCAATTTCAGCATAGCTGGAGGCTGTTGGTTTTGACTGCCCCAAGCAAGCTGGGTTTCCAAGTCGAGGCAACGCTACTTGAGGCTCACAGGTTGCCCATCGACACTGCCAGGCAGTGACCACAGGGTTGTGGGCCTCTGCTGTCTTAAGCAGGTTGGGTTTCAAGTAGGAGGCAATCCTACTTGGTGTGGCCCTAATTGCTTTAGCGACACACGTTCGGTCCAAGTGGGGGTGATCCTACCTGAGGGTGCCCAGCAGTTGCCATGAATATGGCTTGAATTGTTTAAGCGAATTTCAGCTACCAAGTAGGGGTGATCCTACTTCTGGAAGCTGGATTTTTGCAAATTTCAGCAGAGCTGGGGGCTGTTGGTTTTTGACTTCCCCAAGCAAGCTGGGTGTCGGTAGTGAGCACAGAGATGTGGGCCTCTGCTGTCGTAAGCAGGTTGGGTTTCAAGCAGGAGGTAATCCTGCTTGGTGGGGCCTTCTTGCTTTAGCGACATTTGTTTTGGGTCCTAGTGGGGGTATTCCTACTCGCTGGTGCCCAACACTTGCCATGAATGTAGCGCCAGTTTTTAGGCGAATTTCGGTTTCCAAGTAGGGGTGATCCTACTTCTGGAAACTTGGATTTTTGCGATTTCAGCAGAGCTGGAGGCTGTTGGTTTTGACTGCCCCAAGCAAGCTGGGTTTCCAAGTAGAGGTAACGCTACTTGAGGGTCACGGCTTGCCCATCGGCACTGCCAGGCAGTGACCACAGGGCTGTGAGCCTCTGCTGTCTCAAGCTGGTTGGGTGGTGTAGCCCTAATTGCTTTAGCGACATAAGTTCGGCATCCAAGTGGGGGTGATCCTACCTGAGGGTGCCAAGCAGTTGCCATGAATATGAACTTCAGTTTCCAAGTAGGGGTGATCCTATTTCTGGAAACTTGGATTTTGCAATCTCAGCAGCATTGGCTGCTGTTGGTTTTGACTCCCCCAAGCAAGCTGGGTGTCGGCAGTGCGCTCAGATATATTGGCCTCTGCTGTCTCAAGCCGTTTGGGTTTCAAGCAGGAGGTGATCCTGCTTGGTGTGGCCTTATTGCCTTAGTGACGTAGGTTTGGGGTCCAAGTGAGGTAATCCTGCTCGTTGGCACTTGTGTTTGCGTTTTCAGTAGAGCTGGAGGCTGTTGGTTTTTACTGTCCCAGCAAGCCAGGTTTCCAAGTAGAGGTAACGCTACTTGAGGTTCACAGGTAGCCCATGGGCATTGCCAGGCAGTGACCACAGGGCTGTGGGCCTCTGCTGCCTTGAGCAGATTGGGTTTCAAGCAGGAGGTAACCCTACTTGATGCGGCCTTACTTGCTTTTGTTACATAGGTTTGGGGCCCACGTGGGGGCGATCCTACGTGGTGGTGCCCAACACTTGCTATGAATCTGGCTCGAATTTTTAAGCAGATTTCAGTTTCCAAGTAGAGGTGATCCTACTTTTGGAAACTTAGATTTTGTAAGTTCAGCAGCATTGGCTGCTATTGGTTTTGACTTCCCCAAGCAAGCTGGGTGTCGGCAGTGCGCTCAGAGACACGGGCCTCTGCTGTCTCAAGCCGGTTGGGTTTCAAGCAGGAGGTGATCCTGCTTGGTGTGGCCTTATTGCCTTAGCGCTGTAGGTTTGGAGTCCAAGTGGGGGGTAATTCTACTTGCTGGCACCCGTGTTGGCGTTTTCAGCAGAGCTGGTTTTGACTGCCCCAGCAAGCCAGGTTCCAAGTAGAGGTAACGCTACTTGAGGTTCACAGGTTGCCCATGGGCATGGCCAGGCAGTAGCCACATGGCTGTGGGCCTCTGCTGTCTTAAGCAGGTTGGGTTTCAAGCAGGAGGCAATCCTACTTGATGTGGCCTTACTTGCTTTTGTGACATAGGTTTGGGGCCCACATGGGGGCGATCCTACGTGGTGGTCACCAATTGCCATGAATCTGGCTCGAACTTTTATGCGAATTTCAGCTTCCAAGTACGGGTGCTCTCAGTTCGGGAAACTTGAGGAGCAGGGCATGGCCGAGTTGGCTATGGTGGCCTTATGGCAGTGAAGGCTTGCCAGGACGAGAGTGCCACCAGCTTGACTTCAGAGATTGAAGAATGCTTCGAGGTGATCGAAGCAGTGATCCGTTTCGAGCCAAAACGTGAATTTCCAGTTTTCCCAATGGAGCGGCTTCGATTTTTGGCTGCATCAGATGCAGCTGTCAAAGCGGAGAATCCAGGATCAGGCGGTTTTCACCTCATCTTTTTACAACCCGACAAACGGGAATTTCCCGTGCTGCGCTTCGAGCATCTGCGCTTCCTCGCGGCATCAGATGCAGCAGTTGAAGCAGACAATCCAGGTTCAGGAGGTTTTCACCTGATCTTTTTCCAGTCAGACGGATCACAAATTCGTCACAGTTTTGTGGCCAACAATTGTGCAGAGCTTCAGACACTATGGCAGCCTGCAGAAACCCACATCGCCCAGCTGGAACTCTCGATGGTGCTCTACGCCTTAGCCGAAAGACCTGACCTGTTTCGAAATCGACACGGCCTCTGGTTTTTGGACAATGTTGCAGCCGTCATGACGCTAGTGAGAGGACGTTCTAGCCATGCCGACTTAGCGAAGCTAGGTCATTTGATCCACTTAGCTCTGTTTGCACTGCGAGCCCAGGGTTACTGGGAGTACGTCCAGAGCAAGAGCAACTGGGCTGATGACATCAGCCGACGTGGCGTCAATGATCCATGGTGGCGATGCCATGGTTTTGAATTTTACTCGTCGTATCTCCCGACCATCTTTTTCCAGCTGCCTTTTGTTGCTGTCATTCTCACCTTTGAATTCCTTTAGTGCTTTGGGAAGTTTAGTGCATTGGGTGATACCTGCAGAGCAGGTTCCAGCCTGGAGTTCCAGGTAGCTGACCAGTGGTGAAACTGGTCTGGGGCTATGTACATGTCACACAGTGACAACCCAAAGCAAACCTGAGGATTGCAGGTGACATTGACTTAACATAGGCTTGGCTGTGGAAAAAAGGAAGCTGCGAGAGCGCGATCAGTATCGAGTTTCAGATGGCACTTTGATATATATATATAATATCTATTATACATATATACATACTTAAATCTATGTACACAACTGTAGGTGGCAGTTCCGAACGTGTCCCAGGGAGCTGATGACCGTGGAAGAGCTGGACAACATCGCCATCCCGTGCTTTCGCTTTTGTGGTAGATAACATATGTCAATATGTTTGTATATTTAGATCCGAAAAGTCCATGTATAGGTACACACACACATACATATATATATATACACATGTAAAATGTGTAAAATATACATGTGTATATATATCTATATACTGTATATATATATATGTATGTGTATATGTATATGTATATATGTATATGTATATATATATAGTTATATATGAAATGGGCTGGGCACCTTTCCTAAAGTCTGCAACAAGCCTGGCAGTTTCTTAGAGCGCCGAATTTCCGGGAGGCGATTGATTTCCAGGTCTCTACTCCAAAGCCTTCGAAATAGTTGCGGACTTGACACGAACTATGCTAAAGACGATGATGATGATGATGATGATGATGTTGGTGGTGGTGGCGGTGGTGGTGGTGGTCGTTCTGGTCTTGGTCGCCATTGTCGTCGTCATCGTAATTTGAGTCACAGTCTGTTGTTAGGTTCAAGATTATCCGGCAAAGGAAGCAATCATTTATGGTTTTGCAGACGGAAAAATATGATATGGCTCAAAGTCTTATCTCCAAGAATGAATTGTTTAGTACCTAAAGATACCGGTCTGGTGGGTCCAAAATGTCCCCCATTTTGGTTTGCGATGTAGAGAAGCCGAGTCGCAACGAAGTCGGCCGGCCCAAGACACGGAAACCATGCATGATCACCTCAGCTATGTGATTGACGATTCTTGGGAAAAAACATCAAAAGGTATCACAATCCCAAACAACTTTGGAAAATCCGTTTTCCCGTTCTTGAATAGCCATAAATGGCCGTAAATATCATAGATTTGGGGCACATGCCCAGCATTTTTTTCGTGGGTTTCGTGGCCACCATGCTGCCATGGCGGTTTGGTGTGCACCACGAGTGCCACATTTGGGGCTGAGTGCCTGCCAGGCACGAACCCCTGATATTTTTTTGGGGATCAGGATCAGATAATCCATGAGGGAATCCTGGAATCCCCATTCGGGTTTGGAAAATGACATGATTTCAATATCCAGCTCCAGTGCCAGGTGTTTTTTTCAATGCCAGGTGTTGGCTCGTTTTTGATGTTGAAGGTACGCGAAAAACTGTAGTTTGCCTCAAGATATCATGGATGCTACAGAACTCGTTTGCGGCGCAGGCACCAAGGTTAGCCGTTTGGCCAGGCATGGGACTGAGAGGATTCGATTCCTGGTGCTATTTCCCAGAGGATTTTCCACTGGTTGTTTACCAAAGGGCCATTTAGCATGGATATCCCAGTGCTTCTTTGGTTATTGCTGTATGGTTTTTTGAAGCCATGGGAAGACATGGAAACGGTGCGCCAACATATCAAAAGCCTGCTTATTCTTGTGGTGAGGGCCGTCACAATCACTGAGTGGTGAGCCTTGATTGTGATTTGGACTCGTGTTTGCCCAGGATGAAACCTCAACTGGTCAATTAGAGGGGAACCCAGACAGGTGAAAATTGATTTTGTGATGGCTGGCACCCCTCATACCTCTTATCATTAGCTGATCCCCCTCCATTCAACTGTGATTGCCATTTGCTGCCTGCACGTTTTCTTGATTTGACAGTTGGGTCCAAAAGGAGACACAGCAAACCCGTGGTTGTTTGGGGGTCTTTAATTTTACGGAAGGTTGTTTCGCCATGTTGCACCAATTTCCGAATTTCTGCACCCTGCAGTGCTTTGGCTTAGTCCGGAGCGCCCGGGTCATGGATCACATGGATCACATGGATCACCATCACCATCATGGGAACATGGACGGTCAGGGGGCTGGAATTGGAGGGATGAGACATAGGGGCAGGGGTATAGGCCTACAAAACGTCATGATCTACTAGTACAGATGACCAATGTTTGCAGTTGTAACTGGTCGAGGATGTTTGCGCGAGGCATATGTACTCATTTGCAGTAGGCCGTGAAACGGGTGTGAATTAGCTGGAACGTCCTGATCTCACGTTCGTATTTGATTGGATGCAACAGTAGTGGTGGTATGGCCAGATTTCCCTGGGTTGACTCCTGCTGGAATGGAAGGGCGCAGCTACTGATGCTTCATGGGTCCAGTACAAAGCAGGTCACGGTTCGGCATGGCTGGCCATAGTTCAATGCCGGGACTAACACGAGAGGCTGTGGGATTCTTTGAACTTGGCACTTTCCTGCTCGCAGGACATGGCCGGGAACGTGACGGAGGAGGTTTTCTGCCTGGGAGATGGTCAGGTGATGAATAATGGATTCCAAATTGCCATCGGCTCCGCACAACCCTGCGCACTGTTGCATGGCAGCAATGGGAGCTTCGAAGCTCGGCACGTGGAGCCTCTGGCAATGAAACGTGGCCATGGACAATACCTCCATTTAACAGATGATTTTCCCACTAAAAAACACATTTAGGATAATTTATATGTGGTGGATTTTCCAGCTTGCCATGTTTGCCAGCACTGAAGAGTATTCTTTTTGAAGCATCCTGTAAGCATCCCCCAATTCTTGAGAGGAGCCCCGTGTGGCATATTTATTGGGTGGAAGTCTCTGTAAAGTCACTCAGCCATGCCCTATACCAATCACCATCCCACTTAGCAATTGCTTCGAAATCATGCTTACAACTTGCAGCGTTAGCCACACTTTCACATGGGAAAACAGGATCATTCCCAATTCTTTTGTTTCTCGGAAAAATTGCAGGCAACCCACACAATATATTTTTCGCTGTTGATTTTCCCTTAATGTCAACCCCTGAGTAATAAACCCTGACTATGAATTGAGGGGGTCACCACCACATCTGTGATAAATCACTGGTAAAATTGGTACCCCCTATCAATAATCTGGGTGTTTAGTGTGTTTACATAATTATAGTAGTTATCCTGGGTTGACATTGAACCAATGCATTGAACCATGAATTAGAATACCAAAGCCTTCGAAGATCCGGATGTCTGCGGTCGTTCCGAGGTTCCTGTTTCCAGGATGGGTTGTGGAATCCGTGGCTGCAACATAGTTCCCGGGTTGGGGCGTGGAAGTTTTGTCTTGTAAAAAAAATCAAAGGATCAAATTGGGATATAATGGGATATCATGGGATATAGTTGATGGATGTGAACAGTTGGAGGTGTCACCATAATATGACAGTTGGATTCGTCAAAATGTGAGATCGAGATCTACTCCAATCTATGGCCATTTGAATGGGAAACATGAGGATAAATTATCCAATTTGGGGAGTTTCCCCATCATTTTCAGACAATTTGGATCATGAGTTGGGGGACACCAGGCACTTTTTTCATCCCATATTTCCTGCTCCTTGACTGATCCATGTGAAGATCTTCTTGCGCTTCATGGAAGGCATTGAGCCTTTGCCAACACGTTGGAATGGCCAGTTGACGCGGGTAGAATCTCTGTGTTCTCTGCGCGGAACACCAGGTTGCGCAGCCATCCCCAATCGGAGGTCTATTGTTGGGTGATGTCGGGTATACTCCTGTTTGCATCTAGTTGCGATGATGGTTTATTATTGGGTTTTCCACATTCGTTGCCTTTTTGCCGCATCTGCTCTAGAACTGTAGCTTCTCAGCATTTTGGGGAGTGGATTACACCACCTCAAGCTGACAGTTGACCGTTTTTTTAAACCCAAGGACACTCCAGCGAAGTACTTTGGCGCATGTTTTGCAGCTTTCCTCATGCCGACGGTCATTGTGTCTTGCCCAGAGAGCTGATGGACTGTTCATGGCCGGGACGGGGCACAACCTATCAGCCTGTATGAATGCGGGATGAACATACATAGGCACGGGTCATTGGATGCGAAAACCAGGGTACGCGGGTTTTGATCAGTAGCCATGATTCACTGCCCCTTAAAATGGTGTTCTTGTCAGGCTAACCAATGAAGCACATGGGTGTACCCATAGTCACCACATGGGGGACCTTGAGATCTGACGAGTTAGGAAGTTGCAGTGACAATCACCAAACATGTTTTAGAACTCTTTGAAGCATTTTGAATGGCCAATCTCAGATCAATTTCCAGATACTTGGAATATGAGATAGTATTGGCAATGATCTCTTTGACAAAGTGCTTTCCTTCTTCGGAAAAAAGCGGGCTAAGCGGGAAGTCTGGCACCTTTGGTAAAGAGATGGTAGGAGAGTCTGCTGGATCGGCTGTGTACCAACCGAGGTTCTGATTCAGATCCTGCGTGAGAAAGTGCTGGAATCCTCAAAAAACAGTAGCCGCACCTTCGGACTTGATGCTTGCCACGGCAACAAGCGGGATTTACGTCCAAAATGAAATCCTTTCAGCTGGTGGGGAGGCAAGAAGTGAATGCTTTGCAGCATTTGGTTTCCCAGTTGAATTTTGGATAATTTTGGCGAGGTGTTTGCATTTTTTGTTCCGAAAGTGATTCGAAATGATCCCATCCGCGAATCAGCTTGTGGCACTGGGCACTTTACCAGATGCACCAACAGGATCCAGCACCTTCGGATATATATTTTCCATGAACTGTGCCCTACTTGAGAGTGTTAGGTTTCTGTAGCAACCTGGCACGGGGTTAAGCTACATAGCAGATCCCTCCATCAGGAGGTGCCATGGCATCCGCAGGAGCGACGCGAAACACCGGGGCAGCCAAGCAATATGGCAGGTGTTGAGACCAAGAGAGGGTCAGCAAACGCACAAAGCAGCGCCTGCCACCGCAAGACAAAGAACGAAGTACTGCCACGCGGCCAGACCCCAGGAATGGCCAAGTTTCACCGTGCAAAAGCACATGGACCAGACACAATGGAATGATCCAAAGAAGGGTTCAGGGGTCAGACCAGCAGTCTGGCAGAAGGTTCCTCCTCCCCGCGCAGGGGAAAAAGGTCAGACGAGAGCGAATGACCAGGTTTCCAGGTGTCAGTCCCAAGATTGACACAGTTCCAAAAGGATCAGACAAAAGAATGATCCGGTTTTCCAAAGAAGAAAGGTTCAACTAGACCAGACACTAGGAATGGTCTCGATTCCAAGAGTGGACCAGACTGAGAGAATGGTCACCTGTTAGATTTCAACTGTTGCAGCCTGATTTTGACCTCGCATGCGCGGATCTGTGCCATTTGCCTGATAAGGCGAATTGAATAGGTGTCTGGATCCCAACCAAGTCTCTGAGCCCAAATATTCGGGGGTTTGGGGTAGACCCTAAGATGACTGAACCGACTACATTCCCACAAAATGTGATCAAGAGAGGGGAAAATTTCCAATTGACAGCACGTGCACCAATTCTGAACCTGTGTACCTGTCGCCTCCGTTTTCATACCTCCAGTAATGATAGCAATGCCGTGAGCGTCAAGGTTTCGAACCAATTACCGAAAACGATCCAAGTTGAACCCAGTCAATGAGCCACCAGCCGCTCGAATCAAGGTAGCGTCGCGACGTTTGGATCGAAGCCAATGTCCCAGTTGCTCCCATCTCCATTGCGTGCGCATGGCGTGCAGACCGCGTGCAAACAAATCAGGATTGACCAGGGAGAGACTACCGTACTCAGCATGAGACCAGACCAAAGGAGCGTCGTTGACCCAACCGCGCGCCAACATGACAGGGCGGAGCCACGCAAGACACGGATCAGAACTACCAATACGACGCCTCCACAGCACCCACCGACGGACCGCAGAAAGACATCGAAGAATCGACGACAGAGAGAGATCGACCCAATGACCAAACCCAAAGACGTTGTACAGTTGAACCGAATGGCGGCCCCCCCGCACCCAACTGCCCCGAACCGCCCGACTGAAGGCAACTTTGTATTGCGCCAATTCAGACTTGGTGTGACTGCGCCCGGAGATCAAGACACCCCAAAGAGCCCGAGACGACAACAGAGCGATCGCGACTTGCCGACGAAGAGAGACTTTGACCGGGAGAATAGAGATGCGCTGGGACAAACGCGACATGGCGGCGAAGCGTTTCTCTTCTCTAGGGACCGGATCAACCCTCAACTTACCAACCCCAACTCCCAGGATCTCCCCCGCAATGCGCGCATTGAAGCCATTGTTGCAAAGTTGTTCCATGGCCTCAGCCGAATCTCCCCATACTTGAGTTTTAGATTCATTCGTCCTGAGTCTAGTAATGGATTCCAGGGGCCTCCACTGCTGGACAAAGTTCGTCAAGTCTTCCAGAGTTTGGGTGCGAACTGAACGGTCGTCCAAATAGGTACAAGCCTTGATGGAGGGGCACTGGTGTTCAACCTTCCTAGCAGGACCGCTGAGCACAGCGGCCAACCCCAGTGGACTCCATGGGTCACCTTGAGGAAGAGACCAGGTGTCGGTGATGGGGTCCTTAGCCAAAGTGTTACCCCAGGCCACCCATCGGGCTTGCTTTTGCCACATGTCCCAAATGGTATTGCACAAAGTGTCCGGAATGCCCCAATGTCGGAAACTGCGATAGCCAAGTTCCCATCCGTGCTGTCGAAGGCTTTCGCATAGTCCAGAGATAAACCAAATGGGTAGTTGGTGGTCTCGTTCTGAAGAAATTCCAGCAACAGCGGTTCGCAATCAATGCCCGTACCACCACTCTGCATGGTCGCGAGAGGGCTAGTGGTGAACGCCTCCGTCACCTGTTTTGCTCTGCACCTTGCCCAAGCCCTGTACATGATGGACCCAATGGCAATCGGGCGTGTAGATTGCACCGTTGTGATGGTGTCTTTCCCTTTAGGCAAAAAGCAAATGCGCCATTGATACATGCTTCGAGGCCACGTGTGTGTGGCTTCAACCGCCTGGAGGACGCTACACAATCTTGCCCATAACTTGTCAGGAAGAAAGTGAAGAGCCTTGGCCGTCCATCCGTCCATCCCCGCCGCTTTTCCGATCATCTTGTGATTAGCTTTGCGGAGCAGCTGCGGGGTGAGAGGAGCAATTTGCATAGATTGAGAAGGAGCCAAGAAACTTTGGTACTCGGTGAAGTATGCTTCCACATTGGCCTTCGCTTCTCCGCTTCCAAAAATATCTGCCCATGTTTGCCGAAGACTTTCGGCACCAGCGGGGAGACCTGAAACGATTTCCCCATTTGTCTTTTCCAACAACCACGGAGTGGCAGCTTCCTGAGCCACCCACTTGTAGGGATTGTCCTTCATTCTTCCACGCCAGTTGCGAATTGCAGCTTGTTCGACTCTGCGCACTTCGTCATCCAACATCTTCAAGATTTGAGCGTGAGTGTGTGCCCATTGGTTTTGTGTAGTGTCCACTCCGAATTGCCTGCATCGGTGCTGGACCCGCTTCAGAAGAGTGTCTGGAGGTGCACGACCATGGCGAGAGATGGTGAGGATCTCTTGAATGGACCGAACGCATCGGCGCAATTGTCGTTCCCGGTGACCTTGATAGGGCCCCCTTTTGCTAGGAGCACAGGTCAGCTGAGGCATAGTTCCAAAAGAGCGAGTTCCATGAGTAGCGTCTCGCAGAAGGCCTGTGTGCCGGAGAAAAAAATCCGCTTCTTGGGTCCACATTGCCCACATAAGTTCAATGTTGGAGTCCTGAACAAGATGCTCCCACTCTTCATCGTCCATCGTTGGCGTCCATGAAAGAGCGTTGTTTGGCTGAAAGGTGTTTTCGCTCAAAACAGGGCATGGACGCAGTTGATAAGCACCTTGGGTTTTTGAAGGAGCAATTTCCTTAATGGAGACTGTCATCCCTTCATGATCAGAAAGAGGATCCAAAGTGCCACTACTAGCTACTTCTAGGGTTTGGGCCAGCCAGATTGAATCAATGGGGTGGCTCCCAGCTACATGCTGTGCCGAGGCAACGTTTCGGCCACCGAGCGGGTGGATGAAGGCTTCCACATTGCTCGGGTCAGTGTTCCAATCCATACACAGAATCCAGTTTTGATTTCCGTGCTGCTGGATAGTTTCAAGAAGATCGGTAAGGAGATCGTCATGGGCAGTGCCAGGTCGCTTATAGGCATTGATAATAGTAAGCGACAAATTAGCCCCAAAGACCTTACAAACAAGGATTTGACCATGTTGGTTCACAACAGAATGGACAGTTTTGAGCCCAAATGGAAGCTTGGCCAGGATGGCGAGGCCCCCTCGGCCACCTCGGCCACCGTCTGCAAATTGTCCAGCGGGAATGGTGTTCATCTGAAAACCAATCCTGTGAGCGAAATTCTTTGGTCCATTAATTTGATGCTCAAAAAGACCAGTTTCCTGAAGACAAATCAAATCCGCTCCGCAGTCATGAATAGCATCGAATAAGCCTCGATGGTGTTTTTTCCAAGAATTAATATTCCATGAACTGAGATGACCACAACCAGACGGTCCTGGGTGTCGGGCTTCTCCAATTCTTTGTGCCCGGTGCCCACGCCTTGTGGGGGCAGAGGCCTCGCGTGGCGTAGCAGCCTGAGCAGCACGCCTCTGATTCCGCTGTGCTTCCCTGGCAAGGACCAAAGCTTCTTTCCTAGTGTATCGTCCTTGTTTCCTTTGAAGATAGTCTTTTTTGAGTGACTTAGAAACAGGTTTACTGCAACCATTCCAAATCAGAATCCGTTTTCTAAGAGAAATGGGTCCTTTGGCTTTGGAGTTCTTAAAGACCGCAGGGCAAACATACCGAGTGATGGCACAACGAGGGATTGAGATTCCGCAGGTGGTGCATTCATGCCAATACACTTTTTTCCCTTTCGCAGTGACTCGCGTTGTGAACTCCTTTTGAATCGTGTGAGCTCCTTTCCAAATGACCTTCTGGAAATTTTCCCAAGTGAGAAGCCATTTTTTGTCACAAGCTTCTCGAGTGGCCTGAGCACGTTTTGCATTATATGCAACACCATGACGGTGCAAAGTCGGGATTTCATCGCAACCATGAAAATGTCTCAGATGTTTGATCCTAGCTCCCGCATGACCCCCGACCCCTTCGTGCTTAAAAACCTCAAAATGACACCAGGGACATGACCACCATAAAGATCTAGGCGCTGGTTTGATAGGCACCAGCCGACCTATGATTCCAGAAGAAAGTTGAATGGCTTGGTTGTCCTTAGCCAAAGATTGCTCCCAAGTGGCGCGCGCAAGTCGTGCCTGAATCCATGCCTGTTTGCGCTCTTCTCGCGTGGGTTTAAACTTGGTGACTGGGCCCTTGAGAGGCGGGCCAGCCTGTCCTGCCTGGGAGCACACTTCAATGTGCCGACGTCTCGCAGGTCCATGGCCATTCAAAATTTTATGTTTAAATACAACAAACCCACAGGGACATTCCCACCACCGAGCCCGTCCGTCCGCATGGGATGCTGTTTTGGCTGTTTTGCAGAAACCTTAGCTGGTTCCTTAGCTGGAGAATCCTTGGCAAGGTTTCGAGCAATAGACACAGATTCATGTGTTGCCGCTGCATGGGCCTCAGTTAAGCCTGGGGAGCCGCTTTTCACCTTAGATCTGTGTGTCCCAACGGACCGTTTTGAGCCAGTGCCTAGATCCTGAGGTGACCTTGGCGGGAGCCAACTGGCGTTGTTGGAACCTGCCTTTTTTGATTTGTTTGAGCCAATGTCAAATTTCGACCTGGGAGGAAGCCAACTACCATGCTGTGACCCCGACCTAGGCGCAGCTTGTTTCCTGCTACTGATGGAGCTAGCAGAGGAGCTAGGAAGCCAACTTTTCCCCGCACCTCTAAGTTCCAGACTGAGACCTGGAGCAAGTTCACCTGCTTCAGTTTCTAGCCACTGTTTTGGAAAAGTAGCTCCAGATTTAGGAAGAATGAGCTTATAATGTTGATTCCTAAGTACAATGACCACAGGACGCTCACCAGGTTTGGATTGGCCGAAACATTCCCTGACAACATACGGTTGATCATAACCCCCTTCAAGTACAATCAGGCGGACTTTGAGTCGTTTGGCCGCAGCATGAAGACTCAGTCCACACGCCCATTTTTTAGGTCTGATTAAACTGTTGACCCAATCATCATAAGTTTGGGGGATTTTGCCATCTTCCATGGCTTCAGTAGCCTTGGAGTCAACTGCCCAAAAAGTTTCTAAAAAATATTTGTGATCTCGACAATATTGATAAACTTCATGCCGAAGAGTTCTACCCATGGTGACCGCCGCATCCTTTCTTTCCTCAAACGCGGCGGCGTCGGGTTTTGGGCTACGAATAATTGCAGCTCCAACGGCCAGAGCATTGAATCCGCAAGCTCCTGCACCTCCACAATCTCGCTCTTCTGTTGTGTCTTGGTCAATTCTGGAGCGTTTTGCCACCGGACCATCTTCGTTCTCCTGCTCTTCCATGGGGGCAACTTTGGACGCATCTTTGCGTTGAGTGCCAGGACGAATGGGAGCAACTTTGTACTTGGTCATTTGTTTGGTTTGAGGGCGAACCAAACGGAGCAGTTTGCTTCCGACCATGATGCCCACAACACCAGCCTGGGTGTTTGTAGGGCATTTGGCCTTGATAGTCCATGTGGTAAACCGGGAGCTCAGGATTTCAATGTCCTTCCAGTCAGCACCTCTCAGAGCCTCTATCACATCTGTTTCATTCCAGAATTTGGGGACCCCCAGAACATTCCATTTCATTGTTTCTTCATCCAAAACGTGTCCATCTTCATATCGAAGACCCAACGTGGCTGATCCACCAAGTCGCCATGCCAGACCCACTTTGGCTGCTGCAGCTTGTTCTCTGACACGCTGGAAATAAGCATCCATAGGTTCGTTTTCATTGGGTGAGATCCATTTGACCGGGGGTCTGCGTGGGGCTTCCGCCCAGTGTCTTTCGACAAAGACTCCTTCAGTCCCTGATCTCTTCATGAGAGTGGCTACTTGTTTTTCATCAATTTTGATAAACCCACTCAGGCATTGAGTGTCCTTGTTGTCCCTGTCGGAAACGGTTTTCCAAGCAAACGAAGAATGGAAGCATGCTGCGGTGCCTGTCCATTGTTTGATTGCCGTGCCTGGGTTGGCGCAATACTCTTTCCATTTGTCCTTGGCTACAAAGGCCTCTGGGATGCTGACCCTGAAACAAGCCAGCTTTCTTTCAACCGGAGTATGCTTAGACTCCTGGACCGAGTCCGTAGGCAGCTCAGGGAGTTTAGCAGCCAGTGGAAGGAGCACAAATTCTTTGAATGTCGCGCGATTGCCCGATGCGTCACTAACAGCTAGTTTCTTGACTACTGCGTTGTCAGGAAGCTGCCTTTCGGTGTCAGTGTGCAAAACTGCTAGAGCGAAATCACATTTGATTTCGTGAAGTTTGGCCAATCCTTGCATGTCATCAGCATTCTGAAAAGTGTTGAGCCAAACAACTTTGCCCGGGGGAGCTTTTCCTTCGTCCAAAGCTTTCTTAACCACAGCATAACTAGTGATGCTTTTCGGGCCCCAGCAGGCTGGCATGAGTTGCAGTCTGACCTCAGGGCCGGGTGGCTTAGCACCCTGACTTTTCCGATTGTTTTTGACAACTTGAGCCCAAAGATCGTCCTTGCGGTTCGGTGTCATGCCAAGAATCCTCAGTGTCATGTGGAGTCCATGGAGCTTTGGTGGAAGTATGAGACCACTTGTTTTTCTTCTTTTTCCCAAGCTTTTTCCCATTGCTGGCCGCAGTGACCAGAGCCTGTACTCTGGCAAGCAGTCCTTGCGGTTGTGTCACCGCTCTTTGGCACAGCTTTCCCAAAGCCGATAGCAGTTCAGAATCAGTGTCAGAGTGATTTCCGCTGGATTTACTCTGAGATCCCAACTGGTCCCAACGGTACCAAGAAGCAGCTTTATGTCCCTCATAGAAACTTTGGGGTTTGCTGGTCCGACCAGCGTCTTTGGTGCCACCTTTTCCTTTACCCCATCCCTTACCCTTACCCAACCCGGAAATGTGAGAGGATCCAGAATGAGTGGAGGAAGGATGTTTGTCATGAGTAGCAAAATTCTCAAGCAAATTTTTAAGTCCTTCAAGCAATTGGCAGTTCTGATCTCTTTCCTGTCTTTTCCTGGCCGTCACCCTGGCGGCTCCTCTGCCTCCACCCCGAAGAGTGGAATTCAGGCCCACTCTAGGTTTACTTCGCAAGTGACACAGAGGAAACAGACTCGCCTGCAAAATGAGCCAGCTTAAAATGACAATTCCAGCACAGCCAGAGTCAAAGCACCAATGCACAAGTCTGGCACATGTGTTGTGAGTCACAACCAAAAACCCGAAAGTGAGTCCCCACCAAATCAAACACCATTGGCCAACACAAAACAACAAGGAAAATGCACCGGAGAGACAGCGGAAGCAAAAACCAGGTTTGCGTTTGGACCTTCGTTTGAATCGGTGTCTACGTTTAGCAATCCATCTGGCAGCAACAAATTTCCTAGCGCTGCGTTTTTCCTTGAAATTCCACCAGCTCCACAACACGCAACACACAAAGAAAGCGAGCTTGTAGCTTCTGTTTTCCCTGAGTGCGCACAGCGCCACCTGTCCACTTTGGGACACGAAAAGAAATAGAAATTCCGCAAGCAAGGCAAATTGCTCCTTGAGGATTTCAGTCCAGCATGCAGTTACAACTATCACGCTGTTGTTCAGCATCTCATTGAAACCATACTGCCTGAAAAAGTCACTAAACTTCGCAGAAGCACCAACGGTCCAAAGAAACCGTCCAAGCTCCAAACAAAGGTTGATGACAATGAAGTACAAATTGAAAAGCCATTTCATGGCGAATTGCACGGCATTTGAATTGAACGCAACATTGCTCACAGCTAATGCAATGGTCATCACCTTGCACACTTCGCTGACGATTCCACAGTTCGTCACCCGCTCTATCCGCGCTCTCGATGAGCTGGAGGCAGTGCTGGTAGAGCTGCCCTACTTGAGAGTGTTAGGTTTCTGTAGCAACCTGGCACGGGGTTAAGCTACATAGCAGATCCCCTCCATCAGGAGGTGCCATGGCATCCGCAGGAGCGACGCGAAACACCGGGGCAGCCAAGCAATATGGCAGGTGTTAAGACCAAGAGAAGGTCAGCAAACGCACAAAGCAGCGCCTGCCACCGCAAGACAAAGAACGAAGTACTGCCACGCGGCCAGGGTGCAGGAATGGCCAAGTTTCACCGTGCAAAAGCACAAGGACCAGACACAATGGAATGATCCAAAGGGGTTCAGGGGTCAGACCAGCAGTCTGGCAGAAGGTTCCTCCTCCCCGCGCTGCCCTACTTGAGAGTTGGTTTGGAGCTAGAAATCTTGGAGGCACTTCTGTTATGACTGTCCCATATTGATCGGGTTTACTTCTCAACTGAAGAAATTCTAAAAATGAAAAACACATGGAAGCATAGCAGATAGCAGATCCTTTGCATGTGGCAGTGAGGATGCGCTTGCTGCGGCCTGGTATGGACTCCAAATGATGTGCCTTGGCGTGAAGTGTCAACTCTTCTTGGGCCAAGTTTTGTATCACAGGTCATGGTGGATCGCGACTTTCCTGTGACATGCTAGCCATATCTAGCCATCTGGGAAGAGCCGTGTCGCTGAATGTCCAACTGAGGTTCGCATATTTCCTGATGTTACTCGCGATGCTCTTCGAGACTGGGATACTGGGCTCCAAGTTGCGCTTGGGATGTCGTTTGTTGATCTTCCCTTGGTGGATTCCATTGGGTTCCACCAAAACTGTATTGTGGTTAAATAAATTTATATCACTGTATTTTTGTTACTTATTTAAAAGTATGCATGTATTTTTATTGAGTGTTTAATTTTTAGTTTATCTAACTGTAAGTTTGTGGTTAAGACTATAAATGAAATTTATCTGGTGGCTGAAACTTAATGTATTTTTTTCCTCCTGCCTGAAGTAACGATGTCGTTGCGGCAGAGCTGCAGCTAAATTCGGACACCTAGTCCAGGCCAATAAACTTGCCAAACTCATGATCTCTCATCTGTGCACAAATCTTGGAAAATGAGAGTGGCAGGTCAGGCCGTGTGCCGTACTCCGTACCAGCACTATCTGTACAAAATTCATGGTCAAAACTGTGGGCTATGGCTTTGCAAAAGCCAGGAGGGTATTCTTTCAGTGGAGCCGTTCTGAAATGACCCTTACTGTCTTTTCCAGTCGTTGCCCCGTACACAAGTTGTTTGCAGAGCATACCCGCGTGAAGATTCCTTTCAAGCGAGTGCAATCGCAAAACCATCAGTGTTGTGGGTTTGGGGCTGGGGGCGCCAAAAAGCCCTTGCGAGAGATGCACAAGTCTTATGTCCGGAAGTTGTAAAAGCATTCTGACAACTGGCAGTCGCCAGATACTTACGGTCTGCTCGTCTTCTGGATCTTTGGGGTGCTCCAAAATACCTGAGCCACTATGCATGGCTAAGGCCAGCATACATTCCAGTGAGAAACCAAGCAGCAACGTTCCTATTGTGACTTGATGAAGTTCCCCCATTCGCAGCTCATTGAGACCCCAAGGCGATTCTGGTGTCCTCACAACCCGTGGACCATTGTGTCCCTCCAGCTGAACGGCACGGACACGGCTCCATGTGTTACATGGTGGACCAGCTAAAAACCCCGCAACATGGCCCATGCGAATGTAGTGTAACCACATTGCACGTGTGTCTTCACGCGAGATATCTCCATGAATAGGGTCAATAATGATGTCGATGGACACAGTCAGAATCATACATCCTTCTGTCTGCTGAGAGAGCAAATCAAGATACCATTCCACATCTCCTCGGCGCCTTCTGCCCGCGAATGCATGCAACAGCACTTTTTGTCAGGTCAATGATTGTGGGAGAGGCTGTAAACCTTGCTAGCTGGTTGGTGGCGCAGTTGCCAGATCAGCGCACCAATTCTCCCAGTCTTGAAGGTCAGCCTGTTTGCGGTGAACCACAGCTGCCTTCTTGTCGGTAAGAAATTCCCAGGAACTGGCTTGTGCCATTGCTCGAATGCATTGCAAAACCTCGGCATGTGACCATCCCAAAACATCAGCATCTGCTTGAGTGAATTGACTGCAAAAGGCTTCCAGTGTCAGCTGACATTGCGTCCAACTGATTGGATAGGCGCCAATGAAATGTCGGATAGAGTCATAAAGCACCACTTCCTGATCACATTCAACGAGATGCATATAAATCGCTTCGAGGAATGGGATGTCGAAGGCATCCCAGGCACGAGGCACAGGGGTTTGCAGCTTCGGTCCTTGTGCTTGAAGCAGGGGGAGCGCACCGTCCTGGATTTCAACAAGCTCTCGATCAGCGGTAGAACCAATGCCGGGAGCAGGTTGACAATGCAGTTTGCGGTTTCGAAGCTCCGTCCTGCATCGTTCAGTGTTTCGCAGGTGGGCCAGAACTTTCGAGTGCGTATGGTATTCTTTCAAACAATGTGGACAATGCGTTCCATCGAAAAGGTATCTCTCTTTTGCAAAGATTCCATGTGTGCGACACATGTGGACACTTTCCCCGGCAAATGATGCAAAATTTCTCTTGCACTGCATACATCCGAAACAGCGTTCAACTGCAGGTGTGGCAGACTTGTCATGGTCAGGGAGGTTGTCAATCCAACCTTCTTGCATCAGGAGACGACCAATTCGTGAATGCAAATCAATGGCATAAAATTCCTTCTTTCTTTGTAGGCACGCATGTTGGATACCACGTCTGATTAATTTTTTCCAATACACACCATGATGCACAAGGATATCCCTCCATTGCATGAAATGTTGGGCTGGGTCAGCCAAGCGTGCAGAGTCACCAACCTGGTGCCATAGCCATTGCAAATCATCTCTGACTAGGTCCAACCAGGCTGTGTCTTCTTGGAGTAACCCCCAATGTGCATGAGATCTACAGTTGTGCAAGGTACCAAAATATCTTAATCTTGCTCTACGAAGGAGTTCTGTTGGATCAGGCATATTTGTCTGTACAAGGATATCCAAGTCAGAGAGGTGCGCATCATGAGGAGCGCCCAACAGCCTTTTGTACAACCTCATCACTCCATTGTGGATTTGCAAGCGGCTTTGGACCGTTGGAAACGTCCAGCTTTCAAATCCGTAGAGCAGCTTGCTCATGATGAGTGTGTTGAAGATATCACAGCGTACTTGCCAACTGAGGTTTTTGTTCCGATAAATCAATCGTTTGTGTTGCTGGAAGGCTTGATGCGCGATGGCAAAACGTCTTTTGATTTCTTGCTTGTTAACATCTCTGTGATGAATCAATCCACCTAGATGGAGATATCTTGGAACCACAGATACTGCGTACGTTTGCCGTTCACACACAACCGTCAATCCTCCATGGCCACTGTAGTACTGTCTGCGGTAGTGACGTGACTGTGCACCTTTGAACGCAAACATGACCTCGGTCTTTCCACGGCGGAGATTTGGTTCCATTTGAAAATCCAAACACTCATCCAATAGCAGACTGATGGCCGTCTGTGTTTTGGAGACGAGTGCAGCATTACTTGGGGCACAGATCAACATACTCAAATCATCCATCCAGGTCGGTCCTAGAAGAGGGATCCTGGGCTGTGTCTGATCGCAACAGTGGACATATGGCTGTGGCAGGTCAATGTCCGGGATCGATTCCAAAATCCCATTCAAGACTAACTTGACCTCCAATTTTTTGAGCATTTTGGCCCAGAGCAGGCCAAAAACCACGTCCGCGAAGCTGTCTCCCGGACGGGAGCCAATCTCCGTCCTGACCATATCTGTCTGTTGGCCCAATTGGAACCACGTATCTCTGTGAAAAGCTTGGAGCATTCTCTGCACATGCTCAGGGGCTTGTGCCTCTGCAATGGCTGATGGCTCTTGTAGTAGCCGGTGCAGATCATGCATTTCATTCGAATCCAGTCCCAGGCGGGCGCACATCAATCCGATGCCATGGTCCGACAGTGTGCCGCCAACTGCAAGTGGTCGGAGGGTTCGGTAGAATGCTTCGGTTAAATCAAGAAAAACAATAGCAGTAGGCATCGCCTCTCGACTCTTCCATCTGAGGAATGCTCTGGTCATGTGGAGCGGGATGGAAACCGGCATCTTGAGCTTGCCGCCGAGCTGTTGCCTCTGCATGTAGGTTTCATAAAGGTGGTGAGATTTTTGCCGCAATGCACGATGGATTGTCTTCCCCACGTGGCTGGAGATCAGTAGGGAACGGTGCGTGTGGCAGTCTTTGACATCACCACGATTTTTCCATGCTATGGCCATCTTTCCTCCTTTATGCTCTATAGCTTCTTGACCGTGGATGGCTGCTTTCAGAAGAATCGGGTAGCACAGTCTGGCAAGCTGTACCGGACAGTAATGGCAAATCTCAGGAGGCACCTCATCTAAGCCAACTGCTTTGCCAACTTGGACTCTTCGAAAAGCAACTTCCAGGTCGCACAGGGTTGGCATATCTTGGATTCGCAGTTCAAATGTCTCAGTCTGCAAGAACTGCTCGAGTCCTCGAAGCCAATGTTGCCTGTACTCTTCTTGCTGCATTCTTTGACCCCCCTCCATCTGTTGAAAAAAGCTGATCCACCTATCCTGAGCCTCAACAGGGGTCATGCACAGGCTGCCGTCTTCTTTTTTGACAATTGGAAGGCAAGCTTTTTTGCATTTTTTGGGGTTGGTCGATCCGATGAACGGTTTCATGACATGCAGAAGTTTGCCTGCAGAAGCATTGTGGCCAGCATCAACGATTGCGGTCTGCAGCTGCTCACTCTTAAGTTTCTGCAATTTGCGTTTAAGCTGTCGAGTGCATTGCCTGTACTGGCACGTGATTCGGAGAATCTGGCAAAGCATGGATTGACAGTGCTGTTGGGCTTGCACATGTTCTGTTGTAGACATCTTTCTTGCCCACTGCTTGAAAACGCTACAGAGTAAGTCAAACTGAGCTTGTTTGTGTGCGGCTTTCAGCCTCTTTTTAAGACCAAGCTTTTCTGCACGCAGGGCCCAGGTAGCATCATCGATGAACACTTTCTTGGGCTTTGTCCGGTCAATGGGGCAGGCACGTTGAAGTTGTTCATGCACCGTTACATTCAAGGCGCGAACTTGTGTTTCAATGTCGCATGACCAAGGCTGGACAACTGCAGAGCTCAAATCAATTAGGCTTTTGTTTGTCTGGATTTTACTGCGGTCATGATGAGTTGTCGTATTCTGGTGCCGACAACCAACATGTTCATCTTGCCAGTCTAATTGCAAACCTGTCGCAATGTGATCGTGATGTGCATTGCCTGTGTCCAATGTAGGCACAGTGCATGACCACGTGCAGCGTGCAAGCAATGACTGTGGGATGGCAACATAATCAATTCTGTGTTCTTGTAGCCCATCCGGTGAGATCCAAGTACTTTGTGAGCCTGCGTGAACAGCACTTGTGCATGGCAGACAGAGCTCAAGGTCCGTGAGAAACTCCAAGAAAAACGCAGTGTTGCTTGATACCTTGTCGTCATGTTCGAAAATCATGGGCAGGCTTGTCGGTCCAGTCTTTGCATTGGCATCTAGCATGACATAGTTCGGCAAATGCTGGCACATGCACGAAACTAAGTGGCGCGTTTCTTCCCACCAATTCTGGCGTTCAGTAAGAGGCCTGCCACTCTGCGGTCCATGCAAAACTGTGAAAAAGCAATTCAGAAAAGGGCAAGAAACACGCAGAATGAGCCTGCGAGGATCATTATGTAGAAGTTGAACATCCGAGCGTTTGATGCAGCTGTTGGGTTTCTTCTGTTTCAGGATTGGTTGCGTCAACGAAATCCAGATTTCAACTCCAAGTGCTCCATTGCTCGCACCGCTGGAAATCCTCAATATGCCATCAACTGTACTGAGCCCCGGTAGACTCCGGGCTTCTTGTAGGCCAAGGACATGGATTGCATGAGCTTGCATCTGTTGTCTCAAATAGCTCAACTTTCCACTGAAACCATCTGGAGCTAAGAACAATGAACCTACATTTAAGGAGGCAATGCTCAAGCTAAGGTCACCTGGTTTCTGCGAGAGAGCGGCTTTTGGCAGTGTGGATGTGGGTGCATCAGGCTGCGGCAAGTGAGGCGGACAAACATCGAAACCGTGCTTTGTGATGTTCGGGAGACCGGCATTGTGATCCACGAGCATCCAAAGAAACGGCAGAATTGGCGCAAACTCAGGTAGGTTCAGGCTTTGTCGGTGTAGATGATGTCCCGTACTGGCCTCACTTTTTGCAAGATGGTCGGCAAGTTCATTCCATATATCACCAGCATGTCCTCTAACATGGGAGACCTCAAGATCACCAGGCTTCATGCCTGCCTCGAGCGCTTGAAAGATACCACGAAGGGCAGTGAGTGTTTGATGGGCTTCTGCAAAACCTGCTCGACCAGTCGCTTGATCTGCCGTGGTATTTGAGTCAGTTCGAAAGATGGTGGGTACTGTGGAGTTCAACGCTAATCTCCACAGTCCCGCGAAGATCAGGGCTTCGCGTTCTGCAAATTCAGCTCCTATTTGATCTGTCCCTGTGTACGCGTTGTTGTAACTCTCGTACATGACTTGTTGGGCTTGCCATCCCAGAAATGCAAGTTGGCCTGGTCTGTCATGCTTGGAATAGATTTCGCCTAGGACAACGAAAGACCATGCATCCGGTTGATCCTTTTCGGCTACCAGCAACGGAGGTTTCCTTCTGTTGGCAGATTTGGATGATCCATCCGTATAAATAATCAGCCTGTCAAAGTCTGTGGGATCAAAAGGTTGTCCCTCAAGGTCAATGACTTGTCGAAGCCCCTCCAATACAAACTCAGGCGCATCCAGGTGATAAACCCATGGACATAGAACGTCAGTTGCAGAGTGAAAAAATGATTCAATGGATTCCCAGTCAACTCCCAATGACATGCATGCTGTAGGTCGATTACACTTTACCTGTTGCAAATCAAACATTGGGCCTGGCGTGTGCACCGGCTGCTGTGCTGGCCATGGTGTGGCGATTCGAGCTGAATTGGGAAGTTCTTCTAATTCAGGCGTGTTATTGTGAAAAGAGATCAAATGGAGCCCCTCACGTACAATCTTGGTTTCAGTAATGACCGCACGAATGAAGCCGCAGGAATGTAAGAACCGCATGTGACTCAGTTCATCCATGGGCTTGGACTCGGAATGCAGGATCAATTCACCGGCTGCAAGGTCAGATGACAAGCAGTAACATAATGGTTCGCAACCGCAGTCCAATTGATGGGTACCGTGATGAACTTACCTGGCAGACCTGAACTGTATGCGTGTCTCTGATGGCCAATTTTCAGGAGTTCTTGTTCGATCTCTTGTTCTGTGGCCGCTTCTTCCAATAGGAGCTCAGTTGGCAATTCTCTGTGGAAGTCCCAATGTACGAGGTGATAAGGCAAACACGTGATTGACTTTGGGATCAAATCATCCAAGGAAATGATTGTCTGATGGGTGCCAAGCTGTAAAAATGAGGTTGCTTCTGATGCCGGCGCTGGCTCTCTCACAACAGGCATTGGCACAACACGTCGATGGATCTGGAGGGTGATTGCATGGCCAGATCTTCCCGGCCAGGGTCTTCCTGTATGAATTTCATGTCCATCAATCCATACCTGGCAGGGAACATTCGGATCCAATTGACCATGAACAAGGGCATATCCACAATTGGAAACAACATGTTCGATGTGGATGTGTTCATGCGTTGTGATCACAAGTCGCATCATGTGTTGTGATCTTCGGCCGATGAAATTGTCGAAAATGGTGATCAAACTGGAGACCCAGTCTTCACGTGGGCTCTGGATGAGGATGATGTGCCCTGCGATTCCCTCTTCAAGGTTCGGCGGTAAAACAACATGGAATTCATGAACTGCCTGACGGTCAATCTGATCATTCCATGTCTCCTTGATCTGAGCTTCCCAGTCTGTGAATCGATTGGTGATTCGAATGGGTCTGCTCGCAAGGCAGCGTGGGTACCATATTCTGTGGTCAACAAACCATGTTATAAACGCAGCTGATGGCTGCATACCTTCCCACGCAACGGCTGCACGTGTCCAGATTTCATGCAAGTCCTGGACGAATTCACTCATTTCATGCAAGCCCGGTGTGAAAGCAATGGCATCAGGGTTAAACTGAAAGGTCGGACAGGCTGGCTCCGAGGATGGTCTGGGAGATGGTGCTGCCTGCTCTTGACTCACAGATGGCCCAGGCTGTTGCATAAGGACAATTTCATCAAAATAACTAGTGGCTTCAGCAGGTGCGATTGGCAGTTGATGTCGGGACGCTTCAATGTCAATTCGAATGCTGAATCCCGTGGTGACTTCAGTGGCAAGCACGAGATGCACCGGTTCTTGGTGGTGATAGGCCCGGCAACGTCGGCCTTCGCATCTACGTTGTATTCCCAGGGTCTCAATCACATCATGTAATCTGAGGAACTGTGGCGTGGAAAAAGCGCCTTGAATGAGTGTTCCCTGCCTTGCGTTTGATCTAGATGGATCAATGATCATGGCCGTGAGGACACCCGCAACGCTTCCCCTTGGTCGGTTCTGTTCCAGGAGGATATGACATGTATATCCATGATGTCGGTATTGCGGTGGTCTTGGTTTGACTACATGAATGGAAAATGGCACATTGGGATCTAACAGATCCCTCCACAGGTACCTGAATTCTTCAATCCATGTGACTGCAAACTGATCAAGGCGCAAAGGGCGTGATTGGAGGCAGCTTCTATGATGAACATGATCCACATACCACGTCTGTACATAAATGTACGAATCACCATCAAGAACCTCGTTGACTGCATGTTCCGAAAACAAGGAACCCAACTCAAAAAGCCATTGCTCTGTGCCATCATGGAGCGGTCGTGGCCGTCTGTGTAACCTTGTTGTCGGATGTTGGGATGTCATAGGGACATCGATGTCCTCTTGATGATCGGATCCTTTGCAAGTCATTGGTGAGAGGCCAACAGGGTCATGGGTCATGACAACTCTTGACAAGCTAGGCTCAACATTGGTGCTTGTGGCAATCTGAAAGAGGCTGGTGCTTTCTTCGTCATCTTCCGCTGTACATTGGGTTTCCTGTACAATGGTGACTTGAAGACTCATGCCCCAATGCGTGTGGAATCTTTGATCAACATGATGCAAGGCTGGTCTATCCCACAATATACGATTCTGCATAAATGAAGCGAAAAGTGGCACAGCTTGCGCAACCTGTGACTGTGTGCATTCTCTTGGCAGCACTGTCGCAAAACGTATGAGAACATTAGGCGGTGCATCACCTTGAAATTCCATCGAAAGCAGTGCAGAAGACCCATCACTTGGTCTTTGTGTGAGTATGACGTGGGCGATGTGGTCCTCAACATCGGCACGCGGTGGAGTTGGCTGAACCAAGTCCAGTAACGTGGCAATATCAGGGAGGAGCTGATGCCTCCATGCATGCAAAATGTCTGCTTTCCACTCTGATGGGTCGTTGCCTAAAGTAATCAATTTGGGCTCTTGGCAGAGTCTTCGGTTTTCGTGGTCAAGAAGCCATGTAATGACTGAAAACTCAAGCTCTGGCGGATCAATCTGAATGGCAAGCGCTTGTGTCTCGCAGGCATGAGCATATCGTTGTACGATCCTTTGCAAGTCGATGAACCAATCTTCTGGAATTGAACTCGAACTGCTGGAGTTACTACCAAGATGAGTCATGGAACTTAAGTGCATGGAGGATGTTGCGTCCTCTAGATTGTTGTCACTCAGTTCGACAGCTTGACGTGACTGGTCCTGTCCATTCATGATGGCTGCTGCAATTTGTCCTGCAGCTGGTTGGTCATATAAATCAAAAGCTTCATGAAAGACTCTTAAGGCATGAGCAATATCCCAAGCTGGCTCTGGTGGTGGAGGAAGGATTATTCGAAAATATGCTCCATGCTCAATTCTGCGAGGACCTTGGTCTTGCTGAAGCCAAATTTCGTGGTTGTGAAAGGCAATACAATCCTGTTGGTGCCAATCACAATAGCCTGCAGTGTGAGTCAGGGCCAGGACATGTCTTCTCACAAGGGTTGGGATGACTCTGTGTACTTGTCGACTGACCGGTGGAGCTCTTGGCATGGTGCTACCTCTGTGGGGTTGATGCATCTCAATGTCAATCAAAACCAGCCTTTCCGTGGATCCAGCGGGAATGTCACCAACATGTTGAACAATGATGGATTCTTCCCAGTCTGTTTGATCAACTGGATTGATTTGCAAATGGTGAAAATTGACGAGATCATCAGCCGGCAACTGCAGTAAGCGACTAACGTCAAGGAGCACATGATCAATGGTATCCCAACGAATACGGCCATGACTTTGCTGGTGCCCCAATCGATGAATGTGCACTCCAGTGCGAATGTTGTCAAATGACACATTACTTTGTGATTGTCTTTCTGGATCATCATCTTGTTCGAAGGCACTATCATTCTGTTCATATTCTTGACAAGAATGGTTCACTTCAACCGTGGCGTGTGCGGTGTCAGTTGATCCCGATGCTCTACTGGCAACACCCACAACGAAGGAATCTCCATCTTGCATCAAATGAACAGGTTCCATAGAAAAAGGAATTTGGATTCTTCCGTGACGAATGGTACATTGATAAATTTGGCATCCATGAAGGTACTCCGCATTTTGTACAATCTGATGTCCACTGGTCTGCTCTGCCAATGATGTTGCAACTGCATAAGAGGCTCGTGCAGCTCGATCATCTCTTTGCAAGATAGTTACGAGACCAGCTCTTCTTGGTGCTTGGATCCCCTGTGAAACTATCAAGTCAAATAAAAACTCATGGCTGGCAGACGTTCGTGGTGGGTTTGGGTGAACAATGTCAAAGATGACTTGCTCCAAAGGTAAAATGCGATCCCTCCAGGCATCAATGATATCCTGATACCAAAGTCTCCAATGTCCATTGATCTCAATCACGCGATACTGGAAACACTGAGGCGCATGGATATGATGCACAAACCAAGATCTGAGGAAGATGCTTTCCTGGATACGTGGCCCAGTCACGACCCCTTCTTCTTGCATCGCATCAAAGAGGTTTTGAATTGATTGGGGTGCTTCATGGAGAAAATGGTTCGCATCTTCCGGATCTTCGATCGGTTCTTCATGCTCCTGAGTCTGTTCGGTGGCCCATGTTGAAGGGACATTGTGATGTGCATCAGCGATCCTCGCATCAATGTGCAGAGGCTTGTTCTCGATCTCTGCTGGACTCGGCTTGCGAGGTCTTCTTGACCAAGGTTTGTGAGTCCAGGTCGGTAGATCGGTCAAACTCATGGAACAGGAATGCATGAGTAGTTCATCCTCAACACCAAAGTAAATCACTACATTTGGATCGAAGCTGAGTTTACAGTGGCTCTTGTTGGATTTGGTTTCTGTTTGGGAAGTGATGGATTGATAATCAAAACTCTTCTCACATTTGAGTCGACTTTGTTCGAACGAATTGGGACCAGCACCACAGGTGTCATCCACATGTTCAATAGGCTCATGTTTGGAATTGCCATGAATTTGATCACAATCTAATAACTGTGCCTGTTCAAAATTGAAAGGATCAAATCGAAGGCGGTTCACCTGTGTTTCAAAGTGATCACACAGTACATTCCAGCTCAAAACCCATGCTTCATGCACTGCTTCAAAGGGATTCTGATATTTCGGGTTGGTTTGGATCGAGTGCTGCCACGGCAAAAAACGATCGTAATCAAAATTGGTAAGCTGGGCTGTGCATGCTGCACGAGACATCGGCCATTGCGACATCACGTAGGCATCAGCACTTTCCGCTTGTTGACTGGCGTCATGCAGGCTATTGCTATGAACTAGACCGGCACCGCCGGCAATCACTGTTTCGGTGCAGCTGATTGCAAAGATTCCGAGCCACCCCCACCTCCGAAAGGTTCTAATGACCTCATTCTTTTCTTTGTGCCCGGATCGAGGCTGTCGTCTGCCATCTCCAAATTGGTCTCTGTCGGGCCAGCTGTTGTGACTTCCACTCCGATTGAAGCCGCACAGCTCTGGAGAATAGACTGTAGCTGCTGTTGGACACTTTCTGCCTCCTGATCTACATCGATCGCAGTATCTTCGGTTTCTGCACTGATTGGTGTGATCGGCGGCATCGATGCTAGGGTGGCCGATGTGGCTTTGGTTGACAACGACTGGATGGCACTCCGTGCATGTTCGATGTCTGACCTGGCCTTCGTAGCCACTTCTTGGAAGGTGGCTTGTTGCTGTCGATATTCGTGGAGTTGATTCTCCCACGTTTTGGCTGCATTGGCAATGTGTTTGGTCCATCTGAGCCTGTGATCTCTTTTGGCTTCCAGCGCCTCTGTGAGCGTCTTCTGGGCCTTTCCTAAGGCTTTCGTGGCTGAATGGAGATTTTTGGTAGTGGCCTTGGAGTTCTCTTTCTCCAATTTCTCTATGTCCTTCTCCATCTTGTCGATCAGCTCCTTGGTGTCCTCCGGCGTGTTGGCACTGTCTGGATAAGCGGCACGTAGGGCTTGTACAACTTCTCTTTTCTGGGCAACAGCATCGATAGCTTGTTGGGAGGAAAGAGAGGGCCCCTGCGGCATCAGTGGGTTCACAGCCGAATCCGTGGTGGGCCAAGGTGGCATTTCTGTGGCAAGGGGCGCAAAGGGCGAATTTGCAATCGCACCTCCACCTGTGCCTTTGCTTTTCCCTTCGCTGAGGTTCTTGGATTTTTTCTTCCCCTTCCCCTTGTTGTGTTTGGTCTGGGCAATGGGCTTTGCACTGTGTGAGCTTCGAGAGCTGTGCGTACTTGCTCTTGAGGCTGATCTTGAATGCTGATTCCATTCCCAGTTCTGTTGATGGTCGTCCCATGACCGGGACCATTCTTCCCAGGCATTGGCCTCGTTCCTTTGCGAGGTCTGCTTGGGCTGTGTACTGTGTCGTTCCCCATTGGTCCAGTGACCATGACAGATGACGCAATGGATGGCAGTCTTCTTGTTTATTCGATGGCACTGGTTGCAACGCCAGGGCCACAGCTCCTCCATCTTGGCGACTTGCCGGAGGATGCGTTTGATCAGATTCAAGTCCTTTGAGTGATGTCTGGCCAACGTATGAGCTATCCTTGTCAAAGCTGCGGAGCGTAGAATGATGTGCCCTTTGCAATGCAAGAACCAGGCTCTGCGAGCGGCAGCCCGCTGTTTGCGCTGGCGTCGGCGCAATGTTCCACTCAACGGCGGAATCGTGAAGAATGTCAAATGCGATGATCACAAGTAAAAATACCAGGAGAAATGAACACATAAATGAGTCAAATACAAAGTGAGAAACAATGTCACCAGGGCTTGCCAGTTCAGTGATCAAAGTTATCCGCAAAGCAACGTAAATATCAAATGACCTCCTCAAGGTACAGCCAGTCGATATAAATCGAAGCAAATAATCAAATGAATTGAATTGAAATTGGAAAATATCAGTGTATGGCCACTGCAGAACCAGGCAAAATCAAAACAAGGCCACCAGCGCGCAGCAGTTGAGTGGCTTGTAGGTGATGTAACCAAGCAAAAAATTTGACCCAATCGAAAGTAGAGCAAAAAAGATCAGGGAAAATCAACCCAATCAGCCGCAACAATCGTAAGGCGCAAAGTTTTGCAAGACAGGGTTTTGGTTTTGGCTCACCCTTAACCAAGAAGGTCCAGTCCAAAGATGTGGAAGTCCAGGACGTAGGCACCCGCGGACAATACCAGGACGACGATGTCCGCTAAGGTTATGGCTAGCTCCCACAAACGAAAAAAGTTCGAGGGGGAAACTGAGCCGAAACCCTTCTTAATGTATATATATATATATTATATACAATTATATACGCATATATATATAATATATATATATATACACATATATAATTATATATATATTGTATATATTATAAATCATGGATCCAACTGGTTTTTTAATGGGTTTCTCCAGTGATCCAGGATCTTCCTATGCATTTGCTTTGGCTTCGTCGCCTCGTTCCTTCTCCTGCAACGCTACAAGCGCTACAAGGCCTGCGGAGTCTGGAGAAAAGGGCGAGAGAATTTCTATGAAAACCAGCAAATTTCATAGTGATTTTGATGGGATATGATGGGGATACAATGATTCAATTGCACTATCTAAGTATCTAAGCAACAAAGTACTTTTTTCATGTTTTTTCATTCATCAGTGTCTGAAAATGGGGTAGAGCCATGATGTTGATTTTAAGTGGGTAGATGGTCGACCGTGATAAAGCCAAGGATTTGGGATAGCCGCTATAGCCCATGTTGAGACAAACCAATGTCCGGAGACCACACTGAACTTTCATTTGGAACATCCATGAACAAATTATGCTCTTTTGGACGTTTCTCTTTGGAGTTAATTTACAGGTTGCAAGGCTTCCAATTCATGATGGTGGCATGACTTTGACCCACTAATGCGATGCAACTTGACCATGGCAGATGTCCTCGAATAAAGTGGATGATCGATTCCAGCAATACCAAAGTGGAGCCAAATCTCTCAGTTGGAGCAGCTCAGTTTGCCGATGGCGGGCCAAAAACCGGACCAAATTATTCTGCAAGTCATTATTCATGAGGAGGCACCATGAGATACCCAAACCCTCTTTCCCCAAGAACTTTGTAGCCACTCGCATAGTGAACTGCTGGATTTGGGGTGCTGGCTATGTGAACCCAATTCTCGTTGGATTCACTTCCAATTTTCGAGTTCCAGTTGTCGATGTTCCCATTGCTGATATCCCATTGCTTCACCCGGTGCCAGAATTGATCAGGGAACATCTAGAGGAAGCCCGGTTAGATTAATGGTAAGAACCATTCATGTTGGTACAGCAATGGTAAACCATCCCCACATTTACCATGAATGGGTTCTATAAACCATTAAGATATGGGTGGTTAATTATTGCTTTACTAATATTGCCGTAACATTATTTCCCATGAATTCTCCCTAAAATCCATCCATTGAGTTTGAAGATTCCAAGCCAAGAAGCTTGCACCAGGGCGTTACAGGGGAGAAGGTGGCCATGGACGGAGCACCCTGCTGCGCTCTGTGAGAGCGACTGGCTTCATCTTTGGTTCATCCGACGGAGAAACCAGACCTGCAGAAATGGGGATGGAGAGCATCAGGAACTGAGTTTTAGTATGGGAAATCTCAGCCCTATGATAACCATTTACAATTTATGATCAACATTTTTCAGAGTGACGGCAGCACAGGTGATCGAGTATGATGAGAGTTATGATAGGGATCCCCAGAATGGCAGGAGATACTGCAGTTTTGACCACTTTCACTTGGACTTGCCAAGCAGTACAGTCCTGGTGCGATCTGTGCAGCACGAGCCAGACAAACAAACCTGAAGCATCCCCCTTCGCATGACCTGCGTAGGATTGGTGACGTAAAAAGCATCCAACCCCAAATGAACGATGAACGTAAACCTGTACGACCCTGGAGATGGTTTATGGCCGTCATTAGAGTTATTGCCACGGTTCTGATTAAGAAGCCCAACTGCACCCTTCAAGTAGGGCACTACAATGCCTACCAGTACAGATGTTTATGTATGTTTAATGCAAATGAGGTAAAGCCAATGACAAACCTACCATTTGGGGGGTGGTTTCCTTAACCCATTCATGCTGATTTTGGGGATGGTTACCGGATGGTTTTCTATTGGGTTTACCAGTTTACCACATCATGGTATAACTATAACTGGTTGGTGGTTTGGAACATTTTTTATTTTTCCATATATTGGGAATAATCATCCCAACTGACTAATATTTTTCAGAGGGGTTGAAACCACCAACCAGATAATGTTGGTGAGCTACTGGCCAGCTTGTTCCCATCTTTTTTTGGAGTGGCTCGAGCTGCGCGAATGACAAAGACGCCACCAACTCGGCTGGCCAGCTATCAACAGTGTAGCAGTGAGGAGATGACGACGTGTCTCTGCACTTTGCGAAGAATGCTACTATGGGGGTTTCCATAGTCATGATTTGGGGGTTGCCCCCATTTTAGGAAACCCCCAAATTCCCCGGAGATGTTTGAACTGGTGGAGGTTTGTGACATGGTGTAGTACAATCCCATGTGATTCACAACCTCGATGGGAGTTTCCTGGGGGCCTTTTCCCTTCACGCCCTCAAGATATAATATTACACATATGGTGTACATTATGAAAGCCAGCCGACAGGCACGGCTTAGTTGTTGGTTGTGAACGGGGTCTGGGGGCAGTCCCTGGCAATTGGGGATCAAAAGGTGGAAATGCAATTGATTTCTAAGGGAAATGGGGTGCAGGCGGGAGGCCTTTTCCAGGCCTGGGTCATGTACCAAGTGGCAATTTGGTGACGGTAGGGCTTCGATTCCCCCCTGGTCCGCAGCTTATGGACAACGTCTTGAGCAGCAGTAATGCAAAGCTTTCACAGAGACAAAGGACGTTTAAGTAAATATATTGAAATGTTGAGCAGCAGTAGTAGGTTGGCTAGGGCGCAAAGCTTTCACAACGAACAAGAAGGTTTAAGTAAATATAGGACATGTATGACAGCGATCCCGAATCCAGCCGTCGAAATCTTGGCATTTGCTGAAACGCCTGTACAGCCAAAAATAATATATACCTTAAAAAATATACGGCATGTATTATAGCATGCCCCACACCGGTCTTCGAGACCATTTCTTGCTTCCGTTCGGAATCCTGGCAATTTTTCTGGAATGCATGATTGCTCAACGGGTTGTGCGGCACGTCAGGTTTTAACTTCTGATGGATCATTTTACCTTTGGGTCTGGTCGCGTTGGGGTGAAGGTTGCGGTGTTGGTTCAGAAAGAAAGAGAATAAGCAAAAGACCTCATGCTTGGATTGTTGATGAATTTTATGTTCGCTGGTGGAGGTTGTCGAAGCTCAACAGGTTCTGCTGCACATCGTGCGTGAACTTTTGATGGATGCTATTTTTGGGTTTGGTATAAGCACAAGGCCTCATACTTGAACCTGCGGATGTATTTTACTTGGGTTTGTGTGATGCTTGTGATGTTGTGGGAATTCCCTCTTGGTCTGCAGAAGTCCACCCATGTAGATAGTGGAAGCTCAACAGGTTCCGGGACATTAGAGCATGTAAAGACCGGGACGTAACCTCACAGGCGATAGTGGGAGATGTTAGCTACAGCACATAAGGGGGTGGGATAAGTAAAAGCAACTAATGTAGACATAAATTGGACCATGAAGTTTGGCTGCAGAAGCGAGTTGGACCTTTCGTGTCGCAATGGTTGTTGCAATGTGGATTTTATGTTGGGTTTGGGTGATGGGAATTTCTTGCTGGTTTGCACAAGCTTCACTGGTGGAGGTTGTCGAAGCTCAACAAGTTCGCTTGCAGGTCACGTCTACCACCGCTGCTTCGCACACTCCAGCCCTGCGCGTCTGCTTACGCTGGCTTTCGTTCCCTCCCTCTCAGGTACAATACTTAATGTGCATATAAATAAATATAATATATTGCACACTTTTAGTACATTGCATGCATTTTGCTGAACATGAGGATATATATATATGCATGCTCATAGCCTTGTAGCATTCATCCAATATAAAATACATCACACATGTGCAGTATCACATGTCTGTATATATATATACACATGCATACACACACACACTCACGTATCTGACAGTATATGTATATGTATACCGATATCTATATCTATATCTATATCTATATCCATATCTATGTATATATATATATGTACATCTATAAATAAATATATACATATATATATATGTAAAATATTCATAATATATTAATATATATATAATATACATATATTAATAATATACATATATATATATATGTAAATACACGTGCATAGATTTATACATACTTTGCATATGTGTTGTGTTTATCTTATCTCCTTTAAACCTGAGAAATCACCACTGGTCTGCGCGCTGGTCCTTCACCAAGGCCAGGGCCCTCGCCTTGGCACTTGTGGTGTTGTAGCGAAACATCGCATTTTCTTGGGTCCGTGATGCAGCGATGAACCGAACCGAGAGGGAGGTCCTTGGTGAAGAAAACATGGAAAAATCATGGATTGAGCTGGAAAACGGTGGATCTAGTCATAAAACTGACGGACTTCGTCGTAAAAATTGGGATTTAGCCATCAAACCGGAGGGATTTAGCAATCGAAAGGGAAGGTCCTTGTTGTGGCTTAGTAGACTTCACTGGTCGACGTCAAGATGAAATGTTGGTTAGGATTGGGGGAGCCATCCCTCAACAATAGCTTATTCACCTGATTTGGGATCCACGTATGATAATTTGCCCGTAATGATGGATATTAAGAGGAATCATCCCCAAATCACCCAACATGCCAGGCTGATGAATGTGCTTTGTAAAGTCAAAACGGATCATCAGTACCATGATGTACTAGTTCTGCAACCTGCGTTTGTGCAGGTTACAAGCATCTAGCTGGCATCCATTGATCCGCGATGACTCCAAATGACCTGCCCTTTTGGGCCCTTTAGACTGGACCCATTTTTTCCTTTCACCACATTCCCCCACTCTTGGGAGCTTTTCCTACATTCAGACGTGAGCAGAGAGGCTTCCAAGGGTGCTGGGGTGTGAACTTTTAATCATTTCAGCGGCTTGGTGCATCACGTGAAACATCGCATATATGCCTTGGATGGCCATACCAGCAATATGTAACGGGTAATTAGAATGGCCAATATAAAGAGTCCCAAGAATGGCGGGATGACCATAAACCATATTTGTTTTTTTGACCATGGCACATGGGTCAAGATCTCAGACCACCCGCCATTTTTTGGCGGTACCCAATATCCAGGCCAGGCATGCGGCCATTGTTTTTCAAAGAGTATATATATATATGTATACATTGAGCCCGCTGTGCGGGTAAGACATTTCCACCCGCAGACGAAGACGAATTCCGAAGACGAATTACGAAGACGAATTCCCCGAAGACGAATTGCCCCGAAGACCGAAGACGAATTCCCACCCGAAGACGAATTGCGAAGACGAATTCCCCGAAGACGAATTGCCCCCGAAGACGAATTCCCCCCCGAAGACGAATTGCGAAGACGAATTCCCCGAAGACGAATTGCCCCCCGAAGACGAATTCCCCCCCGAAGACGAATTGCGAAGACGAATTCCCCGAAGACGAATTGCCCCCCGAAGACGAATTCCCCCCCGAAGACGAATTGCGAAGACGAATTCCCCGAAGACGAATTGCCCCCCGAAGACGAATTCCCCCCCCGAAGACGAATTCCGAAGACGAATTCCCCGAAGACGAATTCCCCCCCGAAGACGAATTCCCCCCCGAAGACGAATTGCGAAGACGAATTCCACGAAGACGAATTGCCCCCCGAAGACGAATTCCCCCCGAAGACGAATTGCGAAGACGAATTTCCCGAAGACGAATTCCCCCCGAAGACGAATTCCGAAGACGAACTCCCCGAAGACGAAATTGCCCCCCGAAGACGACTTTTTCACCAACGACTTGGGAGAAAAGCATGCATACACTCAAAGCCTACATGCATGTCATATATGCATCTAGTTTTTATTTTGGCAAACCGTAGGGACATTTTTTTGTCCATGGTGGGTTTTCACCGTATAACGGACGTCTTTGTTTGGTTCACTTGCATATTTTCCCTACAAGTCCTAGGGCCTGTCATGTTAGGAACTGGGCCCCCAGTTCCAGGAACTGGCGGAACCATGGTCACGGTTTCAAGGGTTGGTTTATGGACCCCAACACCGATCATGATGACTATAACGAAGGAGGTAACGAAATGAACGACTTGGAAAAAAGGAAGAGATAAACAAACCGCATGTAAGACTTGAAAAAAGGAAGGAAATAGCGACATGAACGCATTGACATGAAAGGAAGAGGTAAATGAACAGGATGGAAGCGTTGAAACGAGGGGGAGGAAGTAGCGAACGGAAGGGAAGAGTTAAACCGATTTAAAGCGGAAGGAACGACGTATAGGGAACAGAAGGGAAGAGTTGAAACGAAAGAAGCAGCGAACGGGATTACAAAGAGTTGAAACGAAAGGAAGGAAGCAACGAATGGAAGGGAAGAGTTGCAACAAAAAGACGGACGCAATGAAAAGGACGAGTTGACAGGAAAGGAAGAGCAGGAAGAACAGGACAGAAGATTTGAGCGAAACGACGGACTTCGCGAAATGAACGCCTTTAAATGAGAGAAAGAGGTGAACGAATAAGATGAAACAATGGGGAGGAAGTAACGAACGGAGCAGAAGTTAAAACGAAAGGAGCGACGTAGGGAACAGAAGGGAAGACAAAACGAAAGGGAAGAGTAACAAACGAAATGCTCTGGATGCTATAGCCTCTGGGCTTGCTCTTTGAGATTTTGAAAATTCTTTTGATGCTACGCTCTTGGCCTTCACCTGAGGCGTTTCAGCACGCCCTTGACGCTACGCTCTGGAGACAGTCGCCTCTTGAATGCTATGCTAATTTTCTCTTGGAAGTTCGAACAAGCTCTTGGTGCTACGCTCTTGGCTTACTCTTGGGTTTTCCGACACGCTTTTGCTGCTACGTTCTGAGCATCTCTTAGCTTTCTCCTGGGCCAGTCCGGCAAGCTCTTGATGCTACGCTCTTAGCTGTCTGTCTTGGAACTTCCAACACGCTCTTGGTGTGTTTTATCTTCCAACACTTTCTCTTTGCCTTGTCCTGGGACGTGCCAGCACGCTCTTGACGCTACGCCCTTGGCTTCTCTTGAAGCATGGCGCGCTATTTTTGCTTCTTTTTGTGACGCATTGAATTAAAACACGCTCTTGATGCTACGTTCTTGGCTCCGGCTCTGACACTCTCTTGATGCTACGCGCTGAACCTCGTCTTGGAACAGTCCAAGATGCTGTTGACGCTACGGTCCACCACAATCGTGATGATACGCTCTTATAATTTTTCTTGGAACTTCCAACGCGCTCTTGTTGGTGCTACGCTCCGCCTCTTGACGCTGCGGTCTGGAGAAAGTCACGCTCTTCCTGCTACGCTCTTAGCTTTGTTCTGGAACACGCCAGGACGCTCTAGTTGCTACGCTCTTTTGTTCTTCGCTTGATGCTACGCTCTGACCTCCAACACGTTCTGGATGCTAGACTCTTAGGTTTTTCTTGGTCCTTCAACACGCTCTCTTGGTATTGCTCGCTTAGGTTTCTCTTGGAACTTCCAACACGCTCTTGGTGCTATGCTCTTGACTTCCTCTTGGAACTGCCAGTGTTCTCTTGATGCTAGCCTCCTGTGCTATGCTTTTAGCCTGGGAACTTCCAGCAGGCTCTTGATGTTACGCACTCAACTCCCGCATGTTCTCAATGCTACACGCTCAATACTTTTTCATTGAACTTCCTGAGCTTTCTCCTGGAACACTCCGGCGCTCTCTTCGTTTGGGTTTGGTAAGAAGATAAGAAGGTTCTACTACTTCAACTTAATGATTGATCCTTGCCTCAAGGATCTTCAACTGAGGTTGCAAAAGCACGCCACACGATCTTGATAATTACCTCTACGCTTTATATTTCGACATAACCTAGCCTTGGTGGTCAGGCCAAATCCCTATCTGCCCTCCGGCTCCTCTTCCTCTCTACATTCCTCTATTTATCTTCCCACATACAAAGAATACAGTACGCCTGCGCCCTTGCTCGTCATGCCTAGCCTGTCAACAGGCAATGTGTCGTCAGGCAATAATATACACACAATGCGTCGTCAGGGGGTAATGCGTTGTCAGGGGGCAATGCGTCGTCAGGGAATGTGTCGTCACAATGCGTCGTCAGGGGGCAATGCGTCGTCAGGGAATGTGTCGTCACAATGCGTCGTCAGGGGGTAATGCGTCGTCAGGGGGCAATGCGTCGTCAGGGAATGTGTCGTCAGGGGGCAATGCGTCGTCAGGGGGTAATGCGTCGTCAGGGAATGTGTCGTCACAATGCGTCGTCAGGGGGTAATGCGTCGTCAGGGGGCAATGCGTCGTCAGGGAATGCGTCGTCACAATGCGTCGTCAGGGGGTAATGCGTCGTCAGGGAGTAATGCATCGTCAGGGAATGTGTCGTCACAACGCGTCGTCAGGGGGCAATGCGTCGTCAGGGGGCAATGCGTCGTCAGGGAATGTGTCGTCAGAATGCGTCGTCAGGGGGTAATGCGTCGTCAGAGGGCAATGCGTCGTCAGGGAATGTGTCGTCACAATGCGTCGTCAGGGGGTAATGTGTCGTCAGGGGGCAATGCGTCGTCAGGGAATGTGTCGTCACAATGCGTCGTCAGGGGGTAATGCGTCGTCACGGGGCAATGCGTCGTCAGGGAATGTGTCGTCACAATGCGTCGTCAGGGGGGCCGGGGACATCGCCAATGTGTCGTCACAATGCGGCGTCGGCATCAGCGCGAAATGTCTTACCCAAGCTGCGGGTGCACAATACAATTTAATATGACATAATATAATGTAATATTATAATATAATATAGTATAATATAGTAAAATCATATATAAGAATATAATGTAATGTAATGTAAGGTAAGGTAATGTAATGTAATGTAATATGTCATAATACGATATAATATATTACATATACATATATCATGGTAAAACAAATAATACACCGTCAGTTTTGGACGTTTATAGCAACCATTTATGGTGATATTCGGGATGGTTATGAAATTGGGTTTGCAACACTATATATATATATATGAATATACATATGTATAATATATATATATATACACACAACCAGAAACCTATCTCTTAGTTTGCTGCGGGCCATCATTCCCTGCTGTCATGACCCGAAGCACCAGAGATTTTCGATCGGACTTTTGAGAGGCCCAAGCTGCTGTCGGAAACACCCTGTTGGAACTTTAGGGGGAACTGTGATGGTACGTCGCTGAAAAGGCACCTGGAAGACATCTTTGGAACGTCTCTTTCGGGGATCAAAACCTATGAACTTGCTATGGGGAAATAAAGATCCATTAACCAACTATTTAAAGGATATATAGGGTGCCAGGGTTTTGACCCATCCCCATATTTCAACCTGCCCGTTTTGTCAGTTTCATCCGATTTCGGGTTGCAGAAAACGCTCTCAGATGGGACATGTTTCATTCCACGCACACGAGTGGTGCTCTTGGTTTTTCACGATTTTTTCTCGTATCACAACTGAGCAGTGTGTCCAAGTGCTGCTAGTTTCCACAAACAACTGCTCAGCCTGATTTGAAGTGTCTACACTAATTATCTAATCAATGGTCCTACACCATGTCTCCGGGTCAATGGAAAATCCCCATTCTTGATGGGAACATCTATCCCTGAATAAAGACGCCTGATTTTTAAAGTAACAGGTTCGATTTCTGGACGGAATTTTGATGGATCTTATCCTCAATTCCCATGGGACCATCACTGTGTTGGACATCTTTGTTGACCTGAAAACCCACTGTTTTTCCCAGTAAAGACGCAGCATTTTAGTGTTTGGATCCCCATTTTTGATGGCAAAATCCTGTCCTGTTTCATGTGGTGCCTCAGGATGGCCCAAAAGGCACGGTGAACTTAAGCATTGCGCAAGGCCGGGAAATCCCAGCTGCATCAAACATGGCCGGGAAATCCCCCTTTTTTATTAGAGCTTTGAATGGGAACATCATCCATCCATGATCATAAATGGATAAATTTCCAGAAAACCACGTTTGATTATCATAATTTGTACCTGAAAACAACGTCAAACAATGATCAAAACTTGCTGGATTGAAAGCTTTGACCCACAGCCAGTTGCAGAATGTGACACGACAGACGACCGGATCTGAGGTGTGCCAAGAAGCCCGGTGGCCCAATGGTAACCCAGGAGATTTTTCGGATTGTTTGTGCCTGATGCAGCCGTTTGAAAGTTCGGGCAAGACAACACCCACAGGTTTCGAGTCGCAAGTGGAACAAAGTGTAGCTTGTGAAGCCTTACTTTCTGTCTTTGATCATCTTGTCAGGGAGATATGTGTTCAGCCAGAATTCAGTAGGTTATAGACTGGAAAAATTGAACATGAAGATGGATGACAAAGCAAAGCAAGAAAACACAAGGGATGGTTGGAGGTTACCTGCAGACCAACAATTGTAGCTGATGCTACTTGGAACCTGCTCCACCATTCGATGCAGCTGCTGCGTTTGCTGCATGGTGGGAGGCACCTGCGGAACTCACTAGATGGCAGTGGACGAATCTTCAACTTCTGCAGGACTTACGAGTCACAAACCGTGTATTTTTCTGTTGCCATCGGACAGTTTGCGAGTCGCAGAGACAGCAATTGATATCATTGGTCACATCTAGACGTTCATTGCCCAAAGGGAAAGTTGAGACGAGATCCCACGGCGGAAACTGGAAGCCGCTCTTGCTGGAACCCAGTAGCGGTATATCTAAATCCGCCGAAACCGAGCCCCTGCTTCAGGTCACACAGGCTGCTTGCACTGGCGCGACCCAGGGTGCGCGCAATGTCAGGTGGGACACCTTTTGTTTCATGCTGAACAGAGTCCTGGCATTGGGGTTGAAAATGGGTTTGTCTGAAAGTGCACCCCCAATTACGGCTTTTTCGGGGAACATGATAAACCACTGCATTTTTTGGGTACACCATTCTTTGACGAACCCACATGTGGGACCCCGTTCCATCCATGGTCTTATGCTTTGCAGGAAGCTCCAGAAGAGACATGGACGACCAGGTTGAACTGAAGGGCGAGGAGGAGCAGTGCACGGCTCCACTGGGTTTAACAGGAGATCAACCATGCATGACCCACTTATTAACGTGGGACGCGTGACCCACTTGCACTGCGAGGACACCCCTGCCAGTTCTGAAAAATGGGGGTAGAGTCAAAACCAATGTTATCGATGTGGGCGTGTTTGCTAGCTATTTGGATGTGAACACCATGGTACGAGGACTTATATCATATATCCATAGCTATTTTTCGGTGGCCGGTCAGGAGCTATTGACGCGCTTGCGACAAGTAGCCGTTGATGCAGGCGACTGCATGTTACAATGGCTGCTCTCTCTCTATATATACACATATATATATATATCTATATCTATATCTATCTTCTGGAATTTCCGATCTAACCATGATGTACCCCCCAAACCGACATGGTTTCACGTTGTGTTTTTGTCATCAGCCCTGGTCCCATGGCTTCATGGACTTGGTTTCCAACCCTCAGGTGGTGATCCCCTGGAAAGCTATGAGCCATGGCTTCTGATGGATAGTCTCCAGCAGTGTCTTCTCCAGCTCCACCAGGCGTGCAGGATGCGGATGTGGATGGCGCCAGTGGATGGTGATTCAGAGCAGCTTAAACTCCCTGAGTTTTTTCTGATCTTTTTGACTCATTTTCAAAGCTATGTAGCCCATGATGACCCATGATCCATGTGTCAAAAAAACATGGGTCATTTTGGGCCAATGACCAATGGCGACCAATGGCTGTACCTCATATGATATGATTGATATCCCCAGTTTGGTGACAGCGGAGACTTGCCATCAAGGTCACCGGCGAGGCATCCCTCACGGTGGTGCTGGTGGCGCTGGCCACGCGCCTCGTCACCTGGCCCTGGAACCGTCGTGCCCTGCAGTGGCTGAGACCCAGAGGGGAGCTGTGGCGATGGGCTTTGTTGGGAAGACATGGGAGGGCCGTAGTTGTACCCTCTGGTTATTTAACATAGCCATGGAAAATAACCCATTTATAGATGGTTTACCTATTAAAAATGGTGATTTTCCATGGCTATGTTAGTCATAACCAGATGGTAATCATCATCTTCACCACTTCGCCATTTTTTTGGGACCATTTTTTGGGGCCCATTTTTGGGGACCATTGGGCACCCGAATGATCAACGAAAAGATGAGGATGAGGATGGTGATGATGAAGTATGATGTATGGCCAGGAAAAGGAGATGGAGAAGGAGGAATCGGGGGAAGAAAGAAGAAGAGGAGGAGGAGGAGGAAGGGAAGGATGAGGGAGAGCGTCTTCAGTTGAGTGCAAAATGGGTCAGATTCTGGGCGGCTCACAGTGATGGGATGGGATTCCAGGCAAGAACAATTTTATCATGGTTAATCACCAATTAATCATGGGTTAATCACCAATTAATCATGGTTAATCATTATAAATTATCTTCCCTCAACAGATCTCAACAGACATCCCCCAGAAATCCAGCATCCCAGGCGTCGCTGCGATGCCATCCATTTGATGCCCATCTATCAGGAGATTGCGAAGGCCATCGACCGACCCCCAAAGTTGAATGGTTTATGAGTGTTTAATAGAAACCCAAGATCTAATTGTATTGAATGGTCTATTTAATAATTGTTTATCTATGGTGTTGAATGTTAAAGATTAGCAACACAAACTTGTGGGCCCCCAAAATTTCGGATGGTTTCATGGATTTTGATAAAGATGAGCAGCACTTGTGGGTGCTCGGTTAGCCCCTTGACTTCCAACTGTGGCAGTGAGATTTTCTTGTGCAGATATGGCGCAGACGACTGGTCAATTGCGGATACAATATATCTTTCCAGCCTGAAGGCAAAAGCGAATTAGAAGTACTCAGGCTCAGGTTTGTTTCTCATTTCATGGCCGGATTCTAGTACATTTTGCTGTCAATATGGTGGTTGTCGACTTTGCTCAATGCTGCAAACCGGCCGTGACCGGTCTGGGTATTTACTTTCCAACACGGTGGGTTAATTGTTGGATCATTTCAAAATCACCAGCGATCTTGATCCACCAAATTTACATATTTGGAGGTCCAGAGGACCGCACATCTTGATCTCCACGCTCTGGTAAACTAACATCGCTATGGAAACTGTGCCATTTGTAGTGGATTTGCCCATTGAGATGATGGTTTTCCATAGCTACGTTTGTTCACCACAGGGTAAAGTTCCAATATATCTCCATCAACTCCCCATTTGTTGATGGTTAAACGGTTAAACCATGTTCAACCGGCTAAACCCATGAAATCCCATCAGAACACCATGAGCCCCCACCAATGGCAGGGCCGCAGTTCCCACCAGGCCTACAACGATGCGCAACAGCGGCGCGGTGGGAAGGGAGGCACGGGCGCAGCTGGTGCGCAAGAGGCGAGGTGCCATTCCTGGATGGGTTGGACAAAAACTGAAGGGTTTTCGTTACCATGAAATGGAGAATGCAACTTTCAATCTATAAAAGAGAAACTTTTTTTTTGGATAGAAGATGCGTGTGATATGTTTACATCACGCTTATCTTATAAAGATGCTTTTATATAGATGTTTTCAAATGCATTTGCCACAGGCTGAGGTGGACTTCCAAGAGGCCAGTGCCAGGCTAAAGGATCCGGAGATGGAGATGGACACCCTGTGTGGTCCCTTAAAAAACTGGTTGGTGGATAGACATTATTCTAATGGATTATGGGATTCCCCAATATTTTTGCTGAGGAGAAATCCCCTATCATTAATCATCAATCAACCATCATTTATGAGCTATATCCACATATACCCCCATATTTTGATGGTTAGCATCCCTATGAAATGACGACCTAATCATCAACCAACCCGGTGGCATCACACATGGCTTGCTGGAAAATCCATCATCTAGTTCAATGATTTTCCCATGAAACCGCCATTTTGATTATATAGAGATTTCCTGGCTGGAAACATGGGATGCTGAGTCTCATTTTTTTGGATGTGTTAAATTGCCAAAGATGTCTGGATGTCTGCCAGAAAACCACACCATCGACTTCTCCGCGCAGGATTTTACGGAGGAGACGCGGTTCTTCCCCTTGCAGGGCCTAGGATGGGAGAGCGGGATTTGGAGATGAGTCAACACCTACGATTTTCCATATGAATTGGGACATGAAAATCCATAGCTGATTTTTTTGTCCTGTTTTTTTCTCTTTGGTTTCACTTTTCTTGGGAGTCCTCAATGAGTCCAAGTTGCATCAATGTTGATCATGAGTGAGTCCCGACTGTTATTCCACTTCAAAGGAGAAGCAAACTAATCAGCAGCTTTAGTCATTCTCTGCCAGCTCCGTTCTTTTCATGGCAGCCTTCAGTTCGGATTTTGGAGATTTTGGCCAACGCCCACAGGATATCAGTTCGCCTTTGTTCTGCCTGTGGGCTTCGTGTACTTTGGTGCCTTGTACGGCATCATGCTCCATCCTGTGCGGACTCTCAGTGCGCACGACAGGACACGAAGGGACTGGGATCTCGACACGGCTGTCCCTGAGGATTCCTTCCGGCACTTTGTGACTGCAAGAAGTATGTGGCGGAGGGGCTGGTGATCACGGAACAGATACTTATACCTATGTGATATACCATGATATACCGATATACCTTCTATATATATATATAATTATATATATATATACACATTCACGTGTATATATGTTGCATAGCTACTATCCTTGCTGCAGCACTAAACTGTGACAGCATCACCAAGCTTGGCTCTAGTCAATTCCGGGTAAGGTTCCGTTGTACCTGAAAAACACAAAGCTGCTTGAAATGAAACCAAAGAATATGGCTATTACCATCCAACGTTGACCCAATGACTTGAACCCAAACCGATGGACTTCAAACACTTGTGCTTGATCTCTCATGTAGGGTGCTGCGTATAGCCCAGTTGTTCATGGGATATACCCAATCTTTCATCCACTTACTAGACTCCAAGAATTATATATTCCTATTCCCAACAGCAGTAACTGGGTTTCAATGTCTGGGTCTGGGAGTGATGCGTCATTTTTTGCCGAGCTCAAAAACCGGAACGGAAGCGCAACATTGGAACCGTGGAGCCTTGGAACCTCCTGTTGGGTTGCAAAACTTGGTTAATTATCCCCAAGATAAGTTATTGTCAATCACCAAGTGTCAACATAGGTTAGTCTCCATTTCCTAACTGGAACAGATGTCCGAAGCCGATTCCATGGAAATTTTCCATTTCTTGCTGGTCAACCTCATTTCGCTAGGTCAACTTCCCATTTTGGTAGGTCAAGTCCCCAATCTGGCATGTCAAATAAACCTTTGGTAAGGTCAAGGACCCACTTTGATCCATTTTGCTGGGTCAAATCACAAGTGAAATGGCTAAATCTCCATTTTGTTTCAGGCTTCAAGGCTTCAATCACTTGAAATCCACAGTTTTGATGATCAAATCCCAAGTTTTCATGGTTGACTCCACATTACATGAAAAATCATCCACATCATGTATCATGTGGATGCTTCAATCCCCATTTTTTGCCACACTGACCGACTGACCTCCCCAAAAATGGCACCATTTTATGGGTAGGTGGTTGGACTCGGTCGTGCTGCCGGACCCTTACGGCCTGCTGCCGTGTCTGTCTGCCCTGTGTTTGTTGGCCAATGCGGAGCTCAACACCTCAGCGCCCAAACCTGGGCAGGACCTGGGACCGCTGGTTCGTTGGCGTTCCAGGAAAATTTGCTAGATTTCGCCATAAAATTTGAGGCTTTTCGAACCCCCAAAAAGATTTCGAAGAATCATTTACTATAAAGTATTTTGGTAGGATTTTACCATAAAATGATGTTGGGTTGCCTAAATTGAACATATTTGGGACAAGAACATCGCTATCAAATTTAGCATTTTGCGGGAAAATATCATGCCCAAGTTTATAGGGATATCCAACATATAGGGATCGAAATTGGTGGTGTACTGGTGGTCAAAAACCAATCCTGGTGGTGTATGGTGGTCAAAGAGCAGCAATTTCATTATAATGGGTTAAAGCGCCGAGGAAGAAAAGGAGAAACTATGTAATAAACATCCATGCTGACTGATGGTAAATGCAATAGCCCACCCTCTTGGTTGGAAGTTTATTGTTCTACACAAAATTATACCACCTGGTTTAATACGGGATAACTCGGTATTACTCCTTCCTCTCTGAAACTGGACCCCCAGCGGAAATCCCGGTTTAGCATTCGATGTGTTCATTTTGGGATCAGGTAGAAGGGGGATTATTCTTTATAGCATAGCAATGTAACATCCTCTCCTTGTATCTCCTTGTATCCATTTACAGATGCTGCGTGGAGAGTTTTCATGTTTGCTTTGTTTCAATGGGTATGTCAGGTTTTGATAGTCAAGAAACTTGGGTAGCCACTAGTTGAAAGTGAAAACTCATGGATTTTCCCAAGCTGCGCGCAATCATAATATACACGGCTATCGGACTCATACAAGGAGAACTTTTTATCCCAGATACACAGGATGGACCCACTAGGTTCTTGACTTTGGCCTTTAACATACCTAATCATCGAAGGAAGTTTAGAAGTCAAACTTCTGACAATATGGACAGATGGAAAAGCAAGATGGAAAAGCAGAGGTGAAGAGGAGAAGAAGAAGAAGAAGAAGGAGAAGGAGAAGGAGAAGGAGAAGGAGAAGGAGAAGGAGAAGAAGAAGAAGAAGAAGAAGAAGAGAAAGTCAGAAGAAAGAAGATCCAGGTGCGCGAAAAGGTAGAAAGGTCGCGAAACACTGTGTTTTTCCAATGTTTTGTGGCTGAGGGTCGAAAAGTAGGCTCGCTAAAGCGGCGGGTGCGGAGCCAGCTGGGGATATGAGAGATGAAACGTTGCATGTCGTTGTGGCGCGAAGCGCATTTTGAAGTCAACATGCACAAAGCACCTCATGTTCGGAGCACTTTTCGAAGTTGCGATGTTCAAAAAGTGCACGGGGTTGTGGCGCAAAGCATATTTCGAAGCCAAAAGTGTAGGTTCGGAGCACTTTGGAATTTCAGATGTTGAAAAAGTGCACGCCATTGTGGCGCGAAGCACATTTCGAAGTCAAAATGTACAAAGCACATCAGCCTCGGAGCACATTTGGAAGTTCAGATGTCGAAAAGGTGCACGCCGTTGTGCATGAAGCACATTTCGAAGTCAGAATGCTAAAAACGCCACATGCTCGGACCACTTTTGAAAGTTCAGATGTGGTTTCGCGTGGCAAGCGCAAGGGATTCTGCACCTTGCCAAAAATGAGTAACATGTGAGGGTTTTTGTAACAGTTTCAAAGACGTTGGCAGGCATGGAGCATTTGAAGAGGATCTGCCAAGATGCATTTCGCGTTGTAGGCGCAATACAAGAGACATGTTCATCAGAGATGTAAGGAGGTCCGGGCGCTGATTTCCTGAGAGGGGTTGCATTTTTTGGAGCATCAGATCCTCAGGTTTGCTAAGATGATTTTGCATCACAGGTGCAGCGCTTCGTCTGACCTGGCCTCACTTTTTCGTGGCAAGCGCAATACTTTAGACAGATGGAATGGAAAAATCACAAAATGCATTGGTACGAGGCCATCAGCTCTGCGATTTTGCTTGACAGGTGCAGCATTCAGTATGACCTGGCTTCACTTTTTCGTGGCAGGCGCAATTATCTAGACAGATGGCATTGGCACGAGGCCGTCAGCTCTGCACTCATTTTTTTGAAGGAAGTCTCGTAAAATTGTTTTTTTTTTAATGTTGCCAACTTCGAAAATTGAGGAAGTCTCGCAGAATTGCTTCGTTTTTGACGTTGTCAATTTCGAAAATTGAGGAAGTCTCGCAGAATTGCTTCGTTTTTGACGTTGTCAATTTCGAAAATTGAGGAAGTCTCGCAGAATTGCTTCATTTTTGACGTTGTCAATTTCGAAAATTGAGGAAGTCTTGCAGAATTGCTTCGTTTTTGACATTGTCAAATTCAAAAATTCAGGAAGTCTCGCAGAATTGCGTTTTTGATGTTTTCAAGTTCAAACATGAATGAAGTCTCGCAGAATATCTTCGTTTTCAAGCTTGTCGATTACACTACACTACACTATACCACACTACACTACACTAGAACTACAGCTACAAATGCAAATGCAAACATACTACGCTACATGTCGCTACACTAATAACACTACACTACGCTACACTACACTACGCTACACTAATTACTCTAATTGCACTAATTGCACGAATTGCACCAAATGCACTAATTACACTAATTACACTTACACTGATTACACTACTTACACGAATTACATTAATTAAGCGCTACAACGACAACGGCAACAGCAACAGCAACAGCAACAGCAGCAACAACAACAACAGCAACAGCAACAGCAACAACAACAACAACAACAACAACAAACTACTGCTACTGCTACTGCTGCTACTGCTGCTACTGCTCCTACTACTACTACTACTACTCCTACTCCTACTCCTCCTCCTCCTCCTCTCCTACTACTCCTACTACTCCTACTACTCCTACTCCTACTACTCCTACTCCTACTCCTACGACGACTACTACTCCTACTACTCCTACTACTCCTACTACTCCTACTACTCCTACTACGACGACGACGACGACTACTACTCCTACTACGACGACGACGACTACTACTACTACTGCTGCTGCTGCTACTACTGCTACTACGGCTACTACTGCACTACTGCTGCTACTGCTGCTACTGCTACTGCTACTGCTACTGCTGGTACTGCTACTTCTGTACCTCTGCTGCTGTTGCTGCTACTACTGCTGCAGCTACAGCTACAACTGCAGCAACATTACACTACACTACACTACAACTACAACTACAACTACAACTACAACTACAACTACAACACACCTAACACTACAACTACAACTACAGCTGCAACTACAACGACTGTACATTACAGAAAGTCACCCCACGGGGACCCCATTTTACCACGTTTTTGGAAATACAGCAAAACGTGAGATGGGCATTTTTGTGGATTGGTTTGCACGTCTTGCAATATCTCACACCATATTATGCCACAATATGATAGAACATGTTATTTAATGGTATGCCTTGTGTGAGAATCTGCACTGTAGATCGTAGCAGCTTGTGCTATTTGGCCTTTGATGCTCGCGAGGAGTCCTCGGGAAAATTCCTCAGGTTTTGTTGGAGTGAGGTTGAACCAGTGTGTTATATTGATAAATGGTTCCTAGAGTATTACATACAATTAGTGTGTCACGATGCATGCTGTTGATTCACTATTGTTGATTGCTGACTGGTTATGGTTGAGATTGTACTCTCTTGTTGTTATAGTGATGGTGTTAAATGGCTTGTTGGCAGAGCACCCGATTCATATTTTACCAATTCTATAACGGGGTTTGTTGGTGTGACAAAGTCAGTTCACCTTCACAACCCGTATCTTTATTGTTTAGCTTATCAATGTAGCTCTAGTCAGCCAATGTGTTGACTATCAATCACTAGCTTTGATTGCCTTCAGTTCGAGACCATAGGGGTCATGAAAAAATGGTTGAGAGAATCGATCCGGAGAGTGTCAACTAGAGTTTGGTTATCACCTACCCAGGTTCCCCAAGCAAAACCGTCTTCATCGACATCTGTGCCTGCTCCTAGCACTTTATGATGATGATAATGGTGAAGATGATGTTGGTATAATGTGTTTTTTCTAAAGCCCAACATGCAAAAACAAATCCAATCCCAGAAAGCTTTGACATCTCATTGCGCATGATTTGTTTTGTACTTTTGGATGTATTCAATGGAGTGTGTATTTCTCATGTTGAACCATGTAGAAGATCGAAGAACATTCAAGATAAACAGTCATAGTTTGTTGAAGACATCACAAAACAGTGTAGACATGGGGCTCCCACAACGTTACACTCTTCTACATTACACTACACTAGAAACTTCCGCCATCGCCTTGTGCGGTACTACTGGTATAAAAGATGAAGTACGCATCAGCAAGAGTTTGGCTATTCATAGCCAACCATGGGGATATTAACCAGACAGTTGGGAGATCCACCAAAATTACCAAAAGTCATTGGTGTGGCAAAAATGTGTTCAGCCGTCATCTTCGATCGTATTTCAATGCAGTGGATGATCTGCGGGTCACAGGAGTCCAATGCTGAGTACATGAAGTTGGTGGTGAGAGGCGCCTTCCTCACATTCGTAAGGAACCCAGGATGGTGGAACATTCCAATGGAAGCTCTGGTGGCTTTGGATCTTCCATGCTGGTCCATGGTTTCCAAAGTCATGGGGGTACCCCAAATCATCCAGTCGTCATGGATGATCATGACTTTGCAGGTTTAGTATTGAAACCTGTGCTGACTCAAGAACCCCCAATTCTTAATTCTTCCAGGAACCCCCTAATTCTTCCATTTTGCCCAAGTCATTAGACCATTTTTGGGGATCCCCAAAGAAACTTCCCAATTTTTCCAGGACAGTATCCATCCTCCCTCGACCCCAGGTACCATGGACAGCTGGGTCTCTGCCAGCAGCCACATTCCTGTACATCACAACGATGCTTGGCTGAATCTGCCAAAGAGCACACGTCGTTTATACCTATACAACCCGTACATGTATGTAGTACCGCACCAGGCGGTGGCGGAAGTTTCAAAGATAGGAAACCCATAGGAGAGGTTTGGTTGTTGCGACGCATGGATGGCAGAGCGACCCCGCTTTTTGGAGTGGTTGCAGTGGTCACCGGACCGGATGCACAGCTGCCGGATGTAGTGTAGTGTAGTTGTAGTGATTAGTGTAGTGTAGTTGTAGTTCCAGTTGTAGTGTAGTGTAGTTGGAGTTGAAGTTGTAGCTGTAGTGTAGTTGTAGTGAGTTGTAGTATAGTTGTAGTTGTAGGTGTAGTGGTAGCGGTATTTGTATTTGCATTGTAGTGTAGTGCAGCGCAGCGCAATGCAGCGCAGTGTAGCGTCGCGTAGGTGTAGTGAAGTGTGGTGGTGTAGTGAAGTGTGGTTGTGGTTGTCGCTGGAGTGTAGTGCAATTTGTGTAGTGTAATTAGTGTGTTGTAGCAAGTGTAGCGTAGATTAGAGTAGTGTCGTGTAGTTGTAGTCGTAGCTGTAGCTGTAGTGGTAGTTGAAGTTGTAGTGTATGTCTAGTTGTTGTTGTAGTGTCTTTTAGAGCGTGTAGTTGTAGTTGGAGTTGCAGGTGCAGTTGTAGTGTTAGTGCTAGTGTTGGTGTTAGTGTCAGTGTTCACTTTTTCGACATCTCAGCGTCCGAAAGTGGTCCGAGACCGTCAGTTTTTTTCACACTTTTGACCTCCAAATTTGTTTCGCGCCACAACAGCATGCAATTTTTTCGACATGTCAGTTTCCAAAAATGGTTTTGACTTGGAAATGTGCTTCGCGCCGCAACGGCATGCACTTTTTCAACATCTCAACTTCCAATAATGCTCTGAACATGGTGTGTTTTGTTGTAGGTTTTGGCTTCGAAACGTGCTTCGCGCCACAACGGCGTTCAACATCTCAACTTCAAAGTGTTCCCACGCTGAGGTGTTTTCGACATTTGCTCGCGCCACAACGGCGTGCAATTTTTGATCGCTCAGCTGACCAGATGGCTCCGCACCCGCCGCTTTAGCGAGCCTACTTTTCGACCCTCCTGGGCCACAAAGCATTGGAAAAACACACTGTTTCGCGACTTTTTTACCTTTTCGCGCTCCTGCATCTTCTTCTTCTTCTTCTTCTTCTGACTCTTTCTCTTCTCCGATCTTCTTTCTTCTTCTTTTCTCTTCTCTGACTCAGCCCACCTCTGCTTCTTCCATGTCTCCACATTGTCGGAAGTGTGACTTCTATACATGCAGACATGGATATATTTGTTTGTATGTAATTGTATGTAATTGTATGCATTTGTATGTATTTGTATATATTTGCGTGTATTTGTAAATACTTGATGTATTTGTACGTATTTGTATGTATTTGTACGTATTTGTTTTTTTTGATTTGTATGTGCTTGTATGTATCTATATGTATTTGTATGTATTTGTATGTAATGTGATGTGATGTGATGTAATGTAATGCAATGCAATGTAATGTAATGTAATGTTATGTTATGTATGTATGTATGCATGTATGCATGCATGCATGTATGCATGTATGGATGTATGTGTGTAATGTATGTAATGCATGTTATGTTTTGTATTGTATGTATGGATGTATAGACGTATGGACGTATGGACGTATGTACGTATGTACGTATGTACGCATGTACGTATGTACGTATGTACGTATGTACGTATGTACGTATGTACGTATGTACGTATGTACGTATGTACGTATGTACGTATGTACGTATGTACGTGTGTACGTGTGTACGTATGTGTATGTATGTATGTAATGTATGTATGTATGTATGTAATGTATGTAATGTATGTAATGTATGTAATGTATGTAATGTATGTAATGTATGTAATGTATGTAATGTATGTAATGTATGTAATGTATGTAATGTATGTATGTATGTATGTATGTAATGTAATGTATGTGTATGTAATGTAAGTAAGGTATGTAATGTATGTAATGTATGTAATGTATGCAATGTATGTAATGTATGTAATGTATGTAATGTATGTAATGTATGTAATGTATGTAATGTATGTAATGTATGTAATGTATGTAATGTATGTAATGTAATGTAATGTAAGTAAGTACGTAAGTATGTAAGTAAGTATGTATGTATGTATGTATGTAATGTATGTATGTATGTATGCATGCATGCATGCATGCATGTATGTATGTATGTATGTTTGTATGTATGTATGTATGTATGAAATTTATGTATGTATGTATGTTGTATGTATGTATGTATGTATGTATGTATGTATGTAATTTATGTATGTATGTATGTATGTATGTATGTAATTTATGTATGTATGTATGTATGTATGTATGTATGTAATTTATGTATGTATGTATGTATGTATGAATGTAACAAAATGTAGTGTAATGTAATGTAATGTAAGGTATGGTATGGTATGGTATGGTATGGTATGGTATGTATGTATGTATGTATGTATGTATGTATGTATGTATGTATGTATGTATGTATGTATGTATGTATGTATGTATGTATATATCTACATAGGTACGTGTTTATTTACACATTTGGATATGTGTTGGTGGTAGATACATTGACACATAAACATGTTGAAAAAATAGTTTAAATTGGGACGACGATTCCCGATGGCTGGGGTGCGGCACTGGTTTAGGGCTTAGGACGACCATGAAGCAACCCACTGTTTGGTCAAGACCCAAGTAGCACAGAAAAATCCCAAACTTCCAGGAATATTCTCTACACGGCCGCTGTGACGTCGGGATGCTCTGGCAGACAGCGAAGTAGCGAATTCACCCCTGAAAGTCGCCAGTTTTCTTCCAAGTTGTTGAGTACATCCATTGGAACTCGCGGCCCGATCTCTGGTCCATTTAATGCACAATTATTTTGGGTGTTTTGTGGCATTATTTCGGCGCCCTTGAAACATAGACTTCAATCAACAAGACAAACGATTCTGGTTGGGTGGCCACTTCCTTCTTCGTTTCGGTCGATCCAAGTCAACCCTCCAAGGTTGGGGGGGATTAATCACTAGGCATCAAAAGGCGATATGCAAACCCCCAAAATGTGTATTGTAAATGCACTGTAAATATCGAACGACCCCTGTCTTCTTCCATTGTGGTTCACAGTTCTTGTTGGGAGGTATTTTCACAGCAAAAAGGAACTGGTGCCTTTTTTTTCTGCTCTCCCACTGCGAAATGGCCTTGACCAAGGTGGTTCTATGGCAAGTACCGATGGGTCCCACCCAAGCTGAGCCCAAAGTGGCGATTGGAAGGGCCAAAAAAAGGCGCTGCTGAAGTAGCTGCTGGCTGCGGGATGTCCGATGTTCTCCAGTGCAGTCCCAATACCAGGTTGAATCGGGAGTCTGGACAGATGCAGGACTTATTCTTAAATATGGTAGTGTCACAAATCAGGAGACTTAATTTTAATCCTGCGGTGCTAAACATCTCAGGGACACGTTTTCATCTATTGTAAGGAATCTCATTGGATGTGTAATTTCTTGGCAAGTTTTTTTCGTTTCCAAATGAGGTCTATTTGCTCCGATAGATGCTTGTTTTTTTTCACCCAATCATTCTTGGTTCCATGCCCACTTCAGCTGCTTCAAATCTGTTTTTTGTTCCTTCAATCCCCATTTATTGGCGATGAAGGCGATGAACTCCCTATTTTTTGCTGAAATTCCAGTTTGTGTGGCTGAAATCAGCCAAATACCCACCCCTAAGAACCCATGAGGGGTGAACTCCATATTTTTCATCTCAAAATTGGTTTATAGGGTTGAAATTCGTTTTTCTCACCCCAAAAAGATGCCGAAAAGTTGCACAAAACTGGAAAACGATGGGGAAAATCATCGAACTACCATCCTGGTGGCACACCTTTTGGCATTTCAGGTCAGAAGAGGAGCTACAACGCTTGCGCGCCAATGCGGGCGCAGCATGGTCTGGGGCACCCGTTGGTACTCGGTGGTCCTGGTGGTTGATGGTCACCGGTTACCACTGGAATTTCACCATGATAAGCTGGCGATTTAATTGGAATTTCACAACGAAATAACATGAATTCGGATCAAATATTTTGAGGATTTAAAGCAGAAACGACAGTCTTGCTTGGGAACCAACTGGTGATTCATGGGGAGCATGGACCCATCCAAGATGGGACGTTTGATCCATCCGATCCATCCCTGGTTGGTTTCTGTCCGTGCCCTTTTCAACCCTTGCATGTTGCATGTGGGTCAAAGTAGTGCTTCATTCGCTTCCCCTTCGGCCAAAGCGCTGAACAGGGGTGATCGCTTCGAATCTGTGCCATGGCACCGTCACATGTGTTCCACCGACATGCTGGGCCCTGCCATTTGGTGCATGCAAAGACAAACATCCAGACTACCATGGCAGATGTCTGGAAGAAGCTGGCGCCGTGGCTGGATATGTGAGATGATGTTCAGCAAAGTCCTGCAACAGAAAAGTGGACACTTAGCTAACATGGATCAAGATGGATCAAGAGTATATAGAATGTTTTGAAATGTAGCGCATGGTCCCCTCGGTGACCACGTCTCCTGTTGACGGTGTGTCAAAGAACAGCACTTGGTCATGACGGTGTGTTGCCCATGGTGGACCTGAGCTTCCCATCTCTTCTGAGACACTAGGGGAGTTGTTGCGGTTGGACTGGAGGCTGCAGGAGGATGGTCATCATAATTCAACTGGATTCAATTGGATAGTCAGGATTTTGCCAGCTTTCACCAGGGCTGTTTGCCGAGCAATGCTGCATTTTGTGAACTACCCCTCGTGTGAACTAGGGGTTGAGAGTGGATGATGAAACCACCTCCAACTAGCAAGGGCTCATGATTGCAGGGACTCAAAGCCAAAGCATAGAGGGTTGGTGAATTTCTGAGGCGGAACACTCCAACCTGCTGGCTTTAGACATGGAATGGGTTCCAGACAGGAGCCTTGTTGCCTTGGGTACCTCTGGTGGCTGAAACCAAGGGTTGCTCCTCCCTGTTCAAACGCAGGAGCAGAAACCAGAACAACAAAGTGGCCTTGATTCAGATTGCAGTTGGAGATAGCGTGTGGCTGTTTCGCACCTGCGAGTCTTGGATCAAGAACAAAGTGCAGACTGAGAGAGGGAGAGGGTTGATCTATGCTCCATAGGTCGCAATTCCGCATTTCCTCATTCCATTCTACTGATGGTCACTTCACCAACACAGAAGATCCTTGCATGGTCCCTTCAGAGTTCTCGGGCGTTTTGAGACCTTGAAGAGTGATCCAATGGGTCAGCCCCCAGGAATACAATGCCCCTACAGTAGCGATGGGCCGCAGCTATTTTTTCTTTAAATCTTCAAGTAACTTAAGATCCTTAGTTCGTTGATGTTCGTTGTACTTACAGCTCTAGAAAGGGGTGCTGGTATTTGACATTTTGGGCTTCAGATTTAAGACACCACCAGTTTATTGATACGCAGGATACCAATAGCAATTGATCACTGATTTAAGGGGTATATAAACCCCAAACCATCCTCAAACTTTTTCAATTCAAGGGTTTCCACTATATCTGGAAGGGGGTCCCTCTACCCCCGTCGAAATGTAACCCAAGTGGTGGCTAAGGAGATCCCTCTACCGCAGGAGCTTCGAGAGATCTTCCTGGATCCATCTGTCACTGATCCAGTGTCATTGGGGTATGTTGTATATAGCAATCCCCCAAGAAAGATACAAGTAGAGTTAACATCTACTATAGCAATCTATAGCATAGAAAAGTGATATGTGATAGCATATGTGGTATTTCGCATCTACTATATATATATATAGTCAATGTGGTCTATTTAACGAACATCATGATAGTGATTAGGGGACAAAATAGTGATACTGAACGAACATCATGTTGTGATAGTATTACTGTTATAGTTGCTATAACATCTACTAAAATTAAATAGTGATACGTGACTTTTCTATGCTTTTCTGGGCCTACCATAGTCCATATCAGACTGTGCTCATGATTGACTGCATGGCTAGGTGCATGGATCAAGGAATCTGATTTCCACCTATAGAGAATGAAACATCCAAGTCCCTGTGATTCCCTGTCTCTGCTTGTGTACTAAGTGAACGCCATTTTTGAGTACTCAGAAGAGGGAAGGGTTTTCTTGCAGAGGCTTGACACGGGTTTTTGCAGGTTCACTCATTGAGCCACTGCAGTTGTGTCTTGTACTGTTTGTTTTTTCGTAAGCAGGTGCTTAGGCATGGCTTTGCCCTTCCGACTTGCCAATAATCGCATTTCTTAAAGGGGCACAGTACTAATGATATGTACCATACATTGCTTCCTTCTAGTGCGAAATCCATGTTTCCCCTCCGGTAATCCACTATTGATAGATGACTTTCCTAGCAAGAAACCTTCATTTAGTTCGGAGATTTCCCAGCTTGCCACGTAAGAAATTCCCCACCATCCTGTGCCCGGCTCTACGGAGAGCCCAGGTCACCAAGTTGGCCGTGTCCTTTGACTCGGCAGATCGAAAGAAGTTGCAGAGCTCCTTCGGAATAAGCTGTGAAGGAGCGAGAAGGGGCCAGGAGGGGATCGGGATGGGGATGGGGATAGCTATTTTTGATAATGGTTATACAGTATACATGTTATACGTCAGTTATATATAGGTATAATATACCTATGTTTGATATACATAGTTAGTATGATATATATATATATATCCACACATAATGTCTATATATATATATAAAATACATATTATAGGATATAGCCACTATGGCCCATTTACCAACTAGGATGCACATCTAAGTAGATGGGGTCCTTCTTTTTTATTTTGTTAGGGAACAAACATAGGTTTGCGAGATAGGAATCTTCACAAGGGGGGACCTTTTTTTAGCGCTTGAACATGTGTGAGATTTTTCGTTGTGCAGCACATCCGCTATTCTGACAGCTTTCATCAACATATTGTTACATGCTATTGTTGAGAACCTTCTTGATATCTCATTATAATTGTCATTTTCCATTCTCAACACTCGAACTAGTGATATGACTATACGATGCAAATGCTACAGTACCACCATTTCTTCGGACGTCGAGATCGTGTTCGAATCTCATTGGCTATGGGACGTCAGTCGCATCCGGCCTCGTGGATTTGTGTTTCGGAGTTCCCCGAGAGTTGACCTGAGATTATAATTACCCTCTGGTTATGACTAACATAGCCATGGTATAGATGGCCCATAGAAATACAGTAGATGGTTTACCGTTCTTAAAAATGGGTGGATTTTCCATGGCTATGTTAAATAACCAGATGGTACTATTATAGATGGTTGGTGGTTTGGAACACGGCTTTTATTTTTTTCCATATATTGGGAATAATAATCCCAGCTGACTTTCATATTTTTCAAAGGGGTTCAAAAAAAAACAACCAGATATTGTTATTCTTATTACTATTATTGTTAAATATGATATACACATACATCTTCATTTATCTATTTGATATAATTTTGTGATTTCACATCTCAACACATCCAGACATCGCTGCACATCTTTTCGAAGGCCTGTTGGATATCTCGACCTTGGCAAAGGGGCTAGACATCCAAGGCACGACTGGACGTAGTGGAGATTTTTTGTGGAGTACCCTCTGGTAAACTAACATAACTATGGAAAATCATCATTTTTAATAGGTAAATCAACTATAAATGGCAATTTTCAATAGCTATGTTAAATTACCAGAGGGTATCAAACGGAGAATGTGGTTTTTGGGTGTGAAAATGGGGGAAACCGCTCCCAACCGTTGTCGAAAAAGATGATCAACCATCTAATTTTGGGGGACCAAATTTGGAGACACACCCATATTTTCAAGATTTTCTAAGCCTAGTTCCGACAGGTTGAAACCATCAACTAGTACACTTGGGCAAACAGGCTCCATTTCCAACCGATGAGCTGCTTCCATTCCAAACCACCCTGCCCTCTGGTAGTCGATTCTAAGGGGCCCAAATATACAGCTTTTTGTCAATATTTCATTCATTTTCATTCTAAATTTCGCCAACACTTCAAAATCTGATATTTCCTCTCCAGCCTAAAATTTACTGAGTTTCTCCTAAAGGTTCTGGGGATGTTAGATTTTCCACCTGCGCTTTTCAGGCTGTGGCCTCAAAAAACTGGCGCAACGCTATGGCCTGCGGATAGAGAAGGCCCGGATTTCTGCATGCCATGGGTGAAGTAGAAAAGTCTGGTTGAAAGTTGGGAGTTGGGTCTGTAAGTACTTGTAAGTTGGGTATGACTGGTATGATTTTTTTTCTGGGAAGGTGGTGGGCTCCACATTTTTTTAAAAACTCCTTTATATATATATATCATACAAAATGTTGCGATAGAATTTTTTTTTGCCGATGGGGTTGAAGCAAGACCCCCAAGTTCGACCCAGGACAGAGAGATCAGCATCTCCAATTGGGCGGCAACCACGTTGTCAACGAGGTGCCTGGGGAGCTGATGGAGCCCGGCCACATAGAACTTCCAGTTTTAGGTTCCAATCACAGAGACCCTCTCTCCTCTCCCCTATTTCTCTTCGCTCTCTTTATCGTTCTCTTTATCGCTCTCTCGCGCTCTCTCTCTCTCTCTACACACCATGGCATGGCGGGGATGGAACCAAGCCACCACCAAAACCCCTGTGGATTGCTGAATACACAGACTATGAAACCATTTCCATGCGAATGATTACAGTCCGACGCAGAACTGCCTTCGGTCATGGGGATCAGTACCATCGGGATGCTATGGGACCATCCTCCCTCTTTAGTGTGAAGACCATACCAGGGTAATCTGACCCATACCCGGATGATCATGGCTGATGAACTGACCCATACCATCCGGTAGTTGAGCAGCGGCCAAAGTCTACGTTGATGGCTTTTTTATGGGAGCTTGTACTGGGGACTATGATGACTCTTGACATGGGAACACTGCTCTCAGCCAATCAGTAGGTTTGGGGATGACGGAGGTTTTTGAACATTGCTCGGTATGGGTCAGTTCAGAATCCCCCTGGTGGTTTCAGATGCTCCATTGACGACAGGCTTTAAAAAAGGATCCATGGCTACCCAAAGGACTTGACCCAACTCTGAATGTGTACATGACCTTTTGAATGCATGTGTGTATATTAAGTAGTGTATACAGTCACAGTTGATGTAAAAATCTTCGATTTTCGTTACCAAAACTGCAGTCTAGTCTAGTGGCACTTTCAGTATGCCATCCCACATCCTGCCATAGCCACGCCCCCGAAAACCATAGGTAGGTCGGTGGAGACAACTAGGCTTAACGGTGGAGATGAATTAGTCCAGTTGGAATTGAGGTCAAACTAAATCAGTTCTAACTCCAGCAATTTTTTGTACTCTACAGCAGCTGACCAACAAGAGGAACAAAACTCCAAACAAACAAATCCCATATTGATTGGTTGGCTGAAGTTAACAACTTGATTAACAAGTGGTGAAACTACTGAAGTTCAACTTCTCCACGGCCAGGCAGTTGCAGTATGCCCGGGACGATGCCTTCTTCACTCTGTGGCTCTGCGCGCCGTTGCTTCGGGAGCTGCCGGAGCTGCCGAAGGATGGCGCGGCTGTGCTGGAAATGGTGGAAAGGTCCTGGGCGGCAGTTGATGCTGCAGTGAGCACGGAGGACCGGAGCTCCAGATGCAGGAGAGGAGTTGGGGATTTAGGAGGATTTATATGTAATGATTGATAATTATGGAATATTATGGATGTACATGGATTTACATGGATTTTGGATTTAGTGAAGTTTCTCTAGGTTTACTTGGAGAGCTCAAAATATTGCAATTTGAGATTCTATCAAGATTTGAGATTCATCGAAAGCCCACGGATTGTGGCCAGTTTGAAGATTCACACTCCAATATTGAGTGCAGCATGTCTTGAGCATACTTCGATGTCGTTGTTTCCTTGTCATGAGTATTCTTAGTCTTTCGTGTAGCAGCTGCCATTGATCGTGCTGCTGTTTGCTATGATGCTGATAGTAATGCTGATGAAGTTCAGAATATACGTATATATATAATAAACGGTGCACATACTGTGTGTTTTTTGTATATATATATATATATTCAACGACGTGCAATGTATTTGTTTGTTTTTCCATGATGCCAACTATGTTTTCTATGATGCCTATCCAGCCCGGGTTGACGCTGATGACGCTGATGGCGCTGATGACAGTGATGATGCTGCTGCTGATGATGACAACGAGGGTGATGATGCACGACGCCACATGATGCCACATGATGCCACATGATGCCAGATGATACCACCTGATTATGTACAGTGTGCGTATGATATTACATAAAAACATCACGTGTCTCCAAATCATATGTACCACCTCTTGAGCCTCGCTTTTGTATTTCACATCTACACATCCGTGATGTCTCGAGGACTGCGAGGCAAAAGACTTGGCCCTGCTTTCCTTCGTCACTGAGCTTCATGGTGTGCTGCTGAAGCATGGCCCTCTGCCGTTGCAGCAGATGGGAGGCATGGGGGGAAATTCATGATGTGGTACGCCAAGGTAAAGCCAAAACTAACCCGCATTCATCCAAGTTTGTCATTTGGGGGGTATTAAACCACATACCTACAAGGGCGTTTCTGGTTCCGTGTACCGCATCAATCATGATCTTCTTTGTTTATTGCGTATTTGGTGGTATGTGCTTGAGGGTTTAGTTTAGATCTCCAAACTTTCGGGCTGACATGTAAAAAATTAATACAAATGAACCTATCATACCCCTGGAAGATTCACACAACTCTAGCCACTGATGGATTCCCAGATTTCCAGATGAGATTTTCAATGGTGCCATGACACTTTTCTGGCGTGTCAAAAGGACCAGAGTTCGAGCACATCTGAGCTGAAAGTGGAACGAGGGAACCTTTGCAGTTGTTTCAAGTGACCGCAGGGTTCACCAGACCATAATATAGGGGTTGTATTTCCAATGCTAGTATGTGGGTTTGTGTGTATATATATATGCACAGTAGCATGGCTTCAGGTGTTGCAAGCACCTCCTCAACATTGTGCTTTGGCGCGTCCCTTGCTTCTATAATATCTTGCCATGCTACCACTCCGCCGCCGTGTTCGAATATCTATGTCTAGCAAGGAAAATATCACTTGCAAACATGCATTTGGGCCCCAAAAATGCGGCCAAATTTGGTTCCAAAAGCAAGACCGCGCTCTTTGCGGAAGACACACTGCAGGCTCCAAATTTGGAGGTCTAGTTTTGGGACCAAGAAAGCCACTGTTGCATTGCACGAACTTATACTGCTTGGGGCTCGCTTTGGCAGTGCGCAGTGCCTCTAAAGTTTCTCTGTCCGGCATTTCCATTCGATTTTTGGAAGCTTCTTCCCGCACTCCCACACACACACAGTTGCTTGTATACATACAAGTATCCATGTATGTTTGCGTCTTTACTCATTTATAGCATCACCATCGGGGAGTGGTATGGAAAATAAGGCACCTCCAAAATTGGGTGGTTTACTAAACATGGTTCCTCCATGTGTGGTTCTTCCTGAATTTTCCCCCAAACCCAGTCAGCATCAGCAGCAGAACGAAGCAGGGCTTTTGGATCCGCGCGGCGTGCCCTTCCGAGAGCAAGCACGCATGCTGGAGCCAGCTGGCAAGTTGGATCTAGGAGTTGGCGAGTTCAGGAAATGGCGATTGAAACAACAAGAGGTGGGGATTGACCCAACAACAATGGAGGTACAACGGTACAAAACGAAATGCTAGCAGGAATGATATGGGTATCGGTATGGGTCAATCGAGGAGAAAACCAAGAAACATCCGAATGCCACAAGGAATTGCAGATTGAATACCCCAAAACTGGATGAACATGCAGGAAACCACAGTCACGAGTTTTGAACCTTACGTAGAAATCTATGGGACGGCCTAGTGGGTTTGCCCAAACACAAGTCCTTTTGATGCTATGTGGAAACGGTGGAACCATGTCATGGGGTGTTTGCTTGGGATAATGTGGGAAACCACAAATTCATCAGAGTTTGTCCACCATTGGGATAAACTGCATTCAGAAAATGAACTGCCAGATTGTCAGCATTTTTACTGATTGCACCCCCTTTTCCGTTGCCTAGCATCCCAAGTATTTTTGGCTGGAATTCAGATTATTTTTCTCAGGTTATTTTCATTTTTTGTTGGGTGATCTTCCATCAGTTACTCATTCCATGCAGCAAATTTTGGGGTAGGGACCTGGAATCCCTCACTGTTTGCAGCTTAGGATTCGTTTGAGCAAGGACTTCTTTAGGGAAGAAAAAGGCACGGTGGGGGAGCCCTAAACGCAGGGTCTGGAAGATCATGTTCGTCTTGGGCGTATTATTGCATATCTCTTCCGGGGTGTAAACTCTGGGCAATGGTCTCACCATAAATGATGGCTAATTCAAAACAACCCCAAAAGTTGGAAGAGGTCGGAACAACCACCTGATCATGTGGCTTCAAAACTATACTGTTGACGATAGGCCTTTACCAGGTGGGGATTTCCAGACCCCGTCATTATGGTGTTCCCAATAGACGAATACTGCAGCTGCATGTTGTTTGGAGCCACCAGCCAGTGTAAGATCTCGAATCACATGAACAAGTAAGTGTAGCGTAGTGTATGACCAATGGGTTGTAATGATTTCAGACTTCTTCTCAAACGCGTAGTTGGCGCCAAGTTGAACCTGGCTCGACCACCTGGGAACTACTCGCCGATTGTGAGGCTGGTTCCACTTGAGCCAAACAAAGGGCCAGGAGGTTCTGCGAGCCAGAACTGCCTTTGAGGTTCGGAGATGGTGGGGAACTCCCGAAAAGAATTTGTTGTCTGAAGGGGGACATCCTTCCTGTTGGAGATAGGTTTTGGGCCAAGGTTTGATGATGACACGCAGATGGACTGGGCCGTGGCCGTGAAGTCAACCTAGAAATGGGAGGTCTCGAACTCAAGGTCTAAAGCAAATGCACATGGCAGTGTGTCAAAACCTTGTACCCCTGGTGAACCTCAAAATAGCTGGTAAATGGATGTTCATTCCCCTAAAAAAGGTATTAGTAGGTATTGATCCATACCCACATCATCCATCTTGCATTCACAAATTTGGCGATTTTTCAGCCAGGTTTCCTTACCAACTGCCCCGCCATGGCCGCCTTGGGGACGTCTGGTTCAGGTGGCCCCATTCAGCGAGCGCGAGCTGGCGGTCTCTTGGAGCGAACCTGAAGCACTGGAGCGCTGGTGCGAAGTCTGTGGTGCTGGAAGCAGTGCCCCAGTTGCACCAAGGGATGAAGAAGGAGCGGTTGGAAGCAGAAGTGGTGAATATTTGGGGTGTAAATATATGTACACTACGTACACTATGTCCGTTATCCACATCATTTACATTATATACATCATATACATCATTTACATTATATACATAATTTACATTCTATACACTATTTCAATCATTTACATTATATACATCACATCACATACATCATTTACATTATATACATCATATACATCGTATACACGATATACATTATTTACATTATGCACATTATATACTTTAGATACATGATATACATTATACATATTATTTACCTTTTATACATTGTGTACATTATATATATATATTGTGTGCATAATATAAGTTATTTGCATTAAACCATTGTATACATCGTATGCATTATATGCATTCCATTCAGAATATACATCATACGCACTATATACATGATGTACATCATATATATGATTTTATGTACATCACATACAATATAGACATTATATTATGCATTATATACATGATAGACATTATGTAGTTTTTTTTTTTACATATTACACACTTACATTATATACACGCGATGTTGCAATCACGTCTCGCATCCTAAAATGTCTTAATTGCTTGACATTTTTTTAAAAGGAAACATGGTAATTTTCGGGCGTGAGAACCATGTCACGAAAGCTAGCTTCTGCCAGCTGGGGCGCTGGAATTTCCAATCGCATGAAACTCCACACTTAACTACCCCCATCCCCCCCCTCCCCCCTCCCCCACCCAGCTGGCTGGTTCACACAGTTTGGCCGTGGCTCAATCCCCCTCGCAGACATCATCGGCATGTCGTCACCGGCAGCAAATTGGGCAGCATACACATCCTCAGCATCATTGTGTTTTCATGCCAAGCTCCGCCAAGCTAGCTTTCATCCCTTACCCCCGGGCCTCAAGTTTTCCTGTGGATCTTCCCAGAAACAAATTCATCCATTCCATTTGAAATGGCATTCCCAACACTGTGGATTCATAACCATTATCAACCATTAATCACCACCAATTAATAAGCATCATAAACCAATACTAAACGTAGATTAACCATAGATTAACATTTACCAACATTTATTGACCATAGATTACCCATCATTAACCCATAGTAACACATATTAACCATAGATTAACCATTTATCTGGGTAAATTATAACGACCTCACTGTTCTCCCTCACTGGAAATCATAGTTAATAAGGGAAATCATCCCCAAATGGCCTTAATTCAGGTTAGTGAAATATTATAATTTACCCAGATTTATGAACCATAGATTAACCATCATTAACCCATAGTAACACATATTAACCATAGATTAACCATAGATTAACCATAGGTTTACCTTTTGATAGTGCCATTGCTGCCATTGCTCCAGGCGAGGCCGAGCTGAAAGGCCGCCTGGGTCTCCTTGCTGCCGAGCTCCGGCGCTTGGGCAAAGTGGCTGAGGCCAATGCGCTGGATGCTGGGCAGTGAGATCATGTGAACAATGGAAAATACCCATTAAACATATGATATACATGATATGGTTTATAGAATACATCAATGTGAATGTGTATATATCTATTATATATATATATGTATTTGTCTCTTTCTTTCTTTCTTTCTTTCTTTCTTTCTTTCTTTCTCTCTCTCCCTCTCTCTATATACATATATATATATATAGGTATCTATACAACCAATAATATGGTTCTTGGGTTTGTCTGAACGTAGGGTATATACCTTAAACGGCTGTTTTCAAGTAGGAAATGATGATTCGCCAATGGAATGGTATACCCTATTTTCCAGACAAATCCATATACTTGGAGTATAGTGGGGATGGATCAAAACCTTTGATTGTTACATACACTTGGGGGTTTGAACATCTGTAAATGTCAGCTATTTTGGTGTGAACAGAAGAGCACACGGTATTTGACCCAGAAGCATATAGTGGGGATGCCATTGCAATATATACTGGGGATCAGACCAGAATTGTTGGGTTTTAACTTCGCAGTGTCCAGTTGACCCTCGTGGGGAAGAGATGGAGATTGAACCATCGATTGTTTTTTTTTAAACAGCAAAGATGCGGATGTAATTGATAAACGATGGTTGGCTGATGATTGTAGGATTATAGTATTGATGATTGTAGGATTGCAGTATAGTATTTAAAGGTTATTGATCTACCTAGTTTCTTGGCGATTTGGGAATCCCATTCTCAACACACCAGCAGTATAAATGGGTATGGCTTCAAACTGGGTAGTACCGTGAAACATCGGCAGGGGACCACAGATTTTCGAAGTGTCCGGCTGAGGATCGGTGCAGGTCGCTAGTTACAGGAGGTGCGAGGCAGCAACGGGCGCCCTGGACACTTCCACAGGCTCTGCAGGGCAAGTCACAGGGAATCGAATCGGATTCCAACGATGTTGCAGCAACCCACATTTTCTGCCAAGGTTTTCAGGTGAAGATCCCAAATATGATCTCCAGTGCTGCAGCACGGTTGAACACATACAAACTGACCGGTTTCGAAGACTCAGAAGCAAACTGGAGAGTTGAGGGAAGAGTTTGATCTCCTGATCTTCTCTGAGAGAGGGAGACTCTGAGAGGGAGGGAGAAAAAAAGAGAGAGAGAGAGAAAGAGGGAGATGATTGAGATGATGGAGATGCAGCCTTTGGATGCCTTTGGATGTTTGCTTGACTGGCCCCAGTTCTGACAGGCCACTTGAATAAATTTCGGTTGATGGAAGCAGGTGGAAGATGAGCATCTGAACATTTGTAGTTTTCATAGAATCATGAAATCAATCTCCTATAGCTGAAACAAGCAAGATCCGGGAAGCCAAATCCAATCCAGTTCCGGCGTAAACATGGGCGTCACCTTTCAGGGCCAGCTCTCGGATGAACAGCTCTACGACGAAAAACGTACAGCCACTGTGCAGGATTGATGGTTGTGGAGGGTCTGCGACACCTGTGAGTCCGTGAAAAAACTCATTCTGGAAGTTGAAAATAGTTGAAACTGGCCTGGGAGAAAGTCTTCAGGTTTTTTGCATAATGTTTATTTTTGGGTGGAGGCGTCATTGACGAGAAAGATTGCCACAACCCTGGGGAATGAGGCCTTGGTAGCCAGAACTGACTGACCACTGCCCTTTTCATGGCTCATTCAATGGCAATTTACCGTTAGCTGTTCCAACCCTGCCACCCTTAAAGAAACCTGAGGTTTTCGCGCGAGAGCTTCCAACAAGCTTGGATGTTGACAAGTTATCGGAGAAGATCCGAAACCAACTGGCTGAGTTGCCGCTTGGCTTTGTCTGCGCTGGTGCCTGAAAGTTGTGACTGGTGGATCCGGGAATTTTTCAGGTGACCATCCCACATTTTCTTGGCAACACATGGCAACACTATATTCCCCCAAAAATCCAAAAAGAACAAAGACCAGAAATACGAGCTGCTTAGCCTTTTGTAGAGGTATTCCAGCTGCAACATTTTTGTCCATTTGCCATGGCAAGAGTCACTTGCTGGTTAGTAGGCCTTTGCACTCCCTTTTGCATATGCACTGTGGCACTGGGTGATCATTTTCGGTCTCTTATATATATATATATTACTGTATGCTTGCCAACCCTTCTTGATTTGGCATGGTCAAATTCATCACGATTGCTGAAGATAGGTTTGCTCTGATATGCAATGAGTACAGGCAGCGGGCATTTCCGAGTGAACATCAGCAATTCTCAAGCGATGGGATACTCCGGATTCCAGGGAGAAGATTGACAAACTGTGTCAAAGTTGGTACATTCTCCCGATTCCAAGCGGAGTTGTCATCACTTCATAGTGCAACATGGCCATTCACAGCCTCTCCAGTGCAGCCCAGAGGCCTTTGGAGAAGATTGCTCTCTTCCGCCCCAAGAACGGAGCGAAGAACCGAGGCGCTAGCTTTGCTCAAGAATTGGAGCAGTTCATCCCATGGATTCCCATGGTGTATCATGGTGTGTTATAAATTAGCCATCTTGAGAGTTCTAAAAATGGCTAAACATCATTGCATCACCAAATATCATACATCCCTCAAAACTTCAGACACAGCCAGTGCATCCCCATCGTCCGCAACCCATCAGGTTATGGTTTTCTGGTCTTCGGCAGTACGGATGATGCCCAGGTGGCTCTCAAAAGGCAGCTGTACATAGATGGACAGCTGGCCAAGCTGCAGCCTTATGCACCCCCGCGCCCGATCAAATAGAAAACTGAATGAATGGATAAGATGAAATGATTTCTTGCATATTCCTCGTTGTAATGTGTGAATGTCTACATCAGTATATCAATGCAGATCTAATACGGTAACACATGTACATGATTGTACATGTACATATAGACATACTGTATACACGATTCCAAGTTCATTCCAGTACTTGCCGTTCCAAATTACATGGCGCTTGTTCCCGCCTCGAAGTTGTGATTTCCGGCGACGGCCTTGGAGGAAGCTGATCATAATGAGATTCAGCAAACAGCACCTGCGGTTTTCGGGCCAGTATCAGGCGCTCATTCTTGGCAATTAGATTTCAACTTAGATGGTTGGAAAGCCAACCATCGGACTAGCATGCATTTGATGGTTCCTTTCAGTTTTGGAATATATCTCATGCTCTGGATTGCCCAGAGCGGACTTGCATGCGTCGAACCACGAAGGGACTTTTTGTACAGTTACGTCCCACTTCCAACTGGCCAAGTCCGATCTAACCACACGACTGGATGGCAAATGTTGCAACCTCTAGCCCCTGGTCCAGCTTTGTGGAAATGACAAACTATATATATATACACAGTATACAAAACGTATGGATACATATGGATCATACATGTCATGAAGAAACGGTGGCCGTGGCCACTCGACTTCGACTTGGAACCAGAGATAAGAAACTTGAAAAGCCACTCTGTGCGCAGAGTTGCCAGTCGAAAGCGTTTGAGAAAGCGACTCTGTGATGCTGGTGGTTGGCTTAAAGGTTTTTTTAAGTCAAGCAGAGCACATTCCTTGGCTTTTTTTCCATGATCTTTTGATGATTTCACTCCTACAATCAACAAGCATGTGGTGGACGTGTTGTTCTTCACTTCTGCGACATCGATGAACGGTAGGACCACAAGGGATGCCCTTGGTCATATCATGAAATGTCTCTGGAAGCCAGATCGAAACATTCGAAACCAGGCTTCAAACTCGTGATTTCCGTGCCCATTTTGATCCATTTTGTGCATTTCGCATCCTGGAAGCGGGTCCAATCTATGACTACCACCATGGCTGAGGCTGGTGAACATGACTTTGGTCGTGTGGATTGTGTGGCTCTACCAGCGAAGGCCAGATTCCGGACGACAAGTCATGTTGAAGTTTAGCACTAAGTATCCCGACTATCCCCCTTTCAAGGGACTTCTCACATGTTTCGGTTAGATCACCACTGAACTGTTGCTTCAATTCTATTCAATTCTGGTTTTTGTCCCGATATCAAATAATGTACTATTATTGGTTTTATACGTGTTATCCCCATACTATCCCATATTATGTCTCCCTTTTTTGATGCTTCTGCCTCCATGTTCAGCCAATGCTCAGTGCTTTGTCGGTGATCTCAACACTTGACAGCCGTGTTGCTAGGAGCAACACCAGCAGCACCTTCCGAGACGCCGATAAGCAGGTGCTGCCGACGGAGGAAGAAAGTCCAGGGACGATCACCCCGAGAACAAGGTTTACTGTAGAAACCCAAGACACATCAAAATAGGAATTTCAGTTTCCAACTCCGATTTTTTGGGGTTTCATGATGTTTCATCTGAATTTCCTAGCTGTGCTGAACTAAAAACCTTGAGGGAAGGGAACATGTGCAACTCCCCCAGCGTGAAGAAACTTGGCTTTCTGCCCAGCCAAAACATCAATCCGAACTGATGCGGAGATCGAAAAAACTGGTGCTCAAAATGACATGAAGAAAGTCCTCAGTCTGAGTCTGGCAAATGCAATCTTTTTGAATTCAAGGTGCAAGTGCACATTTCTGCCACTGATGACATGCATTTTTGGGTTTGGAAGAACATCACCTAGCCAAGAAATCGATGGCATTTGGAGGTCTCCAACTCGGATGCATATCGATGTTACCAGAGCATGTCTTGATAAAACCAGTTTCCAAACTCCACCAGAGGTCGGTGGTCGCAGTTGAACAGTGCGGAGTGGCCTATACAAGCCGCTTACAAGCCTGCTACAGCCGGGTTGAGAGGAAAATCCAAGTCAAGCATGCTTCCACACCTTGACACATGCGTCACATGAAAATGCCATTGCTGCAGAGGAGAGCACACAAACTTGCTAGTACCACCACGTATATATATATATATATATATATCTGTATCTATACGTATATTGAAGCCTCACTTTTCAGTCACCTCTATATCCCAAAATCAAAAGCCCTATGGCCCTATGGTAAGGTGGTAGCTCTTGGGCACATCCATGGGAAATGTTTGGCCCCACTTTATGAAGGCCATCTTCTCCCTGCTGCGTCAGCAGATGGAGGTCGGACCTCATAGGGTGCTGTGGATGAGTTGATTTGGATGAGTCCAGTTCGCAAGGCTTGATATCGATTTTTCGAAATGGAGGGAAGACTTCCAAGTCTCAAAAGTAGAAGTAGAGATGACCGAGATGACCTACGAATCTCGGGTAGTTCTGATCGGTTTGAGCTGCCGGCAGATGTGAGGTGACGGCCCCCGTGCCGATGGTTTGATCCCCATAGGAAAGGGTGCCCTGCCGTGGCCAGCAACGTATGACAGGAAGAAAGCGGCACACTGGCAACGGATAGTCGTTTGAAAGAAGACCTCAGGCGCCTGAGATGCTTGACCTATGAACTGATGTGTTTTGCATGGTACTTTCAGATCTTTCAGGAATCATAAGTAGTTGGTAGGCATAGCCACAGTTGTTTTCTGGGGGCAAGATTATTTAAGGACTTACTGTACTACCCCTGGGTATGAAGCGGTTGTTACGTTGGATGAGAAGTCCAGTCGGATCTGGAGCTTTGGTTGCAACTGCAAGCGTTTCAATATTTTCCAATACTTGATAGTTGCTCTCATCATTTTGGTTGGTTACGCCTCCATTCAGGATTTCTATGTACCGATAGCCAATAAACCCATTGTGTGGGTTGAACCAGCCAACTTTTACCGAAGGCAAGAGGCCTTGAACATCGTGGACATCGCTTCACGTTTGCAGGATGTCGACGTGTCAGCTGTGGGCAGTTGAGACGCCAAAATTGCGCGGGCGGCGATGTTTTCGCCCTATGAAATGGGTAGATTCGCCATGGAAAGAAGGGACTTTAGGCTTCAGAAATGGGGAGGTCTCCATGATAAAGAATCATGATATAATATATATATACAGGGTTTATTCATGTTTACTATGTACAACAATTTTTTGTTTCAGACAGGGACTATGATTTCCAGAACCCATTTTGGGGTTTTCCATTGGTTTCAGGCGATCCAATGGCCGACCAAACTGGGCAGGATGACCTGTTCTTGGCGGAGCCAAGTCGTGAGGGACCTCTCAAGTCCGGGGCCGAGATGGGAGACTGCGCTTGGTGCAGATTGGAAACTATGATGATAATTAACCACTATTAATGATAATTAATGTTAGTTTTGGTTGATAGTGATTAATAGTGGTTAATAGTGATTCATCATGGGATTTGATTTGTGATTTCATGAATGGTACCATTCTTTCACTCTTGAAAGCTGGATGAAGAACTGCAGTGAATTGGCTGGAATTGAGCCTGTTGAATGCTGGGTCAGGCTTGTTTTGGAAGGGATAGTCTTACTCGTTTTATGGAATCAGAGCCCACAGAAGGTTGTTTTCGAACAGGAGCTTCTTGTATCTGTAGGACAAACAAGACGGGAGAAATCGGACCTTGCGCCACTCATCTGGCAACGACCCCCTATGAATCAAGGCAACTGCAGCAAAACCTTTCAGAGCTGATGCAACAGGTGCGATTGCGTATGTGGTTATACATGGTTATACTATGTTATACTATGTTATACTCCAATCTACTCCACCCATAAATGGGAGCATATGGGAGCCCAGAGAATTGGGGACTTCCTTTTTCTGGCTGAAAGCAGCGCTTTGCGCCTGGGATCCTGGCAGACCTTTCGGGGCTCCGCTGCGACTTGGTACCAAATTTCGGGGCTCTCCTGGACTGACGAGGATCAAGCTGGCTGTCCAAGTGCCAAGTCATCGAACTTCGGGGTTTCGACACCGTAAACGAGGGATTTTGATGTATATATATATATATAATTATATATATAATTATATATATATATATTAATATATATATATATATATTGATGGATTTTTTCCTAATTTTCCCCATTTTTTGGACATGGCCGCCATGGCCCCAAGCAATTCTTCGTGGCCAGGTGATGAGGGAGGAGTCGTTGGTGGATGATCGTGACAGCCAACTTCAAAGGTGGGTCGTTGAGATGGGCGAGGTGTCCAGGTTGAGAACACGCGTGTTGTTAGAAACTGCTGTAACATTTCAATATACTAGTAGGTGTAGAGTGTATGCGTGTATATATATATATATATTATACCAGTACTGTATATATATATAATATATATATATATATAATATTATAATATAATCAATACATATGGTCTAGGACATGGTACTGTAGGACATGGTATCACATCCTATCCTCGTTGTTTGAGTATGCGAGATACGACAGATGGTGATATATGCTGGTGTCCTGTTTGGTAGTTCAACATGTCTCCCGACTTTTTATTCAGACCTGGATGATTGATGCCTCATTATTTGACCACCATGCACATAAAGGATGGGTTGAACCTCAACCAAGAGTTAATTGGCATTAGTTGTTGGTTTGGGTTCGTGGGAATTTAGAGAGCCTTAAAAGGGATTGCCAATAAGGTTCCCAACTGAAACCACGCAGGTCGCCGTCCGTCAAGAACCCACTCACCTGATCAAACTTGTTGAATCATCCATTCCTGTTAATTAGGCCACATCCCTTTTTGTTTTGGCAATATGCCCATGGCTACCCAATTGGTGTCCTCTATCGTTTCCCCATGTCCGTATGAAGGCACCGTCCACAGATTTGCGTGTATTTTCTTCCCTTCAACCAATCCAAGGATTGTTTCATTGCTTCAAGTTAGATGAAGTGGAATAATACCTTGATCAACACCATCATTATACCTTCGCACCTATATCAATCAGGGTATCAACCAATTCTAACCCCAATTCGTATCAGATCATCAACTAGTTGGGTTTAAGATACCTTTGTTGACCCCATTTTTCCAATTAAAAAAGAGCATCTAGCTCTCCGACATGATGTTTTGCTCAATTATCTTGCCAACTAACTATAGAAATCGTTGGTTTTCTTAAGCCAACGAGTTGATCATGTTAGCCCCAAGCTTGTCTTAAGCCCAGTGAAGAAACCCTGCAACAAGATCAGGAGCTTCGAGGTCTCGAGGCGAGATCTCAAAGAAGCTCGCGAGGAGGTGGGAAGATCACCAGCAAAAATTGGGGAACAGACCAGGAAAAGAAGAGGGATGTAAGGTATGTTTTGCGGAAATAGGGGATTTGTTTTGTGGATCCATTTCTCAGTCGCCAGCAGGTGGGTGGCCCCATTCTGTTGGTGGACGATGACATCTTTGGACCTCTCACCAGCACGGTGGATGGGGCAAAATGTGGAGAAAGCACAGTGGAGCAGTCCCACGATAACCTAGAGAAAATATGGGAGAACCTCTTTAAGATGGTAGGATAGAGAATCTTTCACACATGGGAATCTGAATCGTATTATACCTGAGATCATCCTAGAAACACACATCTGCCAGCGCTGCTCATTTTAGGGCCAGCCAGGCGAGTGGGATGTTGGCCGGGCTGGACATTGCGATTGCAACACAGCCGAAGTCTCAGAGCGGCCAGATGAGGCCCAGATTTTGAAGTCCTGGAATGGATAAAGTGGATCAAGGAAATACGGGTACCCCAAACCATTGGCTTTCCCATTGATCATAACCAATTTTGGATGATTGGGCCCACCATTTTAGGAAACACCCATACAGTGGATGAAGGGAAAAACATGTTCCCCACTCCTAGAATCAGATCTACCTTTCAATCAGTCCATTGATTGAGAGAGTGTCCTGGGTGGAAGCCATTTGTGTTCAGGGCTGCCTGAGAACTATATCAACTATGCAGAGATTTGGACCCTCATGTATAGTTCGTGGTTTCAGTTTTTCTCTCCATCCTACCCCCCAACGATTCCGATTTTAACCGGGAGAGGATTCATTAGATCTTCACCGAAGATGGGTCTGGAACCAGACACCCCAAGGGCCATTCTGCTCGCCGTCCTCTTAGCTGCAACCCAGCGGCAAGTGGCTGGAAACGAGCAGGCACGGACTGACCGCCGGCGAAAATCAGACTTGATTCAAACTACCCTTGTTGGTGGCTCGGTCGTGCTGAACACGTGCACTTTTTTGAACAGACCTCCCAGAGGCACGGCGCGTCAGTGTTTCGGGTGGGGTGGGGTGGGGCTGATAACGTTCCTTGGCGTTTGCACACCTGCATGATGCTACGTTAGAGAGATGGGGTGGGGTGGGGTGGGGTGGGTCATTTGTCTTGCATGCTACGCGAGCATATGTTCGATGTCACGGAAACAACACATATATGTTGCTACGCTTGCACAATCTTGCACATATCTTGAACATAGATCTTCGTATAGTTTATTGTGCTGACCCCCTGGTCATCCATTTTCATAGAGGTTGTATAAATTTACCATGGAGAACTCCTATATCCTAATCATGGTGGGATGGCCATAAATCGCAACAACCATGTCAGGCACAATCCTGGAACAGTATCAGCTGCTCAGGCAGACTCAACCAACGTGCAGAGTACTGCAGGTGTGGATAGCAGCTGCAAGTCGTTTTGCTTCTACTGAAAGACAGAAGACATGTTTAAAATGGTTGGAGAAAGCATTCTTCCAGGTATATACATATATATATACATATATATATATATATACATATATATATATACATATACATATATATATACATATATATATACATATAATATGGAATGTTATACCAAATCAATCCAAATTACATATGGTTTCCACGGATATTCTTCCATTACAGCCAAACTTGTGCTGTTTGATTGCAAGCAACTGTGCCAGTAGCTTTCATTCTACTGATCAGCGTGTGTTGAAGCATCAATGGGCCAGGTACTCGATCACACTCTTAGGCATGACTAAAAAGGGAATGCCATACATTGCCATCCCAAGCTCCCATTGTTCAAGGCCATCGCGTATCATTATTTTTTCCTATAGCTTTGGCCTCGTCCATCATCAATCCTCTATGGCAGGAGATGCCGCTGTTCGCTCCACGTCGAAAGAGGAGGCTGAGAAGCAAAGCAGCGCGGTGCCTGGGCACAGTGATTTCCGGGGTTATTTAGGGAGATGTTATACTGTACTGGGGATATAACGGGGAATTCATCGGATATATATACGTATATATATATATAGAAAATAAATAAATATATATATATATAATATAATATAGTATTATTATATTATATATACACTATATATAATACTTATATGGATATCTACTGTAACCAACTCAATGGGATATAATTATGGGATGTTATGGGGATATAATGGGGGATTGATTCTGGGCTTTACATGGAGGATTTACCCACAATAGTTGGATAGGTGGGTCGAAAAGATGGATATGTGCACATCCAAGTGGGATTGCCAACAAGTGGTCACCATGTCCCAGCCTAACTGGCTTGTAGTATGGATATTACCCACTGATTCCTGGGGATGCAGACCCAGGGTTTATCATGGACAGAGAGGGAACTCTCACTTTCATCAAAGTCTGATCATGGCTTTGTCCAAATATAGGGGATTCTTCCTCAATTTGTTTTTCTCATGTTGATGTTGGAACATGATGATGAACAACGGTTCTTGTTGGGTAACCCTTACAGATCCGTGAATGGGGGAGTTGTTTACTAGAGGCTTCTGGGATTTCAGCACCAAAGAATGGACTGTAGAGAAGCAATGTAAGCCAATAATGTGTGCAACCCAATAATAAACATACCATTTAGATCCATTTAGGGATGTAGTTTACTATTGGGTTTACCACATTATTTCAACTTTTTTTAAAGAATTATCCACCACAAAAAAGGCTCAGGATGGGACAAACGTGACTCGGCTGAACATTTTCAGGATGAGTCTCTCAACATCCACTACCGACGAGCGATGCCTTCGCCTTCAGTTATTTTAAACTGTAAAAAAAAACAATTGCCCAAAGTTATCTCAACTTGAACATGTTGATAACTCTGATATTTGAACCTTTTTTTTTCAACAGTTATTGGAGTTATTTGGACTTCCCCCCAAGAAATTCCGATTGATTTCATCCATGGTTCATTCTCAAGACCCTCGCGAGCTGGTGGGAGGAGCCAGCGACGAAATGCAAAGTGGTTCTGCGCTTTTATGGGCTTGGAAGCTCAGGAGTGTGAAGATCTGGAAAAACAGATACAAGATATTATAATGGACGTAAATGCATGGCCGGCACTGTGTTTTTTTCGGATGTGGCCATGACCATGCCACCCTCAACGCCTTGCTGTTGATGTCTGAGGCGGTGGGATAATGAAGATAAGTGGGTGCTGCTGCAGTCCTTGCCTTTGCAGGGGGTTGCTGGTACAGTGGTCCCGACCTCGACGGAGGAAAGGATAGCTGGAGGCATACGTTGGCGTACATACATGTCTTAATGTATGCATACCCATTTCATGACATGTTGAACCACAACAGTAACATGGACCCTTGTTGCACTCCAAGCCTCTTTGGACGTTTCTGCATGTGGAACAATGGCCTTGCAGCTGTTTCAAGGTCAATGGGTTGCGGAGATCGCAGAACTTCCTTGGACCTCTGCCCTGCGACCCAGAAAACCCGGCAGTTACTAGAGACTTTGGGTTTTCACAGGGCGGGCTGTGAAGTAAATGATGCTGGATTTAGGCAAGAGATTCGCAAGCTTAACTAAACTTAACACATGTTCCACGCATGTTCCATCTCTGGTGGTTCTTCAAAGGCAGTACTTCGAGATTATCTTCGGATCCGAAGACGTAGCTCTAGCAATGGTAGTTCCAATTCTAACTGGTGCCCGATCATCAATAAACTGGGTGTGTATCAATCATGGACACCAATGGCTCCGAACATGTGACTTTGTATCCGAGTTTAAAAAACCGGACACTCATTTTCTATCCGCCATTTCCATCAACGATTGTAAGACACAATGAACTTCATTTGACGAAATGGGGATTAGCGGATTGGAACAAGAACCATGACATGGTTCAGGACGCTTTGGGCTCTGCCCCTTATTTATAACCTTGAACGCATGTCCAGTGATCTGAGCAGTTGACCTGAGTTAGGTGAGGATTATATGATGTTATATACAATATAGAGCTATGATCTCTAGGTTGGTGTTGTGGCCTTCAAGGATGACACCGTGACAATGAGACATTTTAACCATTGATCAACTGTTGCCTCGGCAAGTATTGGTTTCGGTAGGTCAATAGGTTAACATTTTCGCCACACCTTGCATAATCGATGCAGAAAAAAGTCTGAACGTGTAGCTTCATCTTTTTGCCATGCGGGAAGATCACATCCCGCAAGACATCTTTATGCATGTGTCGTCCAAGATCAGGCGTATGAAATTCTTAGTGACACTTAGGTCTCCACATTTATGTTGGTGATCACTAGTTATCAGTAGTTACATATCAACTCATATCACCATATCCTATCCCACATAATTTTTTGCTTGCGCATCTATACAAGACCATGCCCGGAGTTTGCCCTTCCCGGCAGGGCCAGCAAATTCTTGACGGCCTTGGTGGCTCGCTCAGCACGTGGTCGGGGGCTCAGCACGCTCTCCGACTGGATTTTGGGATTCGGTGCCATGGGATTCCTCGAGAGAAAAAATCGACGAAGATGATGAGATCAGATTAGTGGATATGGGTATGGATCAATACCTATGAACATATGATTTTTAGATATTTTTAGTGAGATGAACATCCATTTTAACCCCAGCTATTTTGATGTGAACAGAAGGGGGATAGGGTTTTGACCCATCCCCATGTAAACCACATTATATGTAAACCAAATATGGCAACAAATCGACTGGATATTAATGTAAACCACTAATTGTTGTGATGACAATTTTTGTGGATTATAAAAAAGCCGATGGATTGACCTTAAATTTGACAAGAAGATCCTCAACTTGACCCATAAAGCAGCACTTCTGGGTCTGAGTATGGGTCAAATTCTAAGACTTTGCGATCCGCAGGTTGACTGGTCATTTTAGCATCTCACACCATGGAACACCCCAAGTTTGACTATCTCTAGCTGTTTATCGGATGATGCTGGACTCAATTTTCCCAAACTTGGACGTCAAAAATCTCGGCTCCTTATTTATATATATATCTTTAATTTGGTCACCGCAAGCTGACAGCCAGTCTGGTTCCATGCAAGCCAAGGCCTAGTCCAAAGACGTGGCTGGAAGCCCATTGTTGAGAAGACCATGGCGGAGGCTGGGACGGGAGTTGAGAATCGGTTCAGCAAAATCATCTTCCCAAAATGGAGTTCCACAGCTGATGAGTGGTTGAGGATGATCCTGTGGGTGACCTGGGAGCTACCTTCGATATTAGCCACAGTGGATTAGCTGCGCGATTTGAGAATCTTCGGGCACTTTCCCGACCATCCATCTGATTGCCTGAGCCAACATCCAATTCCGAAGAGACCAGGTTTTGTGGCGAATCTTTACCACTGGGGGTCACATAACTCCGGGCACCGCGTCGGCAGGTGGGTCGAGAGTTCTACTTGGGGTACCTCGTTGAGTCCAGCCCTCAGCCATTGCTAGGGTTCCCAATTGCTGTGTCTGTTGGCATGTCACCGGCTGGAAGACATGTGCAAAAAACACGCATATGTATACGTATATAACATATATATATACACATATATATATAATGCGCATATGTATATGTATATCTATATCTCTATATCTCTACATCTCTAATTATATCTCTATATCTCCATATACATATGTATCTATATATCTATAGTCTATATCTATATCTGTATCTGTATATATATATATATATGTGCATGTATATACATATATATAATATAAACATATGTATATGTATATGTGTATGTAGATGTATATGTATTTGTATTTGTATATGTGTATGTGTATATGTAAATGCATATGTATGTATGTATATATATATATTATGTATATATATATGTATATACATATATTATATTATATTTTATTATATTATATTATATTATTATATTATATTATATCATATTATATTATTATATTATATTATATCATATTATATTATATTATAATATATTATATCATATTATATTATATTATAATATATTATATCATATTATATTTATTGTATTATATTGTATTATATTGTATTATATTTTTGTATTATATTATGTTATGTTATATCGGATTGTATTATATCATATCAAACTTTACTCTATAATATAATATTTTACGATATTATATTGTGTTAATACACATACTAATATTAATAATGATATTACTATTACTATTATTTTTATATTACTATTGATATCAATATTGATATTAATATATCCGAGTATTTATATATATATATATATATACATTCATATTTGTATGTATGTTTTTTCTTTTTTATTTGTATTTATATTTACATTGTATTTTATTCTATTCTAATTATATTTTGTTACATTATACTATTTTATAGTATGTTCTATTTTACTATATTAATTATGCGAATAGAGTGTAAGCTACGGACCATTGTACAATATCACATAATTCAACACTCTAAGATCCACAGCCAAAGGGCATGACACTCGCCCTTTCGGCTCAAGACCCACTGCAGCGACAGAGAGAACAATAGCAATGCGGAAGCTGGTGCCCTTGTTGCGTCATCATTGGAACATCCACTTTGACATTGACGATTAGGACATAATCGGGCAAGCAATCCCCGATTCGCAGGTTATCAGCCGTAGGACTCCTACGGAGCCTACGAGCGGGTAGCCGCGGGCCTTACAGATGACTGAACAGGATAGCAGCGATAATGCATTTTCTTTCTCTGGACATGCCGTTGCACCAGCTGCCGGCACGCAGTCAAATTCTTCACAGAGTATCGACACTGGTGGAAGCGATGCCTCAGAACTGAGAACAAGCCTACCCAGGCGACCTCTGGTTGCTCCTAGAGGGAGACAAATTTCGACAATGCAAGCAATTGAAGATAGGGACAGCACACCTGGAAAGAGAAGATCATCTGCACGACAATTGTCGCCTCCGATGACTCCAAGGACTAAGGCGAAGACTACGTCGTCGAATCCGCCTTCACCGATTCAGGACGCTACTCCGTCAGGGACAGGATCTTATCAGCAAGTGAACGCCCCATCGAGTGGTAGCGACATCTTCACTGCCTATCAGAGCGAATTAGCTGAGTACAAAACATCATTGGAAAAGGCTACTGAAGAAGAATCCGTACTTCAGGCAAGATTGACTGAGACGACAGCTTATGCCTATCAACAGTTTAATTTCCTGGAAAGCACCACTCATCAAGAGATGATGTCGATGACCGAACAACTCCAGATGCTGAACTTCGAATTACAGGCTGCACAACAAGAAGATGAAGGTGCGACCTACAGGATCGAAGAGTTGGAAAGGTATCAGACTATGTCGAATGAAGCTGCATCTCATTTGGAATTCAAATATTCACGACTACGTTCGGAATTCGATGAACAAATGGGACAAGCGAGCGCAATTATGGTACATGTGGGCGCTGATGCGAATGCTCACATCAATCAACTCAGACTGGAACTGGAAAACGCAGAGATGAATGCCAAGCAGGAAGCTCTAGCGGTCGGCTACGCCAATGATCAAACATGTGCTTTACAGATCGAGATGCTCGAGGTTGCCAATCAAAATCAGACAATGAAGCACACCATGTCCATGAACGTCAGACGACTGGAAACTGAGCTTGATGCTGCTGACATGAAGAGGGACGAGATCATGAAGGAGTTCCGTAGTAACATAAGATCTGAACATGACCGTTATGCAGAATGTGAACATCATCTAGCTTTGGAAGAATCGCAACTTCGATTGCAGATGATTCAGAATGAGAACCTACAATCTCGACTAGCGATTTCTGAGAACAGGGTTTCTGAAGAATCTCTAGCTGAATCAAGCGGCATGCGGGACATGAGGATAATGGGACTACGTTCTGAACTACACATGAAACAAAGTCTTTTAGATCGAATGCAACAACAACTGACTGAATCGAAGAATCAGTATCATGAACTTTCCTGTCAACAAGCCAGAAGATCCTCGCCAAGCAGATCACCGCAAGGAGGGCCTCTATACGAGATGTATATGCAAGCCGTACGTGAGCGTGACAGCTTGAAGGAATCCAAGGCTGAAGTTGACAAGTTGTACTTGCAGAACAGAACTGAACTCATTGACACTGAGGACCTGCTCAAAGTCTTCCAACGAAACTTCGATGAGACTGGTAAGAAATATCAAGATGCTCTGAACAAGATCGATCACATGAGCAACAATCCGAATGTGACGAGTGATTTGTTCGACAGTTTGCACAATGAAATCAATGACAGGGACACAGCTATTGCTCGCCTTCATACTGAACTTGAAGCCCAAAAGGATTCTCTTGAGCGTGCTCACAGGGATGCAGGTAAGTCCATCAAGATGTTGAACGACAGAAGACTCGTGATCAAAGGTGCGACTGACTATTCCATTCCTGAAAGCCATTTGACCGAGATGCATCAATTGGCCAATGAACGTTACGCTGAGGTAGAAGAGATGTCGAGCACTATTGCTGCCCTGAAGTTGGAAAATCAAGCTCATTCTTCTTCATCAAAGAATAGACCGACTACATTACATGGGTACCCCAGTAATGCTATGCCTCGGAATGAATGTGAAGAGAAGTGTGCCAAACCGAAAGCAGAGTTGGACGAGATGAAGCAAGAGAAGAACAATGAAGTTCGAAATCTTCAAGATGAGTTGAAGAAGATGGAAGATCGGAAAGATTATTACAAGAACAATTTCTCTCAAGCTGAAGATCGCGCCAACGATGAAGAGCAGGAATACCGAGCAGAAGCTGAAGCCTTCGAAAAGCTCAGGAACGAGTACAACACCAATGTCAAGGAGTTGGAGAACCTTGAAAGGGATAGATCCAAGTCATCCGTATCTCTAAGAGAAGCCGAAAAGATCAGCCTCCAACCCTGGCCTAAGACCACTGAACTTTCATCCTGGAAGGGAAGTGTCGTTCATGAAGTTTGTGTTGCAAGTGGAGATCGAAACTATGAAGATTGGAAAGCGTGGCTAGCTCCGTGTCTTGCAGATCAACCTGACTTGGAGGTCCTGGCCAAAGCACCCGATGTGAGATTCCAATCCATTGATGCCAAGCTCTCCAATGCCTTGAGGAAAGTCATTGACAATGCTGGGGACAAGTCCATGCAAGTGAAGTATGAAATGTCCATGAAGAACCAATTGTACGGGAGAAGTGGGGACTTCATCAAGGGACGAGAACTATTTGCAATGATATTGATTAGCTTCAAGTCACCTGATCACACTGAAGTTCTCTACAATGCCCATCATTTGTATCTGTTCAACTACTATGGAGATGACCAGCTTGAGGCCTTCTACAACAAATGGCTTGACATCGTATACAACATGAAACATGATGATCTGCCTTCTGCAAACTCCCTGCGTGACACATTGTTCCGGAAGATTGAACACTCAAAGCTTATGTCTTTTGATATCAGCCGATACCGTACCTACGATGAAGGGCATCCTGAAAAGACCTACGAATCCCTGATTGGCATGATCAAAGGATACATAGCAAGAGGGAAGCAAGAACGACTGTTGAAAGATAGAGAACGTGCAGTGAAACTGTCATTGTCCTCTAACAAGACGACACCTGCCTTAGAAGATGCAGACAAGCCTGCCGCTCCCGTCAAGACCAAGAAGGAGAATGAAGCAGCTGCATCGTCTACAGGTGATCCTCCCAAACGGCCTAAGGCGAAAGCGAAGAGTGAAGCTGCATCTGTACTTCCTACACCTTCTCCGAAATCTCATGCCGACAAGAACAACAAGAAAGGCAAAGGTGGGAAGGGAAGATCATCTTCACCCGTTGACAAGAAGAAGATTTTCTGTAACTACTTCTTCAATAAAGGAGGATGCAACAAAGGTGACAAATGTCTTTACAGTCATTCTCAGAAGGTCTATGATGCCAAGATGAAAGGTAAGAAAGGCAGAAGTGGAAGTCGAGATTCATCAAGGGGAAAGAGTAAAGGAAGTTCATCTTCAGCTGGACCCAAAAAGAAGGTATGTTGGAATTGGCAGAAGGGTACCTGCACTTTTGGGAGCAAATGTAAATTCCTACATGCAGACCAATCGCCTTCAGCATCCTCAGAGAGAACCAGCAAGAAGACACCAAAGAAGAAAGCGACTCCCATTACCATTGACTCCTTCTTTGATAGCGACAATGAAGATTCTATGGATTATACCTCACCGAGGATAGCCAGCGCAAAGAAGTCTTCTGATGTTCGCAGAATCTCATTTGATCTGGAACCTGAAGTGCACGAGATAGCAATTGAGAACTACCCAGAGGGACTACCCAAACGTATGTATCGTGACCCCAACAAGCAGTATGTCTTCTGGAAGGTCGATGATTTGACCGACGATCAGTCCAAGTCCGACAACACACTTGGTTCAGTTCGAGCACGGGCCAAAGCAATCATCATGGACAGATGTGGACTCCATCGTTTTGTTGATGAAGTTAGAATCATTATTGGCCCCAAGTTCGACATGTTGATCAAGCTGGACAATGATCGTGATGACTTAACTTTTATTGAAGAGCTTGTTGAGCACGAAGTTGGAAACTCCCTCATGAAGTCCAAGAACATAATGTGCATTTCATTACCAGTACAAGCCAAAGATCGTAGATTCATCCTGGATTCTGGTAGCGGACACGATCTGATTTCTGCAAGGAAAGCCGAAAGGATGAGCCTGAAGCAACGAACTTGTGATCCTATCATGTTCCACACCGCCAACGGTTCAACTGCTACTCAAACAGAAGCGGAGATTGACCTGGGAACCTTTGATGTGACCTCTCATGCTTATGTACTGGACGACACTCCGTCCGTGATGTCTCTTGGGAAACGATGCATGGAAGAAGGATACTCCTTTGTATGGCCATCTGGTCAGATGCCTTTCATGATTACGAAGGATGGAGAACGCATCGATCTGACAATCCATGACAACATCCCCTACGTTGATCTTGGAACATACGAATGCACTCCTCATGAATGCCATCATGCATCAAAGATCCATGACCTATTGACACATCCTCAAGTCGGATTCAATGATTTCAACGACATTGATGATGTTGGTCAACCCTCACGAAGAGTACATCTCGATGGAGAAAGTGGTCTTGAGACATCGACTGAGGATCACAACTGTTCCCGATACGTCAAGAAGCTCAAGGTGAAGAAGAAGAGAAGAGCAATGAACCGGCAGAAACATTTGGCAACTCCTGGGGAGAAGAGGAAGAACCACCTGAGGGCGGCGAGTACGAACCCGGAACTCCACTTGGCGATCCTCCTGGGGACGAGACTGACCTCGAGGATGATGGTCATGGCGCTCCCGAAGACGCCGCTGAAGGTGATGAAGATGACATTGAGATCGATGTCGTCGAGGGTGAGTCCAGGGTAGCCAAAAGAGGAACACTCAAGAGAGAAGCCAGTAGCTTGAATCACAAGCTGACCCACAGATACAAGAATCCATATTGCGACTCATGCATTCGAGCAAAGATGAAGCACTTCAAGACTCGTCGTGGTGCATACAAAAGGGAACTCAAGAAGTTTGGCGACCTCATTACCTTTGATGCAGTGGACACACCCAAAGTCCATGATGACGTGTTGGTCCTCGAGAAGGAAGTGTTGGTTGTCAGAGACTGTTTTACAGGAATCATTGGTGCTTATCCATCTGATCGAATGACCAAAGACGATGTAGTCAGAGCAGTGAAACAGTTCATCGGCGCCAAGAAGGTCAGACAGGCCTACTCTGATCATGCTCCTCAATTCATTGAAGCTATGAATGAGATGAAAATACCAATTGATCATTCGTTGCCTGGGAGACCGCAAACCAATTCAATCGCCGAAAGGACGAACCAATTTATCCTCACAGCCACTTCTACATGTCTTTTGGAAGCCGGATTACCACCTTGTTTCTGGAGAACAGCAATCCTTTGCGTATGTCATCTACTCAACGTAGAACCCAACGATGATGAATTGAGCGCTTGGTGCAAACTCCATGGATCTGAATTTGCTGGCAAACTCATTCCCTATGGTGCTCGTGTGAACTACAAGCCCCCGAAGACCAGAGAAGCGGGACAACTCCATAAGTTTGGACCTGATTCTATCCCAGGAGTGTTTGCTGGTTATCACATTGGTCCAGGGATGCATTGGTCAAGACAATACAAAGTATGGCCTCTGAGTGAATTCGTACATCAGAATCTTGGTGACGATGCTAGCAAACCTGAACATCGTCTTCTCAAACCTCATTTGACTGAAAAGGTCGAGATGGTCACACCACTGACATTTCCATGCAAGCAAGAATATGAGAGGGTGAACACCACATTAGAGGGAATGAAAGAGAGAGAAATCCTCGATGGCGATCCCTCCAAAATGCCTCGTGGAGATGATGGAGAACATGACCAAGATGAGGATGATGATGAGCTTGATGACGGAGACGACGGTGGACCTGGACCAAGTGGTGGAAAAGTTTCAAAGAAGCCTCTTGATGATTCCGAGGATATCTTCGACAAAGACAAAGATCCAGAAGAAATGACCCTCCAGGAATTGATCGATGCCCAACCAGACCATTGGAAGAAGGGCAAAGCTGGAGATGGGAAGGTATACCTCAATGACGATGGTGAGAAGGTCAAGTTGAACGTCAAGGGTTACCCATACAAGATTGGAGATGACGGTAGACGAATGTTCAGAACGTCATTGCGTCCCAAAGGGACCTATTCTCCTGAAGAATGGCGCAAACTCTCTCAGTCTGACCGGAATACCATCCTCAAAGCCGAGAAGAAGAAGTTGGAGAAGAAGGAGGCCGATGACAAAGCCAAAAGATTGGTCGAAGAAAAGAAGAAGAAGGCAACGAAGAAGGAGAAGAAAGATTCAAAGAAAGACAAAGACGAGCCAAAGTCCAAGGACGATGAAGGTGGTGATGAAAGTAAGAAGGATGACTCTCATTCAAAGTCAAAGAAATCCGATGCAGGTGTTGGTGAAGTTGTGAAGAACAAAGTTACCTTACCTATCACATGTACAAGTACGTATCTTGATTTGTACGACATAGTCGATGATGACGATGTACATGGAAGACGATACATTGATTGTCGAAAAGTAAAGAGGAATGCTGATGCTAGTCCATGTTCCGATGCTTCTACTGACGTCCCGGACGACGAGGAATATCTCACTGAATGGGATGAATGGTCGGAGGTCGAGAAAGGACGTGGCCCAAAAGCATCGTGGAGTGGTGAAGTTTGGAGCACATTGTCAGGTGAGATTTCGAGGTTTTCCATGGCTACGCCAGGAGAGTCGACAATGATCAAGAATGGCAAATGTGTCAACGTCAAGAACGTGAAGAACATAGCCACTGATGATGATGAATACATCCCTTTCCCAACTATGCCGTGTACTTCTGCATCAAACCAAAGTCACCGAACCAAGATTCCATCAGGAGGTCTTGGAAGCAAACTTTTCAACGCAATGGTTTCACGACCTGTGGGCAGAGCCGAGATTGAGTCTAACCCAAAGGCCAAAGAGGCAATGCTCAAGGAGTGGAAAGGCCTTCGTGATCAAGAAGTATTCGACTTTACAATGGTTCGTGAATACGACGATGTTGTTGCAGAGGCCAAGAAGAACAAAAAGGAAGTACATATGGCCAGGGTCCATGGCATATGCGTGGAAAAGAATTACCAGCTGTCAGAAGACAATCCTGGACGAAAATTCAAGGGAAGAGGCGTTCTGCTAGGAAATCAGGTGAAGAATCAGCATTGGGAGGCAGCATTCTTCCAAGACTTGGGAAATTCCCCTGCTTCCTTCGAAGCCTCACGATGGGCAGATTTTTACGGATGTCTTCCTGGGCACTCCGTCAAGTTGGCAGATGCGATTCAGGCTTACATCCAGGCTAAGTTGAAGGGACCTTTGTGTTGGGTGGAGTTACCCACTGATGCATGGCCTCCGGAGATACAGTACTGGAAGTTCCGTCGCCCTGTCGTAAGACTCGACAAAGCCCTGTATGGACACCCTGATTCAGGCACGATGTGGGAACAACATTGTGACAAGAAAGTTCAAGAAATTGGTTTTAAGCCCATTGGAGAGGAATGGCCTTCTATGTATTTTCATGATGAGCTCAAATTGCTGTTGGTAATCTATGTGGATGACCTTAAGCTTGCTGGGCCCTCCGAAAATCTGGCCAAGGGTTGGGAAATGCTGCGCACTGTTCTGCGCATTGAACCCGAAACCGACCTGGGACTTTACTTAGGATGTGTTTTATCCCAAGGTGAGACCCAATTGCATAATGGTAAGAAAGTCAAGACCATAACTTATAACATGGAAGGATTGTTAAAGTTATCGGTGGAAAAGTATCTTGACATCATTGGTAAGGACACAAAATTGAAAAAGGTATCAACTCCAAGCCTTCCAGAGGAAACGAAAAGCAGCCCGTATCGAGCTCCTTCCGATGGAAAACGCAAAGTTGAGTGTCCTTGGTGTGCACATTCCTTCGATCCAGATATGCCTGCTCTCTCCGAGACTGGCAACTCACGTCCTGGCCAAGACAGTGAGACGCTGAGCCGTGGGAATCTAGCTCCGCATGCAGCTAGTGTGCTTATGAAGCTGCTTTATGCAGCCCGCATTGCGCGGTTTGACCTGTTGAGATCCATCAATGCATTAGCACGTAATGTGACTAAATGGACAAAGGATGATGACGCCCGTCTTCATCACCTAATGTGTTATGTCAATTCCACATTGTCCCTCAAAATGATAGGATGGGTCGGAGACAAAATTGAAGATTTATCGTTAGGACTATTTGCAGATGCGGATTTCGCTGGATGTGCCCAATCCTTGAGATCAACTTCAGGATCGCACTTACAAGTCCAAGGTAAGTTCACAAGATTCCCACTTGCTGGTGGAAGTAAGCGACAAGGGTGTGTTAGTCATTCAACCCCCGAAGCTGAAATTGTGGCTGCAGATACTGCACTTAGGACTCTAGGAATTCCCGCACTAAGTCTGTGGAAAGTCTTAGCCAAAGTTTTTCCTCAACTCCTGTTTCATGACGATAATCAAGGTATGATTGGTGTTGTCAGATCAGGACGGAATCCAACCATGCGTCATTTGGAGCGCACACATGGTATTTCCATTGCCTCCATGCATGAACATTTCCAAAAGGATCATTTTGTATTGATCTATGAAATTACAGCCAAAATGGCAGCCGATATCCATACTAAAGGATTCAAGAATCCCATGGCATGGAAGAAAGCTTGTATGCTAATCAATTTGTTGGAGCCTCAGGACTTGCAGAGCAAAGAAGTATTAGACATGTTGCAGCCTAGCACCGATGTCGATATGACTACTCGCCAAGTTTTCCAATCCAAAACTGAGGACATCCCAAACTTCCCATACACGGAAACCCCTATTTTGCCAAAAGAAGTGTATAGGAAAGGTTTGACTAGTAAAGAGAAGCTACAATACTTGCCAGGTATGGATCCCATTTTTGTCGTCAAGCAACCGGTGTTTTACCGTCCCAAGCCACCCGGCTTGATTGTGCCGCCAGATGTATTAAGATCCACATGGGTTCTTCTAAATGGTGCGTGGACAAAGGTCGAACACCGTGCATCTCCACCAGAGCAGGCTATCAGATTTGATAAGTGGGTTGAACGAGCGTGTTTTCAGTACCATTCGCCCAACAAGCAGCCGTTGATCCCGGACACTGTTTCACAATCCGTTTCAACGACTTCAACCCACCGGGTGATGTCGTCAAAGCACGTGCATGCCCCGCCTGCCCACTCGAGCTCACTACGTGACTCGTGTGCGTCAAAACCACATGAACGTGTACAGCATCTGACCGATTCACCAATGCTGATGTTCTCGGTTGATGCCTTGTTTTTAGATGCACAGACATCACCGTCTCAACACCCGAAATCCATTCACCAGTGCCTTCAGCCAGCCACACGTGTGATCAATACGCTTATGCGCCTTGTTCATGGGGGGAGTGAGGGTGAAGGATGGCATTCGCACAGTGAAAAGGGGCACCCACAGTCCACTTCAACACCTGGCCTATGTCACTCGCATCCGGAATTGGATATCAATGATAACATTCCGTTTGTAAAATCCACCCGAAAATCCCAAGTGTTAGGTAAGAAAAATGAAGATCATTGGCAGTGGGATGGGAAAGAGACATTGATCCGAATTCACAAAACGCCAAGAAGGCAAAACTTTGTACCACAGGATTGCGAAGACTGTCCTTGTGACCCTAGGATCATATGTGATGAGAGGGAAACCGAACAAAAGTTCAAAACTAACACTCGAGTGATCAAAGACATATGGAGATTCAAGGGCGACAATCATGAACCAACCAACAAGTTGAATGAATTTTGGACTGGAAAATCGACATTTAAGGTGCTCGCCAATGCTGAAGTGATTGATGGAGGTAAGAGCTGTAAGGTGAGTCAGGGAATAATCACGCTATGCACCAATTGCAATAACGTGAAAACTATTCCCATCACTGATGTTTTTGTCCCCTATCAATATCACATTGAAGTAGGCAAACATGAGGTTGACCATCCCAAAGTGTCGGTAATCCTTTGGAGAGAAAAGAAAAACAGAACTTTGGAATTTCAATTTTCCAAATCACCTTGTGACCTGATGACATCAAAGTATGCGAAGTTTTCCCTTGCGATCAATTTGATCGAAGTTCCTCAAGCAGTCCCATGCTTCGTCTTGTTATGCTCGGAAGAGAGAAACTGGTTTACGTTCTTGCAAAACAAAATGAAGGACGAAATGAAGTTTCATGTCGTGCCAATCACTGAAGATGACGACATGCTCTCTCCGTACGGAATTAGCAAAGCAAGGCGATGCCTTCGGACCAAACTTGATTCAGTGTTCTTTGCAGGTCCATGTACAGGAGGTTCACCGTGGAACCGGATCAACCGATGGGTGAGCGAAGCAACGACACAACTCATCGAAGCAAAGAAGCAGATCTTCTGGGCGATGTGGGAAGTGTTTGCAGCAGTGCTAAGTGAACTTATCAACATGGGATCACCAGCCTTGCTTGAGTTGCCTAGAGGTTGTGACTATTGGAAGGACCGTAGAATGACTGACCTTGTGGAAGGAACCGTATCTCATGAGCACAAGTTTGATGGATGCATGTATGGCTTGAAATCACAATTCCAAGAGACTCCCAAACCAATCAAGAAACCATGGAAGATTGTCACATGGGGGGTGTCTTTCCCAAAGCTTCATAGAAGATGTGATCGCCGTCATGACCATGCTGAGTGTGCCGGTAGGGAAACTCGCATTACTCAAGTTTACACCAAATGGATAGCCAAGATAATCATGAATGGAATCAATGATCATGTAATCAAGAATAGTCCATATGTGAACGTCAGAGTGATGAAGCGTTGGAAGCCGCTTGCATGTGATGACCAATTGAAAGCTGAAATGTCTCGTGATTCCGAGAATGTCCGCAGTCACCCAATCAAGACGGTGGCAACATCCGTTTGTGCTACTCGAGAGCTCGACGCCATTGACCTTTCGTTCGAGCGATCGCTACTGCACTGGTGCTTTTCGAGATTGACATCAATTTCGGTTCTTTTTTCGTGGCACTTTTCATCTTCGTGTCATCTGCTTTCTGAATTCGACTCCGACTGGTTGTTACGAGACCTACGGTTCGTACAACTATTTCCGCTGTTCGAACGGTTGTCACGAGACCTACGGTCCGTGCGACTTTATTCTGTACAAAGCGTGATGGCCGAAACACATGATCTGAACTCAGTAGGACAATTTGCTGGAAGCCGAATCACCGTTGCATTACGAGTGCTGAAGGGGTTGTCCGAAGGATCCATTGCAGCCAAGACTCCACCACCATTCCGAGACACCCGAGGTTCGAATTTTCGACTGATCTTGGATGAGGACGCAGCCAACCAGTGGATTAGGTTTGGTATGCCGCCTGCAGTTGTCTACTCAGCATACTTCGCGAACTCCAGACATACCAGTGAAGCCACTGCACAGGCCTTGGAGGTAGCATACAAGTTGTTGCAGAGAGCGCAGGACATCGAGAAAGGGTGTTCAGGATGGGAGTTTTTGTCAAAAGGGTCGAGATTCGTGAAGGTCTTTGCCAGCAGATGCCCATATGATGATGCAACTGTGGGACACTTCATGGACAAGGAGATCTATGACAGACTTGATGAGCTCTGGATCGTATTGACCAAAGGACATTTTCCCGAGCCTTTCGATGATCAAGCCACGGCAGCAGAATCTGAAGCAAAGATCCGAAACATGAAACAACTTTATCGAGGAACACCATCATTCAACACAGATCCGAGTGCCACATCATGGTTAGCTGTGACTAGGACAGCCGAGTACTTCAAAGTCATGGACGAGTTGACCAAGGTGAACCCGAAGTCTCCGTCTGACAATGATAGCTATTTGAAGGCAATGAAGCACATGATTGAAATCCAGATGAGGCACCTAGGACATGCATTGAGGTATCACAATGAGCAAAACCCTTCAGATCAGATCATCTTGCAGGATGTGATGGAGGATGTGGTTGCTTTCGAAACCAACCAACCGAAAGGGAGGAGTGCAGCCCAGAACCATTTCTTGTGTTTGTTGGCTCTCGGCACAACCCTTGAGAGACACAAGACCAGCGCCCGAGGAGATAGAAATTTGCCGAGAGTAGCAGAATTATCCGAGCTACAGTTCTCGATCCTCAAGGTCTTTGACATTCCCCTGGGAATCCTGATTGGGCATGGATACAATGTCTCGATTGCCGATGAAGGGGCCAGATATACCGAGAAAGAAAGACGTCACGCTTGCCATAGTTCCCTCAAAGACTTTACAACATCATTGACCGATACTCAAGCCGGAACAGGTGGCAACATGCACAATTTCGACAACTGGGATATCCCCCTGAACTTCAAGGATGGACGAAAACCCGACGAAGTTGACTTCTGGAACAACGAGGAGCCTTCATGGGTGAATGATGATACTTCAACTGGACCCAGCGCCCAGGATACATCCACTCCTACGGAGGGATCACAACCCAAGGCATCACAACAATCACAAAGTTCGAACATTCAACCGAAGAAGATGCCAAAATCATCAGCTGGCGGAGCCTCATCTTCGTCAACCCATGCAGCTTTCCGATCTGGGCCTGAAGCAACACATCAAGGTCGTACTGAACCAGAAAGAGATGAGAATTGGATTCCAACTGAAGACTGGATGAAGAGGAAGAAACCTTCAACCGTGGAAGTACGTCTCCATGCTGCTGAGGATTATGCTCGTGAGGAGCAGCGAATTGCATTCCTACGATCCGGCAAGGATTTTGTGCTATCCACCGTAGAGGGTCCTCACACTACTCACAAGTATGGATCCAATTTGATCTGGAAACAGTATTTGAGAAGATTGACATTTCATGCTGCCCTGTCTTTCAACATGCTGACAGAAGGTCAACTTGATTCCCACATGATCAATGAGAATGACTACGAATGGCTGAAGCTCTATCACTACATCATCACGACCACAGATTTTGTCAGATGCAAAGGATATCCTGTGACGGAGGTCCTAGCCATGTTGACACTGGGCATTGAAGATACGGTGGAGGGCGAGATTCGAGCCAAGCTCAAGAAGTTGGGAAACAAGATTGGACAGTTCATCATTGGGGATCCTTGGTTAGACAAATGGGATGAATTGGGAGGACAAGTGAGAAACAACAAAGCTCTCATCTTGACGGATTTGACTTACCAAACGAGATCTAGCTCAAGAGTCGTCGATGACATCGAGGCTGGGCTCGACAATATGGGTCTCTCGTCCATCAAGGTGTACCAACTTCCCTATGAATCTCTGGAGAAACCCGAGGACTTCTTGAAACTGGCAATGAATGCATTGACATTCCTACGATCCAACGCCAACGCGTTCTCAAGTGCCACTGTTCATATTTGGATCTCTTTCGCAGCACTTTTCAGAGGACAAACACGCATATTGATGCCAAGCGCAGACTTAATCACCAAATTGGCAGAGATCATCACGGAAATCAGCCAAGCAGCTCATCTTCCAATCTTCGTCAACATTCTGAGAGATGCCCGGTTTCTTGGGTCCCAATCTTCGATTGTATCCATGGCCGAGGAGCTTGCAAGAATCTTGAAGGAAAAGGGTATCATTCACTCCACCAATGAAAGATTCTGGAAACAGATATATGCTTGTGGACGTGAGCCCTTTTATTGGAAAGAAGGTGAAGGCAAAGAAGTCATATGGGCTATGCTTGAAAAGTCATTGATGCGACAGAAAGTCTTCTTACATTGTGCAATGGATCATGATACAGTCCATGACCTGAATGAAGAATGCGTCCATGTGAAGAACACCGGATTTGACATTGAAACCATCAAACGATGCACAGAACATCCACGAATTATTCCCAGCATTCGTGCTGGAGAGGTAACAGATGCTCAAGCTGGATCAGCAAACATCATTGGAGGAATGAAGCACATGAAGGATGCAGTCCAGAGGAGAGCATGGTCAGACATCCGACGAGGAGTATTCACCCCGGAGCCCCTGACAGATGTGGATGAGCATTGGGTCGAAGTGACCGAAGATTCCGAACTGATGTGCGAAGTGTGCAAAGGATTTCACAAAAATGATCTGAGATTGAACACCTGCACTGAGAACCGCACAAGATGTCTGAATTGCGCAAGCAACTGGACAAGAGCGGCAGTCTACGGTACTGAAGAAATTGGGATGGATGAATTTTCACAGGATGCAAGAGTAGCTGCAAGATTGCTCAACATCTACAATGAGTGCGTTGACTGGAGAGAAATGGAAGCTGAGAAGGACCTCCGTGGATTCCTGGTCACTGCGACACTTGCAATGCTTTCAGGTTACAAGACGACAAGCGATGTACTCAAACAGGTATCACATCGAGGTGCCATCCGAATGCCCGCCTACATGGTGAAAGGGAAATGCAGACGAGACCTGTTACCCCAATTCACTGTACAACGTGAAACTCGAACAGAGGACTGCGGAGGTGGAATGCACCGAATGCGATGGTTTTACAGACTGCTTTGGGATGGTGGAAACGTCGCTTATCATGACTACATGAAGACAGTGCTGACCAAGGAGGAGATCACATCGATGATCAATCCAAACGCCACAGCTGAGTATGTCGGCGACATTTTCGAATTCTGGCTTGGAATGCTTGACCTGGGTATTCAATTTCCTACTATGTTCGCTGGATGGGGGGCAAACCTTGACAGTTGCCTCGCAGGACTGGAAGAGTCATTTTGGCTATTCAGCAGTTCATGTCGACCTACCGACACCATCAACACAAAGCGAAACCGATCCAGGAAAGCATACATTCCACCGGTCGAGAACAACATGGTGATCACAATCTTGAGAGAAGCGGGAATCTTCGAACTACTTATGCAGAAGAAGATTACCAGAATGCCGGTTCTCCCGGAAGCCAACTACGACGACCATCCTGAGATGATTGAGATCTCTTCAAGCGATGAGGAGGAGAATGAAGTTGGCGAACCTGAAGACGAGACCACGACGCCTACGGCGCGGGGCACTCGAGCAGAACAAACTTCAGGAGAAACCGATGCCGGAGCCGGTGACATCGAGATTGAGGAGGAGGAAGATGACGTGGGGGGCCAACCTTCGGAGGCGAAGAAGCGCCGAACTGAGGTGCGGGACATCCGTGATCGATTTGAGAAGCTGATTGCAGATGCACAGAGTGTCCAATATGGTCTCATTTGTGGTGGAATGCATGACATTGATGAATGTACCACACCAGATGATGAGAAAGTGAGGGACTCCCTATGGCGCATGAGGTTGATCATGGATCAGAAGTCCAAATCTCCATCATCTTCGGAGAAATCCAATGCCGCGACAAGAGGCAGGAAAGACAAGCTCCCAAAGAACGTCATGCCACGAGGAAAACGTTGGGGAAGAACCAGATTCACTGAGAAAGAAGAAGTGACCAAATGCTTCTACAGTCAGTCAGCCTATATGTACGACATTGGTGATCGTGAAGAAGGAGGACAGTACTTAGTGAATGGCGTCGAAGTCAACCCAATTAGCCGAGGTGTGAAGAATCGTCACGAGCTTGACATGCTGATTGAACGTGCGGCTGAGGAATCCCCACCTGTTCTGCCGAACATTGAAGAGCTGAACGCTTGGAACCCCAAAGATCATGATGCATATGTGAAATGGCTTACCGAAGAAAGGAAACAACGTGGAGACAACTGGAACTTCAAGTACATCCAACCATTCACACATGGCCATAACATTGGTACACTTCAACTTGCTCGCATCAATGGAGAAGAATATCTGGGAATGGGCTGGTGTAGGGTGCATCGATATGGCGAGAATGAGTGGATGGGAGACAAGTGGGACAATCCGCAATGGATAGTCGAATTGTCGAAAAGATTCAATGCAGCGCTACGCCACTCCGTGGGTTGCGTCAAAGACAATCGAAACCACCGTGGACTACCATGCGATGAAGCAGGTTGGGTCAATGTCGAATCGATCTTGAAGTATGACAACATTTGGAAAGACCAACATACATTGGCTGGAACGACCCGCGTCAACTACCCAATACTTGTTGAGAGGTGGAACAATTTCCAGAGAGTGATCTTCACTGAGTACAAGCAGACGAAAAGGATCCGAGCTCAAGTGCTAGGACTCAAAGTCACGAAAGGTGAGTTGGAACACATCATGAACAACTTCAATGACGAATTGACTTCGAGACTTGAACGACAGACGCTGAGATTGGAAATCGGAACAGCAGATCGAGAGATTTGGCTATGGCCGGTGGCAATCCGTGCCCCTATGGCTCATTCAAGAGTTCAAGGAGGTGTGCACATTGAAGACAAGAAGACTTCCTATCAGATGAACCCTGGAGTCGGATATACTCTTGGAGGAGGATTTCATTGCACCACTTTTGACAACATCGCTCAAATCTTCAGAGAAGGACTACGTCCCGGAGGAGGAGGCGACCGAATCAACACGTTCTTCGTGCCATTCGCACCGTGGGACGTACGAAGTCAGTCGGTGCTGAGATTCAGGAAGATCGAACAAACTGATCTTGTCTACATCTACATCACGTACGACTCCCTTGCCAAGTTCTCCCCTCGATTGTCAGCAGACGGACACATTTTGGTCCAAGAAACAATTCCATTCGAATCATTCGATGCAGTTTGGTACTATGATTGCAAGGAAAAGGACTACTACCGTCTTATGATCACGAAGGGGAAAGATCAACTCGTACTTTCTGTACAAGGAGCAAGGAGAGTGGCCACCATTGAACGATTTGACAAACTCATTGGGAACATTGTGCCTGATGAATCATCACCCGATCTGGACGAACTTCGAAAGCTTGTCGATATCAAGACCGGTCACTTCAGTCATGCTCACAGATTGTTCCCTGGACATCCGGATTGGAATGATGCAATATCATTGTTGGCAGTCACTCATCATCCCAGCAAGGAGGACCATCGACTATGCCCCGCATGTCTGATGGAGACCCCTGCGCCACTATCGATTTGCGTGATGTGCAAAGGATTTTTGGTGAGTCACGGATGGAGGAAACGAATCAAGATCACCGTGGCTACAGTACCAAGTGCCGAATCACATCATCGAGAAGAAGATCTCAAAGACCATGTCAAGAAAGCATGGGAGGAGGTGAAGATCGATTTGACAGGTGATGGTGATGGCGACGAGATGATGCCAGATGATGATGACATCAACATGAAGAGTCCAGAACAAGAACCTCAACCAGAAGAGGGAGATGATGATCAAGCCTCGAAGAAAGGCGACATCAATGATGAGAAAAGAGACTTCAGAGAACAAGATGAGGTCGACAAGTTTCTCAACCAGGAAGGAAAACCGACCGATGAAAATGACGATGAAGAAATTGCGGTCGGTGAGATCAACATTGAAGAGTATGAGGCTGGAGAAGCTCGTGATGCAGTGATTGAGTACCCCAAGTGGATGAAGCGGATTGAGTTCGGATCAAAGGTCCTACCAATCGAGCCTTGCACAATTGGAGATGCTCAACCGGAGCTCATCAAAATCCTCCTGTTACAAATTGGATTACATATCGTCAGGATCTACAGACTATTCCAACGGAACTTCTGTGGTGACATCGATACGGCATGGAAACATTTTCAACAGACCCGAAAATTCAGGATGGACCTGGACTCAAGAGTGCCTTACCTAGGCGAGGATGAGAATGGTGAACTCATTGAACCAACTGCACAACAGATGAAAGAGCTCTACGAAGAGATCGGCCGACCAAATCAAAAGGACGACATCGGAGAAGAGGGATTCGTCAATGCATACTATGGGTCGGTGGTACTCAAACGACTTCTCGTGTATACCCTTGAATGCGGTTATACATATGAAGACTTGCAAAATATCTTCTTCGATGAAGAGATGGAGAAGCTGTCGAAACGTGACACAACGATGGATGAGATGAGGAAGACCACAGCGGCCCGCGACGCCCTTGACCGACAAGACGTCATGGTCAGAAGAATCATTGCAGGTGCATACAGGGTGAATGCTGTTTATTTCTTCAGGAACGTCGACTTTCAAGACACAATCACACTGAACCCAGTTGACATTGTGTGTGCTCTTCGTCCCGCACTTCGAAGAATATCACTTTTGCACCTGATCCTTCAAAATGGCCGACAATTACCACGACCTCTACTCCAGAAGCTGTATGATGCGATCGACGACTACAACCACATCAAACAACGGGACGATCAACGACCAAGATGGGGCATCCACATGACTGACGCCCACCTACTTGCGATTGCTGATACCCCAACTCCTGCCGATCGTGAACGTGCTAACCAAGCCGCTGGCAAATCGAAAGCAGCCCCGAAAGCGGCAACAGCACTGGGCAGGGTGTCAAAGGCGAAAGCATCATCATCAGAAACATGGAGAACAGTTGAAACCGCTCCTCCGCCAAAACAGGCTCCAGTAACCCCGCCACAGAAAGGTGGAAAAGACAAAGGAAAAGGTGGAAGATCTTATTCGCACCGTGGTGGAGACTGGAACCATCAGGGATACTATGGAAGGGAATATAAATGATAAATCGATATGACCTCTGCATAGGTCCTGATTGAACCTGGCGATGCGAGGATGCAATCATTGCTCGAGATTTACCTCTATTTCATTTCGAATGATTTCTGAGAGGACTCTGAGCCGACTAATTTAGAACCACACATTTTTTTTTGAACATCATTGCACGAGACGCTGAGTTTCTACAGCGGTCTACATCTCAACCGACGAAGGAACGGGAAGGTAAGCTTCTAGTTCCATAGTCAACTTTGTGTTTTGACTTCGTTAATTCACATGCTTGAGTGGGATTCCATGCTGGCTACGCCACATCGGATGAACCTCAATGCTAGACACCGACTACGTCGTGTCTACGTGCACGTGAACAGAACCCTTTTATCTTTTGGTAGAGATCGTAGCAAGCCGCCATGTAGACGTTAAGTTCTGAACGGACTTTAGCTCTCCATAATTCAATAAATGAACAACTGCAGATGTAGTGGATCAATTCAAGGGACACTCCTTAGCGCGTGGCCGACAAAGTTGGCCATGCGTGGGGGGTGCGAATAGAGTGTAAGCTACGGACCATTGTACAATATCACATAATTCAACACTCTAAGATCCACAGCCAAAGGGCATGACACTCGCCCTTTCGGCTCAAGACCCACTGCAGCGACAGAGAGAACAATAGCAATGCGGAAGCTGGCGCCCTTGTTGCGTCATCATTGGAACATCCACTTTGACATTGACGATTAGGACATAATCGGGCAAGCAATCCCCGATTCGCAAATTATGTGACATTATATTTATATATTATATTTATATTATATTTGTATTATATTTGTATTATATTTATATTTTATTTATATGATATTTATATTATATTATGTATACATATAGATATATAGTGATGTACAAAGTCCAGATGTACATGATTATGTTTCAAAATGACAACCCTCCGATGGATTCGCGAGGCCATCCTCGGCCAAAGCCTCGCGAAAGATTTCATTGGTTAACCCTGGTGGACCGCACGTGGAAGAGGCTGTGGGCGAAGTACTGCTGGTCACCCAAACTCAAAAACTTGCTCAAATGCCAAACGAAACCATGGTTTAGTATTGGATCTATAGTGATCTTTTTCTTGTCTTTTGGGGGTCCCTTATTGGGGTTTACTCCCAGTATTTGGGGGATGGGACTATTGAATCAGCATGGACCGTGGAACTGGCGTGGACTTCGTCGGGCCTTAGATTGCTGCAGAGATCGGGTCATTTTGATTCCTGGGGCCCCCTTCCAACAACCCAGGTGACGATCGAAAGCAGCATACGTTAATGATCGTTAATGATTGGCAAACTCAATCAGTTCAAAAACCATCCGATTTTGGGGGTTGATGATGATCGTATGTTTGGTATACCCTTTGAACAAAATGGGACGATGGTGATTCATCCCCCGGGACGATTGGAGCCCTCGCAGATTGCACGGCAGGTCCCAAGGGCGCGGATTCTGAAAACCGACCGAGCGGTGAAAAGTTCGACAGCATGACATGGACATGGATTTATCAATGCATCCATTGAGCGGAAAGATATGAAAAGATCATTGAATCATTACTTTTTAAATCATCTGTTCCTATTATTCCTGTTTCACACTTTCACGTGCCTCCGGAGTCCTGGAAAATTGCACACTCTTTACATGAACATCCCGCAAAGTAGAGGGATCACCCCCCCAGCGATCATTTAGAATCAGTGGTTGATAGACGGCTGGACCATCCACTGCCAGCGCTGCCAATGTAATTGGACATGGTATCTGTGGAAAACATCCTTTCTGATGGTTTCAGCACTCCTCTGGGTGGTCCTTTGAAACCAGGTACATTGAGGCCACGATCCCTGAAGTCTACACTGATCCGACCATCCGCTTCAATCGTCAAGTCAAGGACTGGGGTGTTGAGTCCGGGTTACCCAGGGGCAGGGACCAGACGATATCGGTAGACAGTCGACAGCGTGGTTGAAGACATGGGTTATTTTCCAGTAGAAAGGGATGGTAATCCCCGATTCATATGGTGTAGTATATATATATATAATATAAACAGTATATAAGGAACCCCAGTCATGATGGTGAGATGACCATACCCCCTTCTTTCCACGTAACTTAACCATGGCGCATTTTTCATTGGGCCTACTGTGTCAAAGGTTTCTTGCAGTTCGTAGCAGTGCGTAGCCACTGGCGTGGTTTCCAACCGCTGAGGTACACCATTGACGTGGGCGATCCGGAGGCCGGGAAAGTCAGACTAGATTCTATCCCCCAAAGCATATCAGCTACCAGGTATATGCTATACGGTATCACAAGGTCATCCTTAGATTCTAGATATTCTTGGTATTCCTTGCTACTAGCTGGTTCCTATCTGTTTGGTGAATCCATGAATATCCGTGAATCCATGTGATTAAAGCCATTTGGATCAAAGCCATTTGTTGAAGTCAACCGGTTTTTTCAGAAGCGCCCCTTTTATGGCGTCAACTGGAGCCCCCTTTGTGCCCAAGGAATGGCGCGATCAGCTTCCAAAGTTGCCCGAATTGGCCAATTTCCAGGCAGGTGCCATCACGCCATGGCGAAGGTTCAGAAATTTCACCAAAGGATGGGGATCATTTGGAGATGATTTAGCTGTTACATGTGGTCATTTTCTGTATGTTAAATAATCAAAGGGGAATGTTTTCTGTGGTTGTAAGGGGATATTGAAGAAAAATACTCTGATGAAGAGTTGGATTAAGTGATATTCACTGGATTGTTAAGGGTTGTAGTAGGAACTATTGGATGAAATTGGATGATATTTCACTAGTTGGGAACGGTCATCCATCCATTTTCATGGGGATTCATATACACCCATTAGATTAATTATATCTAAGGATTCCCTAGCAGACATGTTTGCTTTTTAAAGCTGCCACACATCACTTTTATCAGCCGTAGAGATTCAGCCTGAAATGGATCCAACATGGAGCAGGGAAAAAAACGGCGGGAATCCGACCTGGCACCCTTAAATCAATGGGACATAATGGGACAATATAACAAATTAATCATAAATAATAGTTAATAGTAATTAATAGGGATTCATAGTGATTAATAGTATTTAATAGTACTGTTTCAAATTTAATATTATATATATATAATACATATATATATATATATATCTGGGTAAATTTCATCACGACCTCACTGTTCTCCCGAGCCCTGGAATCATGGTTTACTTTAGGGAAATCATCCCCAAATGGCCGAACTATTCAGGTTAGTGAAATATTATAATTTTCCCAGATAAATAAATATAAATAATCTATGAGCAAAATAATCATAATTTTTCTATGAGCAAGGGCATTCCAGTAGGTTACCAGAGCATAGACTAATAGACCGACTTTTATGGAAAGCGGAGGTTGAAAAATCAAATGCAGTGCAATCTAGAGAGCTTTGGCCTGTGCAGTTCCCTGCTTGACTCTCGGGCTTGTGTTGCGTTTGTTCGTTGGATCTTTGTACATGCTCTCTACTCGCCCTTTGGTTTTTCCACCCATGTACGAGCACTGTTCAAACAAAGATATTTTCATGATATTTCATCCATTTTCATGAATGTGAATAGCTCCGGAGTTGTTTTCCACCTTTAACCTTCCTTGCTTTCCCTGCCATGGGTTTGTTTAAGGTGATTTTTTGCTTTCCCAACGGAAAATGCACCATTTGCGGAATCCAGAGGGAATATTCGTATTTTTGTTGGGGGGGTCTAAAGCAAATCCAAGTTTATGGAAGCTCAGTAGTGATTATATGATAGTGATTAATAGGGATTAAACCAAACATATGGGATCCCATGAATCACTATTAAACCATTAAACATTCATAGCGATTAATAGGGATTAATAGTGATTAATAGTGATTAATAGTGATTATTCGTGATTAATAGGGATTAATAGGGATTAACCAGTAGTGATTCATAGTGATTAATAGGGATTAAATCCATCTTTGTGGATCCCACAGTCGACGCCGCATCCGCAGTTGCCGGACCACATGCTGAACAACAGCCGACGCCAGCTGGAGGAGAGCGACCGATTATCCGTTGTGGGAATCCCTAGTAACCAACCGATCATGAAAAAAAAATGGCCCAGCGTTTGGTGGTCCCCCCCTTCCCCCCCGAAATAGTGATGGTCCGTATATATATATATATACACATTTGTGTGTATACGTATGTAGTATGTGTATGTGCAAATGTATACAGTATGTATATGTATGTGTATACGCATATGTCTATGTATCCCACCATACCATATGGGGGGGCCGTGAACACAAGACACGGGACGATACATATATATATATATATACACAGTATATATATATATATACAGTATATATATATACATATATATATATATATATGTATATATACATATATATATATACACATTATACTGTAGATATACATGCATATGTATATTTCTATACAGTTCTATGAGTTCCATGCCTATGTTTTATGTATATCAGACATCTCTCGATGGGATTTCTTATCAACAGTGACTCATCTCTGAAATCTCACATCTGTCCCAAGAACGATGAGTCTTGATGGTAAAATTGAGGTCCCCAATGTTAAGGAACCCTCCCATATGGGCCCTGGGTCAAAACCAAACACTGTACTGTAACACCCTGTAGCTACTGGGTAAGTGAATCTGAATTGTGAGAGGAGTAGCTATGGACCTGGTGAAATCATGACACAGATTCAGCTTTTACCCTCCGGTTATGACTAACATAGCCATGGTATAGATGGCCCATAGAATTAGATGGTTTACCGTTCTTAAACCTGGGTGGATCTTTCCATGGCTATGTTAGTCATAACCAGATGGTATATGAAAAAACCCGCTGGGGGATGAACTTCAACAACCAGTGAACCCACCGCCATTGGCAGGAGATTCCTCCAGCGCAAAGGTTCAGGCTGCCCGATGAGTCCAAGGATTCCAAGTATGCGGCCTTTATGGACAAGGCGATCTAATTCGGTAAGGGTTGGACTTCTTGATGGAGATCGGGCGCCTGAAATCAAGTTCTAAATCGGCTTGAAGCAAACACAACGTCTCTCGTTTGGACCAGCAGTGCAATCAATGGCTGGGATGTTACTTGTAGGTGCGCGCCTTCCAAAAGGATGAGGAAGAGAAGGAGGCCGGTGCTGTTCGGCTGGTGACCAGTTCAAAATGGGTATATATATATATAGAGAACCAACAGATCACTGGGTAGGTAGCGACTATGTTGAATGATTCTTCTAAATCTACATCAGTCCCCCAATGCATGGCATTGCATGGCATGGGGTGCCACATAGCAACAACCATTGAGCAATCCGCCATTGGTAAGGTAGCGAGCCCACGTTGAAAATGAGACGAATCTACCCATTTTCTTTCTGAAACCCTCGATTTTCGCGTGTTTTTTGATGCATGAACATCTGACCTGAAAAAATCTAAGAAGCGACGCCTTCAATTATGACCCTGGATGCCAAGATTTCAAATAAAATCATACCGTTGGTAAATAAACATCATATCCCAATCAATCCCATCAAAATCCCATGAATTATCCTATTAGTTTTCCCATTAAAACACAACAAACCCGGGGCCAGGCGCGAGGAGAAGCGATTCGACCCAAGAAGGAGGCGGAGAAACCAAAACGGGCGGAGACCCTTTGGTAAACTAACAGTTTGCGATGAAAATATGTACAATATCAATATTAATATATATATATATATATTAATACATATATATATACACATATTTTTTGATATATATATATATGTATATATGTATATATGTATATATATATATATATATATATATGTATATATGTATATATATATGTATATATATATATACATATGTATGTATATATATATATCAAAAAATGATAAAACATGAATTATATATATATATATATGATGGTATAATTTTACCTAATCTGGCTTTAACTATAGTTCTTCCATTGGCCATTGAACCATTGGGTTTGTCTTAGAACCGGATATCCAAAAATCCATTGGTTGATCATCATTTTTCGGGTTAAAACCATTTGGTGGTATAGCACATTTTCAGAACAACCCACAGTTTACTGTGGAACATCACCATTTCATTCGCAAAATCAACTATAAATGGGCAATGTTCAACAGTACCTCTGGGCTTAAAAAAGACCATGGATTCCATGTCCGCCGAAGGGAGTGACTTGGGGAACATGAGGGTTGGGTCCAAAATGCGTACTCTATGAACCATCGGTTTTGATATATATATATATGTATAAATTTATACGACACCTTTGTTGCTTTTGTTGGTATGTTTCATCTACAGCCCATTTTCAGGCTTCACTCAACCAATCAACACATATTTGAAAAAGAAGGCAATGCAGAAAGACATTTCTGCTGGTGCATTTGAGAGAGAACGCAAAAAGCTGCCGCCCTGCAGAGTGCGACAGCGATGGGAGTTAGAATGAATAATCTCAACTGTTCTCCACTGCCCCAGAAGTCTAGGACCTGGGAATTTAGATTCACTGTAGATGTTTCTGGATGGATGAATGAATAGGATACCAATTTACATCAACAGTTGCTGGGAATCTTTTGCGGGGTAAATAAGATGAGCAATATGATAGTTGATATGCCCCTTTTGGCTGGTTATAACCATATCATATCCCCATTTTCTGCGAAGAGCCATGAGCACGACAACTGGTGGCCAGGGCGTGTCACGTGAGAGTTGGTTCGATGATGAGTAGCGGCACTCAGATGACCGCGGAAACGCCAGTGAGGGCCACCCCAACAAAAGGCTGACACGATATGTGCCATGATCAAGAGTGGGATTTAATAATAGGAAATTGGCGATTCAATGGCATATGAATGGGGATACAATTGGATATAAAACCAACTACAATCAAATGTTGCATGAGATACTATGACATACCCAGATTTGGGGATGGTCCTGAATCGATCGAATCGGGGTTCATATATCCAGTATACGCAATTCCGAAAATAGTGGTGGGAAATTCAGACACCATAAAATTCCCAGTTTAACTTGACAGTGCCTAGGGTAAACGAACATAGATGTGGAAGCCATGGCCCATAAATTGGACGAATTACTCCATTGAAATGGTGGTTTTCCGCGTCTATGTTAGTTTGCCCGAGGGTAAGAATTGTTGCGTCCGATGCTTGGGGCACACTGTGCGGGCCATTCCTCGAGTTCTGCTTAGTCTGCTTAGTTTTGGCATCCATGATCTTCAGACTTGCAAAATCAAAGAACCTCTTGAATCTGTTGAATTAAAGTTTGCACACCAAAAATTAGTCGTTCAACCAGCAACCATAACCACCTGAAACTGACAGAGTGGCACAACTTGCCAGTTTGGTTTGTCTGAAACAGGCTGGTGGATCATCATTTTCCTCTTTCGTAAAATTCCTGTAGATTTTGACAACCACCATCACATTTCATTGTGAGCTGAGCTACAACCTATCATATTCATTATACATACATATAATTATATATAATTATATCTATCTATATATATATATAAATATATAACTATATATATAACTATATATATAACTATATATATAACTATATATATATAACTAACTATATATATATATCTAACTATATATATATATCTAACTATTTATATATATATCTAACTATATATATAACTATATATATAAAACTATATATATATACAACTATATATATATAGCTATATATATAACTACATATATAACTATATATATATATAAATATATATATATATAAAACTATATATATATATAACTATATATATAACTATATATATATATAACTATATATATAACTATATATACATATAACTAGATATATATATATAGAACTATATATATATATATACATACAATATCTCCGATATCATCTTTTCATCCTGACATTCCATGTCCCAAGCGGGTCACACCTGCGAATCCTTCTGGATCCTCCCGGCTCAAGAGATCTGCGCGGGACCTGTGCCTCGGGCCATTGTCAAAAGAAACACATCTTCCAGCGACGGGCAGCCCCAACACACCCGGCCCCTTCGGCAAGCCGATGGCCAAAAGTAACGGACTCGACTGACCCCTCAAGACGTGCCAAAGTTACATTTTTTAAACTGGACTTCTGTTTCACTGGACTTCAGTGAATCAGTGAAGTCAGTCAAGTCAGTGAAGTCAGACTGACTCTAATTCACTGGCCTTTTTTTCAAGCTGACACGGCAACCTCCCAACCTCCCGCTGCGCTTGATGGTGGTGATGGTGCTCCGATGACGGTGGACACTGTGTCTTGGCTGGCTCGCCGGGAAGGTCCGACATGCTGTAGGACAAACAACACATTGGAATTCATGATTTTGCAGGGTTTAAAGAAGCTGCTAGTGTGCTTCGCTGTCCAGGAAGCTATCATCCAAACACCAATCTTACATGCAAGACCCTTTTGCCGCCAATTTTGGACTTCTTGCATTGTGTCAATGTCGGCAGTTTACTCACCTTGCAAAACTTTGGAGCAGGTTCACTTAAAGCCTCCTTTTGAAATGCTTCTTCAACACTTGCCCTCCATCTTCATTGTATGAAGGTACGGTACTCAACTTTTCAATAGCTTGCAGGATTGGCCCAAGGTTGTCATTTAATGCCTGCACATGCTTGAACTAGATTTGCAAAGCTGCATGGTAGTCATCTTTTCCCCGACGCCGCATTCCCAGCCCCAAACCCATCCCCCATTCGTTTTGCTTACCCTCCGGTAATCAAACATGGCTTGCTGGAAAATTTCCCATGTATAGATGATTGTCCCAGCTATAAACCTTCATTTAGTGCGGGGACTTCTCAGCTAGCCATCTTTGAGCACCGGGGGTAATCTAATTATCATTCCACTATGATCTTATTCTCCCATTCTGAACCATTATTTATCTTCATATATTCCCAGATGCAGCTGTGGCAGGCATCCATCCCACTATCGCTGCACCCGGCCAAAGATGTCGACGCGTCCCAGTGTCTCTCAGGGTGCCATGGCACGATGGCACGATGGCACGGGCCAATGGTCAAAGCGGCCGAAGGAGGCCGAAGGCCACCCATCTTGTTCCTTTTGTTATCTAATTTTTGAACCATCCATTGGTTGACTTGGCCCCATTTGTTGACATAAATGGACTCATCTGATGACAAACAGGATCTGGATCTCCTGCACCCTCGGTGGCCAAGATCAAGAGGTGATCTGTACACCAGCTTTAGACAATTCCAGGAAGACATGTTGGAACAAGTTCAAGTACATTGCTCCTAGGCGCTACAGGTTGGATGTTAGATGTGAAGTGAAATATCAACGATGCTTTGTGATTTCCGCCTTCCTTCAGCCCAGTCCACCCCATTTGGTTGGACATTTCCCAGCCGTTTGCTGACTTCATGTATCATCAAACTGGCATCAACTTTTTTGGGCCCACTGCTTGAATACAAGTAAATGTACACATATTTGTATCAGAGAACATCTATGTATGTATATATATATAGTTTTAATGGATCCAATCTAGTTGTTTTTGTTCTTCCGCTCTTCCATTGACCATTGAACTATTTGGCCTGTCTGAAAATGGGGTACCCCAAATTTCCGCGTGTTCAAGCACACCCAAAATCCATATATTGTTGGTTGTATAAACATACATACCAATCGCATACATAATCACATATATATATATATACACATCCCCATGATCACTATACCCCTTCAGTATCCTTCAGTACATCAGGTTTCACGACGTTTTCACGTATCACGTTTTGCTCCAAGGGGCTTCTTTGACTATGACGAACTGGATAAAGCCTACGCTGCGCTCACCGGTGAAGCTGTTGAGACTGTTGAGACCAGTGGAGGCAACGCGGCCGGCAACGCCTGGCTGGCAACGCTGGGCTCGGTGAGCCGGGGGTTGTGAAGGCTATAAAGTTATAAGAATCAAGCTGAATGGAGACATCATATCATATCATATATATTATAGATATCATATACAGATATCATATATATATATAGATAGATAGATAGATAGATAGATATGAAATGGGAATATTCCATACTATTCCATCAAACATATCACCAACACGCATATTTGGAATTGGATTTCTCTGAAAATGGGCTATAATAACCACAAGAGTGGCCTTTTCACTTGGACCAGTCATTTAAGGTGGATTCCGGGGTAGCCAAACCATGGCAAACCATGGCAAACCCGGACGGGATTCTCACCAAGCAGATTTCATGAACAAAGGTGGGGATTTGGTCAAGAAAAAGGAGTGGATTTATTGGATTTATGGACATTCAACCTGTTCCCATCTGGTGAAACTTGAAGCATTTATTATGCGCTCAAAAGCCACTTCCAGGATCCTGTTGGAGGAAAATTATCTAGGTGCTATGGTGCTATCGTGAAGCCAAATGATCACCTCTGGAGCGTTGCACGGACATGTCACCGGCTTCATATGTGAAAGATATGTTGCAAAAAAAAGTCGATGACCTCCCAAAGCCATTGCTTCTCACAGCAAAATGCAGCAATTCGGGGGAGCTGGTCACAACTTTTGGCATCCCAAATCTAATCTACTCGGCGTTGCCAGGTGAGGATGAGGCAGGTGGAGGGAGACGACAGTGATGAGACATCTGATGGGATCAAACTGGGACACCATGAGTCGTTGGGTAAATTTGGACAACATGATTTAAATTTCTTGGCATGATTCAAATTTACCATCTTTGGTGGATCAATTTGAATCTGGGCGATCAAGAATCGGCATTGAACCACAAGGCGGACTTATGCGCTAGTCAATGCTGGTTTATGTGGTTTATGCAGCAGACAATTGGGGTACAGGAACAACATGGAACAAGAATGGCGGCTCAAACAATCTGTGGCCGACTAAAAACAATCCACCACTTCAGGATGCAGGGGAGTTTTTTTTTTGGAGGGGTTGTGCCTTCATTCGCTGCGAGCTTTTGATCTAGCGGCGAAGATGAGATACTGTGCCTGTTCAGAAATGGGGTATACCGGGGGAAAAGGAAAATGATGATCATTGATCATCTCCTAAATTTTTGGCAAGCCTAATTTGGACAAGCCACTCGATGGTTCCGACATATGTCAGAACCATCTGGTACGAAAACCGATATAGCCAAATATACAGTAGCCCTTGTTTTCCGCTGCTTTGAAGGGATTCTTCGTGTCTATCGTCCAAAGCTATTGAACTTCCTGGATTTCCCGCGGTTTCCCGGCCACATAAAGGACTATATACACACCTCTCTTGGGACAGTCATTCTTGGCCTTCAACTGGCCCCATTATCTCTCCATAAGTCCGTAACTGGGGTCACATTCAATCTGCAGGATGGGCTCGATTCCTTGTCAGAGGTTTGGCCAGGCCGGAAGCACTTCAGAGATCGTTGGAGGATGACATCTATGTTTTTTTCAACATTTTATCCTCCCCAAATTGGAGAACATATTTTTTAACCCACCATACGGGTCAAATGGGGGAAGAGTATTAATACTTTTCCGAGCTTGTTACTGGCTCTATTGCATTGTGTTTCTTACAACCCTCAACCATCCGTACAAGCCGATACAAGCTGATGACAGATGGGCCTTGGAGACAGCCCACAAGGGATCCCAACGGGAGAAATGGAAGGCTCAAACAAACCCGACTTGACGAAATGTCAGGTGTGGCAGTCCTTAAAATGAAGAAACAAACATCCTCATTTCGAATTCGATGTTTCCAGAAATGGTTTCTGCTTCAAACAACGTTTGAGTCAAACTTGAAGACACGCCCCTACCTGTTGTAAGTGAATCTCACCATCTCTACTGTTAAAATCCAAATTGATGCCAAATCTGCAATTTGTGCCAGTGAATTCTTCATGTTCGCAGCTTGTCCCCTCATTGCCGTCGACATCCCCTGCGTTTTTGGCTGAAACTCCACTTCTTTCTGTTGGAATCCCCAAGTTACCTTCCAATCCTTTTCTCCAGTGATTTCCTGAAAATCTACCAGATATTCTCAGCATTTTTTCAAGGAAAGGCCTCCCATGTTTCGCCATGTTTCAGCCACTCCGAAACGCTGCAGGCGACTTGCCAGGCTTTGGAGAGGTGGAGGATGACCTGCCGGACCTGGTTCCAGGCCGTTTGGGACTTTCTATGGTTGATGTGATGTTTATAGCAACCATGACCAGAAAAACAGGATGTTCTTGGGGAATTCACGAGAATGCTGCAGCGATTCGAGGTGAATTAGTCACTGGGGGGAAATGATATTTGGCGCAGGTTTAGCCACTTTTCCGCCCTTGTATCTGGCGCAGGTCCCATGGAGCAAGGCCCCATGGTATGGGAGGTGCCGATGGGGAAATGGGAGGTACACCAAGAGACCACCTGTCCAATGTCAAACCTCGTCAAACCTCTAACAGAACAGGTTGCACGCACAGACACAGACATGCATATATGATCGAATAATATGTATATACATGCATATTTGTACATACATACATACATACATGCATGCATGCATGCATGCATGCATACACATGTACATACACATAGGTTTGCAGGGAATCCCTCTCAAGCTGTAGCACCAATCCACAAGAGGCTTTGGAAGCTGCTCACATGACTTCCCTGGTTGCTAGGTCTGCGTCTTGCGTTTGTTGGTGAGAAAGGCTCCAGACTTGTTGCTGGGCTCAACCATCCTATGCCCGCTCATGTTGTCTCAGATGGGTGGCTCAAGTGCCAACCCGTGGATTACACGTGTATATGTATATATATATATATGTAAAATACATAAAAACATATTAATAATTACACATCAATATATATATATACATACAAATGCAATTATATATATATACACGTGCAAATGCAATTATATATATAAAAATGTATATGTATATATGATATATATATACACATCATATATATATATATTTGTAGATATCTATATATATATATATACATACATATGCATTTGTAAATGTATATGTACATATACATTTGTACAGTAAACACACACACATATATATATACATACATATATATATACATCTTTGTACATATATCTTTGTACACACACATATATATATATGTATATATACATACATATATATATATACGTATGTATGTGTATATATATATATACATTTGTATATATATATATTTGTATGTGTATATATATATATGTGAATAAATGCACATGTATATATGATATATATATATATATATGCACATATATAATTATATATATATATATTAATGTATAATGCTCACATTTGTAAATATACATATGTATATATAGGCTCGTCCAGGCTTCTGGAACTACCTAAACCTTGGGGTAAAGGGGTGGGGTGGGATGTTAACGTTCATGTGAACTTGCGGCAGCAGTTGATGCTACGCACACGCGGGGTGGGGGGGGTGGGGTGGGATGTTAACGTTCATGTGAACTTGCGGCAGCAGTTGATGCTACGCACACGCGGGGTGGGGGGGGTGGGGTGGGATGTTAACGTTCATGTGAACTTGCGGCTCGATGTTAACATTCATGTGAACTTGCGGCAGCAGTTGATGATGATGTGATGATGATGATGATGATGATGATGATGATGATAATGACCCTAATGAAACTTGTTAATTCCGCGACGAAATTTCGTCACGGAATGGACAAGTTTTACCAACCTAATTCAGGTTTAGGTAGTTCCAGAAGCCTGCACGAGGCTATATATACATATGTATATGTATGTATGTATTGTGTATGTATGTATGGTGTATGTATGTATGTATGTAATGTAATGTAATGTAATGTAATGTAATGTAATGTAATGTAATGTAATGTAATGTAATGTATGTATGTATGTATGTATATAAATGCAATGTACATGTCACCATGATATCCCCAGGATACCCCCCAGTGGTGGGGCTGCTCACCGTCTCCACTCTCGACGGACCACTGCCGTTCCGCCGTTCCGCCATTCCGTTGCCTCCTCCAAGGTCGGCACCTGTGCAGGGAATTTGTCACGAGAGGGAGCTGCTATTTGAGGAGCATGCTCAGAGGCGGGCTGGGAGCTGATTTCTAAAGGTGGACAGGCACCGTTGGGTTCCCGGCTGCCGGCCTGGGCGGGGTGTGTCCGGGTGTGCGGTGCCTCGGTGATATCGGTGGTGTCTCGGTGGTATCTCGGTGGTGTCTCGGTAGTGTCTTGGTGTGCCTTGGTAGTGTCTCGGTGGTAGTTCGGAGGTTTCTTGGTGGTATTTGGGTGGTGCCTCGGTGTTGTCGGTATCTTGCCGGTGTCTCGGTGGTGTCTTAGAGATCTTGCCAAGAGATCTCTTCAAGAGAGCTTGTGTAGGGATTTTGCCAAGGGACCATTTGTAGAGTTCTTGTACAGAGAACCTGTATAGAGATATCTTGCAGAGATCTTACCAAGGTCTCTTACAGAGATCTTGCTAAGAGATCTGTTATTAGAGAGCTGAAACCCGGATCTTATTCCGAGATCTCCTGCAGGGATCTTGTGTGGATATCTTTTGCAGAAACCTTGTACTGAGATCTGAGATCTTGCCAAGAGACCTCGTGGAGGGATCTTGTACCACTGACAGAGACGTGCCGTAAAGATTTTGACGAAGGGAACCTCACAGGATCTCTTCCACAGGTCCTTCTACGGAGATGCTTGGAAAACGATCTTGCACAGGAGCTTCTATGTAGATCCTGTCAGGGAGATCTTGCGCAGGATCTTGTACACAGGAACTTGCAGAATCTACCCGGGTATCTCTTCGTCATGTTCTTTGCAACACTGTTTGGGGTCTCTTGCCGGGATATTGTTTTTACGGGTAGCGCCGTTGTCCCATGTTTTGTCAGGCTCAATTGCGAGCTTGACACAAAGGCAGGTGCTCTCTTTGTGGTCTCTCGGTGCTGTCTCGGTGGTCCCTTGGTCCTTGGTGGTGTCTCGGTGGTTTCTTGGTGGTGTCCCTGTGGTGTCTTGCAGGCGACAGCTGGCGTCTTGCTGTTCGTTAGTGTTTTCATGCGTTTATCATGAATTGACAAAAACGTGAAACCTTGCTATTGGAGTTGTATGCAGGGTTAATGGGAAATATATATCATGGCTTGCAGATATGGAGATGAAAACTCTAATTGGAACGAAGCATTTTACACATCATTATATAGAAGTGTGTTCGATATGTGATACATACTGACATAGTATCTGATGTACACATAACTGGGTTTAACCTATCTAATCTAGTGCAATCTCATTTCATAATTTATGCCAAACGAGGTTTTCGGAGGGACAAGGGGAGCAAGACTGACAGAGGTGATGGCAGCAGGTTGGGATATAATGAACCCCCAAAACTAGCTATAACTATGATTACAATATTTTATATAGAAATATATTATATATAAATATATAATATACTATATATAAATATAATATATATAATATATATATATATATGCATATGTATATATATATGTATATAAAGTATTACCTTGAAGTGTGCCCTGAAGTATGCCTCAGGGAAGGCGCCATGCCTCTGGGTTGTTTTTTGTCGAGGCCAGATGATTCGCCAGAAGACTGGCTATGCTTAGATGGGCAGTCGGGTTATGTGCTGAAGGCGGGTCAGCTCAGCTCATGACTTTCCCACATGGCGATCAGAACTGGGCTTGGTTTTCAGACCCAGTTCTCAACGTAGCTTATGGATTACTATAATAATCCATAATAATCCATATATGTTGGGAGTATACCATCCACAGCATATAATCAGACATCATGTTTATAATAACCCACCATGTATAAGAACCCATATTGTATGATTTACCCTCTGGTAAATTAACATAGACCCTGAAAATAACCAATTTTTAGAGGAAACTAATCTTCCAACCCCTATCTACCAGGGTCTATGTTAATTTACTGAAGGGTACATATTATTATATGTTGGGGATTATCATAATCCATGAGCTGGTAATGTGGCCTGGTCCAGCAGATCGTCCGAATTGCAGCCAAATTGTTTCTTCGGATGCCCTTGTAGCCAAGAAGTACCGCCCAAATTCACGGATTACATAATCATCATTTTTCCTACTGGCATGGCAGTTTTTAGACACTCCCACATATCATATTCTTGAGTTAGTTGTATATATCAAAATTCCATATGATCCCCATTATATCCCCAATCTTCATCATTTTTCAGAGGACAAGGTTCTGTTGTGGACGGATAGCAAGCGCCACAGGATGGTAGTCGGAAGGATTCTCGGCTTGGGATGCTGGTGAAGCCGTTCAAGCTGCAGGGGGTGCCACCAGATCCTTGGCTCGTTGGGCAGCTGACATGGCTCATGGCTCAACAATGAAGCACCCAAACTAAGATGAAAGCCATGTTTTTTTGGCGTTGTTTCTTTTTTCCATTTGTTTATTTATGTTTTACTTCTTTAGATTTTTCTCTTTGAGCAGATACTCTACCTTTTTTTCTGACCGAAGTCAACCCAGCCGTGGAGTTTCAGGACTACTGCCCTTCAGTGCTTCTGACACTCAAAGACGGCTGGAGGAAAGCACGCTCAAGTCGTCCAGATGCCATCCATCATGGCCACCATCGGGAAGGGTTGAGATCGATTTGCCAATCGGTTGATGTCCTTAAAGAATAGTTGATGTCCAATCTGCTTGGCAAAATACGTCTATCATTGGTAGTCTGACTTGCCCATGGTTGTTGTTGCTTGATTTCCCTTTGGCCGCTAAAAACATGGCCATCGCAACGGAATATCCCAACTTGGGTTACTTAGTCTTGGTTGTTTCAGATATCCCAAATTGTAGTGATATTTCCAACATTCGTTAGGTAGACATCTCCTATGGTCGATTCCATCTCTTCGTATGTGCTAGTCTCATGTCTGCTCCGTCCCGCGCCAGCGTTGTGGCAAGGCGTTCCCCTGCTGCGGCCCAATGCCGTGGGGAAGCTGCGACAGTTGGCGGAAGACGCGGTGCCTTAGACTATGGAGATTTAGTTCGCTGGGAAAATCATCGAACTAGATGGGGATTTTTCCAGAAGGCCATGTTTGAAGGATGCTTGCGGGAATAGCCTCCAGTAAACTAGCAGTTCGCCATGGAAAACAACAGGCAATTCATCTACTTTCATGGGTAATTTTGCATGGCTATGTTAAAATACCAGAGGGTAATCATTCCACTAGTTGGGTGTGTCATGAAATATAACCAATCGGTTTATGGGGATATTTCATGGTGATATCACAGGAGATATTGATTTTGGGTGTGGAACCTGAAAACTAAGGATTTGATGCCCAGTTTTTTTTTTGGGGGGGGGAACATGATGATCAACCAATGAGATATTGGGATATACTATTTAGTTCACTTTATTTGCGTAGGAACCACTTTTTGAGGGGCAGTGCTTGAGAACAATGCTGAATATCAGATCATATTTCCGAATGCATTGCAATGAGCTTACGTCGTTTTCCGTCACTGGAATGATGGGAAATGGATTCGGGGCATCATCTATAGCAGGCCTTCAGCTTCAGCAGCTTATAGCTTTGTGGAAGGTGTCTGCGGCCTCCACCTGTGGTGGCTTTGACCTGGATATCTTTGAAAGTGAATACCAGAAAGGAGCGGCCAGACCTCGGTCCCGGCGCCAGGATGTTTCTGGTGAAACAAATGGCAGGTGAATATAAAATAAGATGTATAAGATACATGGATTCTATCACATAGGTTTATGTAAATCTGATATGACAGAGATATGGAGAGAGATGCACATATGGTTGCAAACATACATATACAATCATACACATATACATAAACATACGTATATATATACATACATGCATATGCATATGCATATGCATATGCATATGCAAATGCATATGCATAAACATATATATATACATACATATGTACATGTACATATACATATACATATATATATAGGTTTCCCAAAATGGGGGTACCTCTGAATCATCCATTTCAATAGGATTTTCCATCAGAATCCCCCATTTATGGACCCCCCCTTTCCCTGCGCTCAGCAGGAGTTGAAACGGTGAGGTCCGAGCAGGGCTTCTTTGCACAGGCGGGGCCATTCTATGGTGCTTTGAGTGGTTTAGAAAAGTTGGACACATGGAAATTACCCTCTGGTAAACTAACATAACTATGGAAAATCACCATTTTTAATTGGAAAACTCACTATTTCTATGGCCATTTTCATAGCAAACTGTTAATTTACCAGAGGGTATAAGGTAAATATGGTCTATGATATCCTTGAACACACATTTCCATCTTTCTGAGGACCGCTGTAGATTTGAAAGATCTACAGAATTGAGTGAAACTCCTTTCTTGATCTCAAATGCTTGACGGGTTTGCTACGGCTTTCCTCAATTCATGTATATATATATATGTACTGTGTATATAATATCGCCACTGTATATAATTGTCTATCCCAATATACAATCTATACATATCATGTTGGTAAAGCAATCATAAACCACCCATAGTTTGATGGTTGGAATCCCATCTCTAAAAATGGTCAACTTGGGGCTGGTGCATCCCTCGTGCGCGAGGCAAGATCCTTGTTGCAGAAAGCAGAACGGGCTGCCCCTTGACGCCACCAGGATCACCCATCTTCGGTATCCACTAGCAGTCACTAGCATCCTGGGTAGGCGTGTACATACGTATGGATATATATATATGTATACACACACACACTGTATATATATATATGTATTGTATGTGTGTATATATATATATATTTATTTATTATAATTACGCAGAATATCTAGACACAATAGATGCATAAACTCAGTCTATATACACATATATATATATATAACACAAACAAAAAACACAACTCTCTCTCTCTCTATATATACATATACACGCGCCGATGATGATGAAATCATCACCTAAGTGGGGTCCAAATTGGATGGCCTTTGGCACGTCTTGGACAATCTCCTTCGAGACCACCTGACTCCATTTATATCAATGAAACCTGGTTCTGAAACCACTCGTCATGGTTTCAAAACGTCAGGCAAGGAGGTGTTGAATTATGTTGAACCGTGCTTACCTAGATAATATGCATACGGAATATATATATACATATACTGGTTGGTGGTTTGGAACAGCCGTGATGCTCGAGCTCCTCCCAGTGGTGCGGCTGGGACGTACCAATCCTCGAGCTTTTCGTCTCTCATCGTTGGCCATGGCAAGTGGTTCCTACCCCATGGAGTTTGGAAATGTGGACAAAGGTCAGTTGATTACCCTCTTGGTGGAGCCACTGATTTTTGACCCCTCTCATGATGCTCATCAGGTCAAGGTGGTCCATTCCGGTGCAGTTTGCTACTTTTCTGGATTGCTGCCTGCAGGATTCATGCGATTTACCCTTTGTGATGTGGAAGTGGTGCGACAGTTCCCGTGTCCTTTGGTTAAGACCTCTGCCAAAACAAGGGTTCTTTCTCACTCCCCTCCTAGCTGGGTTGACATGCACAAAATGATTGATGGATGTTGCGGGATTGGTGGAATTTCACATGGAGCGCAAGCAGTTGGGGTTGTTACTACGGTTGCAGTTGATTCCAATGTGTTGATGACTGATTTGCATAAGAAACATTCAGGTGCCGAAGTCATTACAGGTGATCTGGGTGACATTTCTGTCATCGCTGAAGCGTGGAAGAAGGCCGATGGGGCCCAGATACTTTCCGCCGGGTTCAGCTGTCAGCCGTTCAGTCGCCTTGGGGATCAAAGAAGTGGTAACGACCCCAGGTCGGAGTCCCTTCCGAAAGCCTTAAAGGCTGCCTATTACCTGCAAAGTAAGGTGGTCCTGCTCGAACGTGTCACACCGGCAGGTTCAGACAGATTCGTTTCTCAATGCCTCGATCATTTCATCAAGCTTACTGGTTTCAAGAAAGAGCAAATTGACCTTCACCTTCATGATGTTTGGCCTTGTCGCCGCTCACGAACATGGTGGTTGCTCACTGATCCATGTCTAGGTGGAGTAGGGTTGCAAAGTTGGTCTCCCATTAGTAACTTGCCTATTGTCAAATACCTGATTCCGTATATAGCTCGATGGGATCCAAGAGATGAGCTGGCACTGTCATTGGATGATGCTGAGAGGCTGGCCTTTGGAGCTGAGGATGGTAGGTATCCTGGATTCATGCTTTCATCTGAAGGGGTATCTCCAACTGCACTTCATGCCTGGGGTTCGCAGTTGCGCCCTTGTCCTTGTGGCTGCCGAGGATTTGCATTGTCTGAGAAGCGCCTTCAGGAGAAAGGTTTGTTTGGGCTGTTGGTTCAGTCACAGGCGGGTCATGGGCCTCCTCCATGCCTTAGGCACCTGCATCCGAATGAAGCGCTGGCCCTCAATGGTATGGATTGCACAATTGACCTGGGTCTTAATGTCCGGTTGTCCTTGTCTGGAGTTGGGCAGATTGCAAGTCCCTTGCAAGCCGCGTGGGTTTTGAGTTTCTTGGTTTCCAAAATTTCGATTCTCAGGTTTGGGTGTGCCCCTTTTCCGCCTGAGACACAGCTGATTGCTTTTCGTTCATGGTTGCTCATGAAGTGTTCTTCCATGTGGCCATGCAATGATGTTGTCGTCCAAGACAAGACACTGCGTGATTTGGTTGCTTTTTGGCAGGATTACAAGGAAATTCCTCTCACACAGTTGATGCTCTGTAGTCATTGGCCTGCGCTGAAAGCTGAAATGATTTCCATTGCGGCAGTCTTGGACAGCATCATTTGCAGTCATTCGGGGGCCGTGGCAGCCTCTTCTGACTTTGAGGCTCCAGAAACACCTTGGTATGACCAGCCCATTGCGGATCCCAAATGTGATCTGTGTTTGCAGGTGTCTGTTTCCATGGTGACTTTGATTGATGTTGATGGCAGTTCCTTTCCTTTTGGATTTCAGGCAGGGTCCACCATTTCTGATGTTTTGCAAGCACATGCCAGATTAACGGGCCCTTTGACCGTTCAACTTGTCTCTGATGATCGGGGGCATTTCCTTCCGTTCAACCAAGTGATTGAGCCGGGACAAGCCATTCTTGTTTTCTTGTCCAAATCAGGTGAAGGTGAACATTTCTCAAATCGTGCGCCTGAATCTGAAAGCGATAGGGATGCTGCTCCCCCTTCCGTTGGTGATGTTGATATGGGTCCTGGCCGCCCTGATGGCATTTTGAGTCCCTTGCCTGTTCCCAATGTGGCTGCTGCAGGGGAATCCGGGCTACTCCCTAGAATGCCCGACGAGACTTTGCAAGCAGATCTGCCATCTGATGTGAAAAGTGGTGCCTTACCCACCAGTGTGATTTCGCCTACTGCAGTTTGGACACAGCAGTGCCAACCTGAAGGTGATAGTGAGTTCAGTGCCTCAGAACAAGGCAAATTGCCATCGCTGTGGGGCTCTGTACAGGCGCTCCTTGGGCTGACTCAGCAACAGTTTTTGCGATTGTCTGTACCTTGCATTGGGGATTCAGCAAAGTTGCTGTCACTGCGCAGCCAAGTTGTCACCATCAATGAACGCATTCAATTGTTAGATGTGCAACAAGGCTTGTGGGCTGATGATGAGATTGCCTTTCACTTGAAGCAACTTGTTGAGCAGTTTTGTAGTCTTCCCAAGGTTGCTGACACTGGCAAGGCCAAAGTGTGTGTCATTGACCCACTGTTGTTGGGTGCTTGGATCTGCGGATGTGGTTTCCCCATTGAGGATTGGGCTAAGTGTCATGTTGATGTTCTTCAGTCCAGTATCCAAGTGATTGGTGTGGGTCGTCTGGACACGCATTGGATTCCATTTCAGCTTGTCCCCTGTGGGGTACATGCCAATATCTTCACCTGGGATGCACCTTGTCATGGTCATGAACGTTTCAACCAGGTTTTGGAACATATTGGAAAAGCGTTAGGCTTCGCTTCAGTATTGATCAACCGTCAGCAGAGACTGGTTCCGGTTTCCACCAAATGTGGGGCTATGGCCATCCATTTCCTTCATGGAGCGTTACATGGAACTATGCTGCCCATTGTGGCCAGTGAAGTTGATGTGGTTCACACCATGCTTCGTGAGCGTTTTCATAATGCATTGACACAACGTGGTGTTGCACACCGACCGTGGATCTGGGGTAGTGGGGATGCTGATGATGATCTTGAAGGGGAATGTGGGCCACTCCCTAGATTGCCCACCAGCGTTGAGCAGCCTGAACCGGTGAGATCTACTATTGAGTCCTTTACTAGGGAAATCAGGACAGAGCCTGAGTCAGTCGTCCTTTTTTCTCCTGTTGAGTCTGCTGTATCTGAGGCGGATCCTTCCATGTGTTTAGGAACCCAGTCTTTGCCGGCTGCGGTGCCGATTGCATCCGATGAGTTGAGCCTGTTTCAACTCCTGGCTGCTGATTGCCAAATGCTGAAGGACTTTGAGACTCCGATCATTGAAGATTTGACTCGGTTGGGGTGGCTTCGTTCTCAACTGATTTCCGTTTCTGATCGTTTGGCCATTCTTTCTCGACAGTATGGTATCTGGGCTGATGATGAAATCCGATTTCACCTGCATGAGCTTGCAGCAGTGTGTGCAGCAATTGGAATGACTGATGGAGATGTTCACAGGCCTCTGGTTATTGACCCCTTGCGATTTTCCTCATGGTTTGATGGTCGTTCATTGCAATGTTCCCAATGGGCTCAGTCTCAGCGTGATGTGTGGGTCAACCAAACCAAGGTTATTGGAGTCTTCAAGTGGGATAAGCATTGGTTTCCTGTCCTGTTTCTCCCTGCTGGGGATCATGTGACTATTGTTCTTAGTCATCGACATTTGCAAATTCCTGCCAAGCTTGTGAACATGCTGGTTGACATTGCTTCGGGCCTTGGCTTTGAGGGTATTCGATTCCATCATGAAATGCCAAATTTCATTTGCCACTCAGCGTGTGGAGCAAGTGCCATAGATTTCCTTCGTCACAAATTGCTGGGACTCTCTGTTGCGGTCAAATACTCGCAAGTCTGGAGTCTGCATGTCCAGTTTCGTGATTTCTTCCGACAAGCTTTGCTTCATGAGACACTGGTGAGTAGACCTTGGGTTTGGGCCTCTGGTGCTAGTGATTCAGAGGCAACAGAACGTGAATGGGACTCTGAGGATGGTGGGGCCACTGGCTCTGGTGTCCCGCAGCCAACAACTCCAGTGCCTGCTGCTTTGCCGACCATCATCACCATCTCATATTTGTATTGACACTGAGGATCGCATTGCTTTGATTGTTGAACATGGCAAGGATATGGGGGATGATGAAATCAGATTTCATCTTGCCACCTTGCTGAAACAACGTGGTGACCGTATTTTGGTGGGTCACGAAGTTTTACCCATTGTCCTGGGCTTTGAGGGGATCAATTTTTTGAACTGGGATGCCACAGGACACATTGTGACCGAGAAGTGGTGTCAGAGCTTTCCACAGGTCAAAGAAAAAGGGCATCAGATTGTCGCTGTCGTGCTTGAAGGTCATCATTGGATTCCGCTTTGGTTTGTGCCTGGAGGAATGGTGTTGGTGATACACACTTTTGATGACATTGTTGATTACGACATCTTTGATGGTAAGCTGCGTTGGATGGGGCTTCACCTTGGTTTTGAGGAGGTTGTCATTCATCGGGTTCCCCATGGACTTCCCTCCCACACTTTGTGTGGTGCCCATGCTCTTGCTTTCTTGGCACATATTCTGTTGCAAGCTGATTTGCCAGAGGACATTGAAGAGCTTGATGCCATGCGAGTCAACATGCGTGCTTCATTTGTCCAAGCCATGTATGAGCGCACTACCTGTATTTGTCCAATAGTCTGGGGATCTGGGGGCTCTGGAGCCCTGGTGAAATCATTGTCGGCTGAGCTGTGTCTCCATGGAGTTCCAGAAAACCTGTCTGAACAGCGTGCCTCTCAGGCTATCAAGGCTATTGGTAGTGAACAGTTGCAGCATGCACTCCAGCAAAAGCAGGTGTGGCGCCACTTGAAGGCTTTGGCTAGTAATGTTAGTTTCAAACTGGTATTGCCAGCAGAGCTTGATGCAACCATTGCCTCCAACAAAGGCAAGACGGTTGGCAAGAAGTCAGGTAAGGTTTCCAAGGCGCCTGGGTTTCCGCTGCCGGTTGAATTGGATCCAAGTCGTCTGGTTGTCCTTGAAGGCACATTTCGATGTCAACAAAAGGTTCTGCCACAATTGTCCTTGCAGCAGATTGGACCGATTAGTTCAGGCTTTGTTTTGATGACACCCCAAGAAGCTGAACCCTACTTGAAGGCTGGTGTTTTAGTCTCTCAAGAACCGCTTGCTTTGGTTGTCTTTCACAGGGCTGACTTCAAGCTCCAATCTATGCTTGCACAGAGCAGAGTCACGGTTCCCTGTCGGTGCCTGATGGACAATGAACCTGTGTTAGCTGAGGCCACTCTGATCCAGATTGGGGCAAAAGTTGTTGAAAAGTTTGCAGGCAATGATCTCATTTCTCTGGACTCACCTGATGTCCGCACCATTCGTGTCTCTGTTTTCAGGGATGAACTTGATGATTGGGATGGCTTGGTTAAAGCTCCAGTTCGGTATGTGGTTGCTCTCTTTCCTGAACTTAAGCGCTGTATGAACACGGGGTGTTCCTGTAATGCTTGGCACAACACAGAAGACCTTCCGATCCGGGAGCCCATCTTGGATTTGTGGAGACGGCAATTTGTGAAGTTTGGCTTCAAACCAGTTGATGCGACCAAGGCTGACCTGTTTTGTGTCTCTATCCGCCTGCCAGCATGTTTGTTGGAAAGAGTTTTGACTCGCAGTGGTAGTGCAGGTGCTTACGTAGAACCTCGCTCAGCTGATGGGCAGCGTGTCCTCCAGGAGTACATGGTGATCTGGACAGGTAAGATGTCACTGCAGGAGCTTTCCCATTTGAAGCAAACCAACCCGGCAGTAGTAGGTTTGGCTCGTGTCAATGATCGTAGGGGACTTCGCGTGACTGCAGCCCAAGCACAAGAGGTTCATAGAGCAGTTCGTCCTGATTCTTTGTTTTCTTTGTTTCTGCCGTCTGGGGAGCGAACCAATTACATTGTGGGTCCGTTCCCTTTTGGACTTGATCGACAGGCTATCAACCGAGCTATGAAGCATGTTCAATGGCAATGCAAACCTCTTCAGCCTGCGGCCCCTCAGCCAGGGAGAGGTGCCATGTGGGTAGTTCAAGCGGTGGATGAGCCTCCTAGTTCCATTGTGCACACCAGTCATGGGGAAATACTTATTTCCAAACAGAAACCAAGTGAAACCACTGATCGGAATGACATTCCGCAGCCCATTGCTTCGGCACTACGTTGGCCCTTTGTGGTGGTGGCCCCAAAGAAGATGACCCTTGGTCCAAAAGTGATCCCTGGGGGAAGTTTCAACCTGTGACAGTTCCTCGGGCTGCTCCCACGGCTGCTGAGAGTGTTCAACAAATTGAGTCGCGTATCCAAGCTTCGATCATGGCCAAGCTCCCGCAACCAATGGAGCAGGATGACTTGCCTGACCGTTTAGGGCTTCTGGAAGAGCAATTTCAGCAGATGGTGCAAAAGCAGGTGCTCCTGGATGGCCAAGTCCAAGAGCTTTCCACCCAACAGGCTCAGAGTACTGCTTCTCTGCAGTCACAGATTTCTGTCCAGTCGCATCAGCTCCAAGGGCAGATTGAGTCGCAAAATCAAAGTATCCAAGCTATGTTTGAGAATCAATTGACCCATATCAGAAGTTTGCTTTCCAAAAGACCGCGTGAGGATGGCGAATGATGGGATGGGCATGGCCAATGGTTTCACTTCATGGGTGCCTTCGCAATGATCTTGGGTATGTTCATGCTGTGTTGTGTTGGCCTTTGCCCATTTTTCCTTTTTGGGGGTTTAGTCATCTCTGCTGGATCCACTGCTGTGCAGAACGTGTGGTCCCGACTGGTTGTACTGATGGTATTTTTACCAGTGGTTCGGATAGGTGAAGCTGCCAATCCTGGCCCAGAAGATGCTATGTTTGTTTTGGGTATTGCAAGTCCTTCTGGTTTGCGAAGCAAAGCTCCTTTTGTTGCTACTCAAATGGCCCATGGGGACATATGGGCATTTAGTGAGACGCATTTATGTTCCAGAGAATTAAGCTCCTTTAATGCCGGTTTGAAATTTGCCAATGCGCCGTTTGCTCCTATGCTAGGTGGGTATCCTGTGCCGGTTTCCAAAGATAATACTGGTGCGTGGAAGGGGGTTGGTGTTCTGTCCAAGACACCTGTTCGGCATATTCCCCAGGATTGGCCGAAAGAAGTTGCCCAATCTTCCAGAATCATGGTCATGACTCATGACGTCCTTTGTGGATCAGGTTTGGCTGACTGGTGCTGTAGTTTATGGGGAACCAGATAGTAAGCATTATCCCATGCGCTTGCAACATACTGAAGCGTTGCTTCAAGCTGCCATTTCGTCGGTTGGATTTCTTGCTTCTGGCCCGCGTTTCATAGCAGGGGACTGGAACGTTTGTCAGAGTGAGCTTCCTGCTTTTGATGTGCTTTCTCAACTTGGATTCAAGGATCTGCAAGATCTTGCTGAGGAGAGGTGGGGAATTCGTCCCAAGGCTACCTGTAAGTTTCGGACCAGAAAGGATTTCTGCTATGTTTCACCTGAACTTCAGGCTTTGCTGTCGCATGTTTCGGTGATAGAAGACCTTTGGCCAGATCACGCAGTGGTCCAAGGACACTTTCATAGACTCACCCAGTCTGTACCTCGGGATGTTTGGCCCAATCCTAAACCTTTCCCTTGGCCGGCTCATTGGGATGTACCTGTTGATGTTTGGAACAGTTTGACTGGTGACGTGGATGCCAAATACTCTCAACTCTGGGCTCTTCTTGAAGAATCTGCATGTGCCAAATTGCCATTTCCAGTTAGCAAGCAGGTCCGAGGTCGTGCCCAGACGGTCTCCACTAAGGCAGTTAAGTTTGGACAATTTGCCCCAGTGCGGATTGGTCGCTCTGGAGAGTTTCAGCCTCACTTCCATGGGTCTTCGCTGAGGTATTCCCAATGGGTTAGACAAGTTCGTAGACTTCAAGCATTCTGTCGATGCATTGGGGATGCGAATCCTCCTAGTAAACATTCTGTGCTTGTCTGGGGGTCTATTGTGCGTGCCCCTGGGTTTGCAGGGGGTTTTTCCAGTTGGTGGGCCTCATGCCCGCACAAAGTGCATGGGGCTCCACGTCAGTTGCCATGGGTGCCTCCACCACATGCTTTGGCCCTCACAATTTTTGAATCCTTGGTGATTAATGTTCGTGACCTTGAAAAGCAATTGAAATCGTCTTCTAGACAGTATGCACGCATGCGAAGAGCTCAAATGCCCAACATGGTTTTTCGTGATTTGAAAAGTGTGCCTGCAAATGGGGTTGATTACCTCTTACAACCCATGAAAGCCACAGTTGTGGAAGTGCGATCAGATGAGGTTGCAATTGTTGTTGACCCCCCGCACAATTGGGTCTCCACTCAGCCAGTTTTGAGTCAAGGTCGTGCCCTTAACATCATCCATGCTGAACATGACTGTCTCTGGCTTGAATCTGTTGCTGATGTTGCTATTGGGGATCCTGTATCTCAGCTTCGGTGCACTGGGTCCAAACATGAACTGGAGAAAGTTTTCATTGATGCTTGGAAGGCTCGATGGGATCGGCACAAAGATGTTCCTTACGAGCGCTGGCATACTATTTTGGACTTTGCTCGGCGCAGACTGCGCACAATACCGATGAGTTGGCCTGCTTTGGATGCAGTGAAGTTTTCTCAATTGGTAGGGCAAAAACGCCGAAAATCGGCAGGTGGATTGGATGGTGTGACTGTTGCGGATCTGCAACATATGCCCAGCAATGCTCAGGCTGCGTTCTGTGACATGTTTCGAGAAGCCGAGGTGACTGGGGACTGGCCTGGACAACTTCTCCAGGGTAAAGTTGTTTGCTTGGCAAAAACTGAGCATCCTAGTTCTGTTGGAGATTACCGTCCCATTACCATTCTTGGCATGTTGTATCGTGTTTGGAGCTCCTATCAGGCCCAAAATGCTATCAGAGCTTTGGACCAGCACCTGCCGGACACTTTATATGGATGTAGGCCTGCCAGATTTGCTGGTCAGGTTTGGAGTCAGCTTCTTTGGGCAGTTGAGTCTGCTGTCTCGCATGGTGTGGCGTTGACGGGGTTGATTGCTGATTTGCAAAAAGCCTTCAATCACATTCCTAGGGTAGTGGTGTTTGAAGCAGCTGCCTTGCTTGGCCTCCCGTTCCCTTTGCTTACAGCCTGGGCGGGTGCATTAGTGAAAGTTGGGCGTCGATTTCAGATAGGTTCGAATCTGACCAGGAATGTTTTCAGCTCCACTGGAATGCCGGAAGGAGATGGGCTTTCGTGCTTAGGTATGCTGATAGTTGACATCCTTTTCCATGAATGGCATGTTTGTTTCTTTCCCTTGTGTCAGCCGGTGTCTTATGTGGATGATTGGACCATCATTACTACATCTCCAGACATGCTGGAAGGTATTCGAAGGTGCCTTAGTAGATTTACTGATGCCCTTGACATGCTGTTGGATGACCATAAGACCTTTGCTTGGTCAGTCTGTGGGCAAGGACGCAAGGTGCTTGCCGCTCATGGATTCAGAGTTCAGAACTGTTGCCGGGTGCTGGGAGCGCATGTCCAAATTTCGCGTAAGCATACAAATGGGACCCAAACCAAACGTCTTGATGCTATGCAAGCCATGTGGTCTCGGTTGAAGCTTTCTGCCTCTCCATATGAACTCAAAGTCCGTGCTATTAGAACTGCTGCATGGCCCAGGGGGCTTCATGCCATTGCGGCAACCACTATTGCCTCACAACATTTTAGTAGCCTTCGTGCAGCTGCTATGAAAGGGCTCAATGCTTCTGGATCAGGTTGCAATGCAATGGTTCATCTGAGCCTCATTGAACAGCCCACTACAGATCCTCAATTTTGGGCCGTTGTTCAGACCATTCGCTTAGTCAGGGATTGTGGTATTGCGGAAGTTGTCGGTAGTGCACTGGGCGCCCTTGTCCACGATGTTGATGGTGTTATGCGCAATGGAATTACTGCCACTTTGCTCACAAGGTTGCAGATTCTTGGCTGGCATATCCCGAGCGCTATGAGTGTGGTTGATGACTTTGGCAGCTTTTCAATCTTTGAACTCTGCATGGAAGAGCTGAAATGGCGAATGGAATGGTCTTGGCTCAAAGTGGTTGCTTCCAGTGTTGCACATAGACCTGGTTTGTCAGAACTTGCTCGCGTTGACCCAGGCAAGACACGTCGGTGGCTGATGTCTCTTTCTGTGTCTGACAGGGCAGCCTATCGGAAATTGTTGAATGGGGCCCACATCACTCAGGATGCTAAGCACTATTGCCAGGAGAGTGAGTCTGACGTCTGCATGTATTGCCCGTGTGTGGACTCTCGTTTTCATAGATTCTGGCAATGCCCCTCCTTCCAGGCCTGTCGGGAAGGGGTTGATGATGAGTTGTTTGCGGCTCTTCCTGAGCTTCCTGAATGCGTTACATGTTATGGTTGGGCCCTTCGCCCTACCACGTGTGTTGAGTGGTATGGTTTCCTGCATAACATTGCCTGTCCTGACCTTCCAGTTGCCCCAGATGTTGCTGGTGATATGCTGCATGTGTTCACTGATGGAAGCTGTTGTAACCCTGCCTACCCAGAAGCAAGGTTCGCCTCTTATGCTGTGGTCACTGCTGATCCTGCTATGCTCCAGCCGGCTAGGGTGCTCGACTGTGGACCACTTCCAGGGCTTCGTCAGACCTCTGTCCGGGCTGAGCTATTTGCAGTGCATCGTGTAATTCGTATTGCTGCCACGTATGGTTTGAGGGTTATGATCTGGTCAGACTGTCTTTCCGTGGTTCGACGTTTGCGTAGGATCATTGGAGGTGCAAGAGTCAAGATCAATTCTCCCAATGCAGATCTGTGGCTCCGTATTCAAAATGATTTACAAGAGGGAAGTTGTGAGATCCACTGCACCAAGGTGACGGCTCACAGAAACCTGGAGGAAGCCAACACCTTGTTGGAAGAGTGGTGTTTTCAACATAATCATTTTGCTGATCGTGCAGCTGCACATGCTCAAGATTTACGTCCTGCGGATTTTTGGGACTTGCTTGCTAGGCATACTGCCGCATGTGTGCGAGTTGATGCTTGGAATGCTCAAATCCAGAAAGTTCTGTTGGCGGTAAGTAAACAGGTCTTGGAAGGGGTGAACAATCATGAAGCTGAACCTGAGAGTGTCCCCATTACCTCTGTCCCGATTCAGACTTGGCAGCCCTTGCCAGATTTGCCTGTTTTACCTCAAGGTGCCGTGCGATGGTACGGCTCTAGCATTGTGCAGAAGCTGGTTTCATGGTTCTGGCCTGTTGTGCAGCACACGCAGCTCCCATGTCTCTGGGTGTCGTATGCTCAGTTATTTGTGGATTTTGCGCTGTCGACTGGAGAAGTAGGGCCTATTAACATTGGAGGTTGGAAAGATGGAGCTGATATGCCTTTGCAGGGTCTCTTAAGTATTGGGTTTAAATGTCGGGCCAGGTCCTTTGCCAAGGTCTTGCGTGAAATCTTGCGGCACTCAGGAGTCAAAGTTGTTTCTGATTATGTAAGACCGCACAGTGAAATGATAGCAATGCATGCCAGTTGCCTTGCAGTGCCATGGCCGACAGAGCGTTTGATTGCAGTTGATCGCTGGTTTCTGTCGTATACTGCCACACCATTTCGACGTCAGTCAAAGGAGTTGGACCACCTTCCTGTTCCTAGCCGAGACAATATGTTTCCTAGGACTACATAGCATGTCTGCAGTGAACAGCACTGGCTTCGTTTACTAAGCTTGTGCGCCGGCGAAATTGGAGAAATTGGTGGTTTGGAACATTTTTTATTTTCCCCAATAGTTGGGATGATGATCCAATCTGACTGACTTTTTTCAGGGGGGTTAAAACCACCAATTAGTATACATATGTGCTGACCTTTGTGGTTCCTAGCTATCAACGAAGCCTTTGAATCTTTCCATTTTTGCTTTAGCATCACGCGTGGAACACATAGTCAGTCAGAGATCAACACGCATTATAAATTGAGATTTGTGAGCTGCCAAAAGTCGGCTGATTGTCCCAAGAAATGGAAGCTGTAGCGAATTTTGAACTGGTCTTTATGTTTCTTTGGGTTTCTGGGGGATTTAACGCCAGGTCGAATGGTGGTTGAATGGTGTTTAACTGACAGGTGCTGCCTGAAAATAAGGTACAGGTACCCCATTCCATGGTCGATCATCATTTTCCCCTTAATTTATGCAATTGCCATACGTTGGACATTAAAATTAGGGCAACTGTTCATTTTTTCCTGTGGTAAAATGACTCTATGTGAAATTGGGGTAGATAAACATCATTTTCCGCTTTATAAATTCGCGGTAAATCCATTTTGAGACACACCCCAATATGACAATGTGATTTTATCCCCGCATCTTGTATTGTGGTTGGTTATATATATATATATATCCTACTACATCCCATGATATCACCGTAAAACGGTTGATTATTATCCTATTATATAGTTATTTCTCAATTTTCCAACAACAATGCCCCAGATGATGGTGAACATACGCCATGTGGAAAATGAACACAAAAAATGGACAACTCTCCATGAAAGTAGATGATTCTTGGGGAAGCCATGAATTTCATCCAGAAGTTCATCCCGCCATTCACCCATCATTGAACCACCCATTCCTGGGCGAAAAATGCCGAGGCCAAGCCTCAAAGCACGCGACAGTATTTGCCACGCTTCGGGCTGCACCAGGATGTGGCGCTGAAAGTCTGGGGTTGTTGATGGGGTATACTGTATATATATATAGATACATACTATGTATATACTTTGTGTATATATATATATATGGATAGATTCCATGTATGTACCATATATATATATAGAGATATGTATAATGTGCATCCAGGATCTGTGATGGATATGATTTGGGTTCAAAACATGTGAGCGTTTTTCCTACTTTAGCATGAGCATTAGAATGCGGTTCTGACAGAGGTTTGTTCACGAATGGAGGATTCACGTCCGGCTTATAAACATTTTCTAAAGCGGCACATGATGATCAATTTTTTGTACAGTAAACTCACGTGCCTCGGGGCCATTGGCCATGTCCCATCCATTCCATGGCCATGCGCCATGCAGGGGAGTTGAGCGGTTCTCATGTCCACACTTTCTCTTGGTAATCCATCCCCCTAACATGAAAAAAAATCAGATCTCGAGGTCCCCAATGTGAATCCATCCAATACTAAACCGTTTAAACTAGGATTCCTGGCTGGGGTACTCAACAGGGGGCTGGGATTGATTGGGATTGCCCGCCGCTTTTTCGTCAGTGAATGTGCCACCATGTCCGCAGGAGTCCGTGCACCGGTGGATCGAGGGAATGCGACAACGGATTTTGCCGAACCAGGTGCTGATCCGGAAGCGTTTTTTTTAATGGAGACCTTGGTGGAAATACGGCGGGTTTGTCTGGAAATAGCCACCAAATGCATCCAAATCCATCCAAATCCTGGTTTATCATCATCACTTTCCCTGTAAGCCAGGCCGATGCCTCGGAAGTGGTGGGAAAAGCAGCAGAGCTGCTGAGAAGAGAGGAGAACATGGTGAAGTTGCAGGTATGGACAGCTGGGTATGGATCAAGACCATGAAAAAGTCCTATAGTTAATAGGGTTTATAAACCAACTTATATATATATATACACAAAATTGGGGGGCACCACATCGTAGAGTTTTCCATGAATTTTTGGGAGAGGATCATCCAGCTTTGGTCGCACGTCGCTGACAGGTGCCCGTCGGCTCTACTGTGACACTTGGTGGAAAGGAATGGAAACGGATGCAGAGACGGGTCTAGATGGTGCAGATATGTCAGAATTCCGGGGCATGGGAAGGATCTGGATAAAGTGTAACTTTATGTCTGTAGTTTCCACACGAACCATCAAACCGATGTCTAGAACTGCATGCAACTTGATCGGCGACTGAGTCCAAATGCAGTTGAAAGGGTCTAGCCATGTTCTCCGGGATGCTCTCGATGCGAGGCACGTGGTGGGCGATTTGCATGGCCAATTCTGGGACCTGTTGCACTTGTTAGAGATGTGTGGGGATCCTTGGCACGCAGCTGAGTGGCTGCCAGTGGCTCATCCCGGGTTCCCCTTCAGGTCCTTTGGTGAATCGCTTGCATCCAAGGATCCGTCGCCACGGAATCAGTATCTCTTCAATGGCGACTTCGTGACCTGGAAACCGTTTTTTTTTAACGTTTGTGGCTTAAGAAATGGGGATAGGTTAAACGGTTAAACGGTTAAACGGTCAAACGGTTAAACCGTTAAACGGTTAAAACCTATGATACCATGTTTGGGGGGATGAACATCCAGCTATACTAGCTGTTTCGACGTGCACAGAAAGCTACCAGGGTTTTGAGCCTTAGCCAAGTGAGTCTCCAATCATTTCTCTGTTTGCGATCCCTATTTGTGAAGGTTATCCAAGTTGACGACATATTTGACATGATTTTGGGATTGAAACCATCGCTCAGTGATATTTGAGCCAACGTGAAGGCAAACCACCTGTTCCATATAGAATAGGGACAAGGTTGTGTTTGGATGGTGTGGAAACCGGGAATTTCAAGCTTGACAGCCCTGGCAGATAAGAGGATTAGGAAGGTTAGACTACGTACTTCAAAAAGGGCCCTTTCCGAAATACTGTGAAACAAACAGCAAAAAAAAGTGACCACGAGTGATTCAGAAAGCGCGGAATCAATCAGCAATTCCCATCCTTCCCTACCCTTTGCGATTGCATCTCCAGCATACCCTCTAGTAATTTAACGTAGCTATGGAAAGCCATCATTTTTCATAATGTAAATCATCTATAACGTGGCAAACCCAATTATAAACTACCATAGAGATGGGTGGTAAATACCATCCACAAATGGTAGTTGCTAATTATTGAGTTTACATGGGTTTACCACATTATACCCATCAATTTCCCATTAAAATCCCATGAAATCCCCATTAAAGCCCGTCAACATCCCATTAAATCCCATCAAAATCCCATTACATCCCATGAAATCCCACGAATAATCACCATTGAAGTCCAATTAAAATCCCATTAAAATCACCTTGTCCTGCGCCATCCCCTCTCTCCACTTCTCAGGTGGATCGAGGTCAATTTTCCGTGGAGGTGGCCTTCCTTTTGCTGGCGCTGAAGGTGTGCTATCCTCGTGCCGTTCATTTGAACCGTGGCAACCATGAGGCCGTCGCGGAAGAAACTGGGGGGGACATTTTCATTGCTTGGTGTATGTTTATATATATATACACAACATATGCAATATACACATATATATATATACAATATATACATATGCACACATATGTATATATATATATATATGTAACTATATATGTAATTATATATGTAATTACATATGTAATTATATATGTAATTATATATGTAATTATTTATGTAATTATTTATGTAATTATATATATATATATGTCATATGATACCATATATGTATGTATGTATGTAATGTAATGTAATGTAATGGTAATGGTAATGGTAATGGTAATGGGAATGGTAATGGTAATGGTAATGGTAATGGTAATGGTAATGTAATGTAATGTTATGTTATTTTATTTTATGTTATGTATGTATGTATGTATGTATGTATGAATGTATGTATGTATGTATGTACGTACGTATGTATGTATGTATGTATATGTATCTGTGTGTATATGTGCATACGTGTATATGTGTAAATGTGTTTATATGCATATATGTATATGTATATATTGTATACACATGTTATAGCCATATAGATAGGATCTATTTCGGATCTTTTTTTCCACCTTGAAAAAACTCCAAAGGGAAGGACACGATAGAACGTAACATAGCGAAACTGCTGGTGTTCCTGAGAAGCACAAAGCAATCTTGTTCTTTTGATTCCAATCAGATCCAATAAACATATTCTTTCCAGTGTCTGTTTATGTGTTTCTATTTACTTGCTTTACTTTAGATGTATCGATTTTGGTCGTCGACTTTCCGGACAGCGGCGAGGCAACTCGAATGAATGCTCTCTACGGCTTTCTGCGACTTGGCGCGACTGGAAGAAAGGGGGTTCACCGGTGATTCCGGAAGTTTTGTTTGGTTAATGAGGTTCAACGAATACCCTAGAGCAAACATAAAAAAAAAGTGGGAAAAAGATGTGGACAAAAACGGAAAATGATTTACAAACAGTGGGTTTGCCACATCTATGTTAGTTTACAGGAGGGTGAATAGTGGTTAGCCCCGCAAAAGTTGACCTTTATAGGGAACGAACATGCCCTGTTTCGTGGGCATGAACCCCGATGTACCTAGAAATCATACCTCGCACTACTATGCTCCTCGTATGAAACATGCACGTTTTTGTGGAACTTCTGGTGGGCAATAGTTACCCGGGGACGAATGATTTTACCTTACTGTACAAAGTGGGGCCCCCGTTCGATAGCTAAGTTGGTGCACATAACTCCAATAACTATGGTTTATGGTACTTATAAATATAGTTATTGGGGCTTATAAACCAACTTATAACTAGGGGGGCCCCCCTTGGTAGCTATGTTATCTTTAACCAACGAGCTACTTTCCCCCATCAGGGGCACTGCCAAGTCATGGGTCCGATTTCCCAGGCACGAGACAGAAGAGAAGTACAGCAACGAGCCTCGGCACAGAAGATTCCCCCGGTGGAGAAGGTCCTGCCATGATAGGAACACTTTCCAGTTGCGCAGGCAGAATGCCTTGACATATTTTTTTGGAATGATGGAACTGGATTGCAAAGGCTGCCAAGATGTATCTTTGCCTGCTATCATTCTAATCAGTATATGTTTTTTGACATGAAATAACTGCTTGAGATGTAGCGCTACAAAAGAGAATCCCTCAGCCTTAGAGCAAGAATCTCGTGCGAGAACCTCATGCCTTCAGCGGATGAATATACTTGTGTGTATATCTGGCAGCATGCACCATACCGTATGATCTATGATATACTTCCTTGCATTGCAACTTGCTTTCTTCAACATTCACCGTCCCATCAGGCCACTATAGCTTTGAAACATCACTATTTTGATCCGGGAATCATCGAAGTAAACAGGCCATGGCTTCCGCTACGTAACAAATTACCCTTTTTTTCTTACCGGAGATGGTAGCAGCTTGCCCTGGTCCATTTCATGGACATCTTCGCGGACGTCAGGAGTTGTTTCGGCTCTTCTCAGACGCTTTTACTCATCTTCCACTTTGTACGTTGGTCAACGATTCCGTCTTCGTGGTGCACGGCGGCCTTAGCTCCAAGGCCCATCCACACAGTGCCACGCAGTGGCAGTTCCAGGAAAAAAAGTAGAATCTCAGGTCACAGGGGTTGATTGTATCCCAACTTATATCAAAATCCCATGGTTATAGCCATTTATAACACCCCAATTGCCATCCATAGTAGGTTACATTCCACAATATTATATCCCATTCAGTCCCAGAAGCATCATGAAATCATCTTAAATCCCAGTAAATCTCATGATTTTCTCATACATTCCCCAAACATTTCACAAAATCCTTAACATAGAATTGGATGATGGGAACATTTGCAGGAAACCCCTATATTCAATGGTAAAAAGCATGGTTTCCTGTAGATTTTCCCAATGCAATTCCCAATGAAAGCCTCGACCTCGTCCCCACATGTCGCTGACCTCGTCCAGGACGGTGTGAAATTGTCGGAGATCCAACAGCTGAATCGGCTGCGAGAACCCGATGAGACGGCGGATCAGCTCATGCTGGACGCTGACTTATGGGACCTGGGAAGGGCTGATTACTAACAGTGATGATCACTGATGATTAATGATGATTAATGATGATGAATGATGATTAATGATGATGAATGATGATTAATGATGGTCAATGATGATTAATGATGATTAATGATGATGAATGATGATTAATGATGATGATAGTGATGATTAATGATGATGATTGTAGTCATAGTGATGATTAATGATGATGATTATAGTGATGATTAATGATTATTGTGTGATGGGAGTGATGATCAATAATAATGATGGCAGTCATGATTAATAGTGCTGAATTATGAATGATTATTAGTGATTAATGATTGCTAACAGTGATTAATTACTAGTGATTCATAGTACATAGTGTTTAATTGATGATTAATAGTGATTAACAAATTAATAATGATTACTAGTGATTAGTAGTAGTTAGTAGTGATTAGTGGTGACACTCTATATGATATATGTATATATACCCTCCGGTAAATCAAACATGGCTTGCTGGAACACCCCCCTATTTTCCCAGCTAGACACCTCCATTTTGGCAAGGGGATTTTCCATTGCCACGTTTGATAATGAAGCGGGGTAGGTTGAAAAATTCAAAATTCAATGGTTGGTTACGGTTGTTGGAATGGGGGCTTTAGAACAATCGGGAATTGAAGATAGCTATAGAAAATGGTCAATTTAGTTCGATGCTTTGCCTTTTTGACCATCATGGGACGGTGATTTACTATCCCGCAAATTAACCATAGATTCTGCCATGAAAAAAAACATTGGGGAGACTACACTCCTCTAAATCTAAATGTGGTGATTCTCATGTCTATGTTAGTTGGGGGGGATTTAGCCATATCGAATTTGTTTTAACCGCTCGGATATCATAGGGATATAATGAGATGGATTGTTCTATAGCTGCTATGGATAAGAATAATGGATATGGGGGGTTAAAACCAATCATACTATGGATATAAGGGGATAGTCATATCAACATTATCCCATTATCGTCCATTACACCACCAGAATATCCCCATTCTATCACCCTTTTTTCCCAATTGCAATCCATTCAATCCCATTGAATCCACTTCAATCTCAAATAAATCCTGTTAAAACCTATCAAATCCCCACTATATCTAATTATATCTATATCCCAATCCCATTAAATCCCAGTCTCAATAAATCCCATCGAATACCCAATACATCCCATTTTTTATCCGGTTAAATCCCCTTCTTTTCTCCCAATCTATCTTAATAAATCTCTACAAAAAGAGTCTTCCCACAGGATCTGCTGTGGTCGGATCCCATGGATCAGTTGGGTCGGCTGCCGAGCCCCCGTGGAGGCGGGGTGCTCTTTGGCCCCGACGTCACAGAACGCAGCTTGGACGGTTAGTCGCGGCAGTTTTGCCGCAACTGGGGCAACGGTTTGTTGAACTGGGCTCTGAAGACTGGGATATCTGGGATGATTGGGATGATTGGGATGGGATGCGACTGGGATGACTACTTAGTGAAGTGTGGCTACTTAGGGGTCTATGACGGTCTTTCTGGTTCCGAAATGTTGATTCACAACATGGGCCTAGCTGTGAGGCCAAAATTTCTTGGGATCAAAGGTAAGTAGGGATGCAACACACCTGCGTGTTGCATGAACGGAGCTGTGCGATGGCGTGGGATGTGTGATTTGGATCAGATGCCTTGTGACCAGACTTGGTGTTATTGATCAGTTGACAGCAGTTGCAGCCGTGAAACCCAATGCTTTTGGCATGTTGGCTCATGTTTTTCCAAATTCAACTGCAATTTTTCCACCTCAACAGCCTTCTCGAAACTTAATATAGCTCTGGAAAATCACAATTTCTATCCATTTCTAACAGGCAATCATTTGTGAATGGCCCATTTTCCATAGCAATGTTCAACCAAAGGGTATATCTTCATGTTTGGCAGTCGCCTTGGGTCGTCTCCAGCTCCGAGGCTTCTGTGAGGACAACGGATTGTGCTGTATTATCAGGTCCCATGAGATGAAACCTGAGGTCGGAGGGTCGATGGGGAGACACATGTTCCCCTGAAGAATTCCTGCCATGTCTTCGTGCAATCCACATGTGCAGATGAGTTGGTGTGTCCCAATTTTCGTCAACTCATAACATAAGAAGTTGCTCCTGGCTTGAAGCAGCGACAGTGGCAGGGCTTTGAATGGCAGCACATGAATCGATGTTTGACCATCTTCTCTGCTCCGCATCTTGGTCAGCCAGAATGGCAACTGTAAGAACTGCCTTCTTTGTGGATGTGGCTCTGGTGTTGTGTTCCTATTTAAGATATTGAAAGAAAGGAGACCAAAAGGTAAGACTGAACATGGGATCTGTTGCGTGCATTCACAGGGAATATTTGTCACTAGATGTCACTAGCCATCGGCCTCAAACGCGTCCCACATTCATGAGCGTGTCTGAAAATGGCTCCGCCAAATTTGATGATTACCCTCTAGTAATGAAACGAGGCAATGGAAAATCCTCATAAATGGGGGCTTTGATGGGAACATCATCTATAATTTTTTCCACTGCCACGTTTGCCGGAGGGTACAATGGCCATCTTGCGGTATACCCCATCTTTCGACAAACCTTTCCACGGCCATCACGGCGCTTAGGAACTACTGCGATGTGTGCGGTAACCTCGGGGCTGTTTGCGACATCACACCCTCACAGGCCGAATCTGTGTTTCACAGGAATGACGAATATTCCATGGCAATCCATGACATAGCTATATGCGGCCTGATATGCATATTATGTATCAATGTATTAATGTACATATATATATATATGTATGTATATATATATATACATATGTGTATATATATATATATACTCATGAATCCCATGAACATATCTGATTATATGCAAAGATACTCCTAATATATGATGCTTACAGTATCAGATGACCATTTGGATCCTAGCCCCGGGAGCAGGCTCGGAAAGTCACCGTGGATGAGTTGCACGTGCGCACCTTCGAGTGTTCTCCGCATCCGGATGCCTGGTCAGGTTCGAAGGTGAATTTGATATAATACATATCATAATATATCATTATATATAACTAATGTAATTTCATATATATATATACATAACGAATTCTCTTAGGAATCTCCTCTATAGAATGGGGGGGACATACATCGGATAAAAGCATTTTTAAATACACATTTTATATCTCATTTTCAGGGGTCGAGTGAGTCCCCCATTATATATATAGATATTTTTTTTGGGGGTTTATAGTTAGTTTTTTTTTTTGGGGGGGGTCAGATCAGCACTTTTTAGTGATGTTAACCTGCTGGGTGACAGTCATGTCCAATGTCATGGCTTCCCATTCTATAGAGACCATATACTAACAACTACTAACATGTCTTTTGTAAGGTCTAAGTACTTGCACTGCCATTTTTGGAAGCCACTTCCCAACCCCCACTGTGACCTTCTCAATCCTGGTTTCCGACTCGCGGCTTCCAGAGGTTCAACCTGGTCGGTCATTTTCAAATGCGGAATGCTTAACTTGCCATCATATATCATGGAATATCATGGATATCCAATGATTGCAGCCATCCAATTATCATCAATGATCCATTTTTTTTGCGAAGATCATCCCAGCCATCTAATCTTCAGATATGATATCCTACAGCCGCAGCTTGGACAGTCCACTCAGCCACTAAGGATGAGCCTCACCGCGTAAATATGATGTTCAGACCCTACTGACGCTGGGAGGGCGGCTGAGCAACCACGTGATCTCCTGCTTGGTGCGAAGCCCAACGGTCGTTTTTTTTTTTCTCTGGATGACTTTGAAACAGGAGCAGAGGCAAGAATCTGAGACATCTAAGTGGTTGCCGGTGGCTTCAACATTTTAAAGAAAATGAACCGACTTTGGGATGACGATCCGCAACTCTTTGTGATGGCTTGAAACCACCAACTAGTGGATCCGCGGCCAAGAAACATTGCCCCCTGAGCCGGCGATGAATTCAGAAATGCGACGAGTCACACAATGTCCTGTCACTCCTGTCGGAGAAAATCAAAATATTCCAATTGCCGATGGCTGCTGGATTTTCAGGGATTTCATTGATCGAAAATGGCAATCTTGAAAAATATGCAGAACAAAGAGACAGACATGCTTGAACCATGAACCAGTTTTGGGATGTTTTTTGGACCTGCTTCTACCTACCCACCATCACTTCCGATTTGATCCTGGGCTGGTCATTTCCTGGACCACACAAACAGATCAAGTACCCTCCGTACTTTTAAGACGATTCACAGAGCTTATCCAAAATGATGCGCAGTATCTGTCACACAGACATTCCCCTGAGCGAGAATCCCTCTCGAGCATCAAGGGATGAATCATTTGTACCGCAGCATTGCCACAAGCCGTTCTCAGCCAACTCAGCGCTAGAAAATCATCATGATCAACACGCAAATCATCTGCAAAGGGGCAAATCTTCCATTTCCCAGAGTGTGTATGTCAATTTGTTTTTGATGCGATGTATGTACATCCAAATTTGCGGTTTCATGAAATACATGAGGTTTTGAGATATACCAGGTCCAGTTGGAATGGATCATCTTCCCATATCTGCCATATCTTCACCACTTTCCACTTCTTGATCTTCATACATGACTTATAGCTCTCCATTCTTGAAACCCTTGGATGTCTCAGCTCTGGGTCAAACTTGGAGTTGTCGATGAGATCATCCTTAGACAGAAATGGGATGTATCGCAGGTTATCGAGTGGATATTCGCCATTAGATCCGTAGCAATCATACCTTCTATAGAAAAGCACCTCCCAAAAGATAGAATCGTGACAGATCCCACTACAATAGTGATGAATTGGACCTTGTCATACCTTGTCTATCTCTTTTGGGGGGTTGCTATAAACCCTCAAAAAGAATCCTTCCGTGCCGTCCACGAAAATCCGGCAAGCGAAAAAAGAGTGAAGCGACGACGCGCGCAGGAATCGACTCGGGTGGCGGTCCGGACCCCCATAACGACTCGGGGACCAGGATGAGTACCAGGGAGGACTATTCACCTTGGGTAAAGATACCAAAAGAAATGAAAATCCATGCAAATCCATGGGATCCATAGCTTCCTCGAGAAATGATCTAATGAATTCTAATGATCTACAAATGATGGATCTATTTCGTTAATTTTCTGTGAGCAGAAACATGGAGGTTATGCCAATCAATCGCCTCATGTGAATGATGCCAATCAATACTCCGTCTCTGTCGAGAAGAAGCGAACTTCTACATGAGAAACCTGAACACTTCAGCTTGGAATCAGACACGAGATGTATTATTTCATGTCTGTACATCTTGCTGCAGCACACCACTGCATGGTTGTAGCTCAAAATGCAGGTGCCAAGACAAAGATCCACAGTCTACTTCTGGATACCTTACCCTCGGACGCTTTGCCGGTGTATTGGTCTCTCGACCCTAGGATAGACCATGAAGTGAGCGAATTTGAAGACCTTTGAAATTTGTGACATTAAGTTTTTGATTTTTGCGACATTCCCTAGATTGCCAGAATTAGCCTACAGGGGCAAGGACAGGACACCCTCAAATTTCTATAGATCATGAAAATAACCAGTCAAAATATGTCCAGACCATTCAAAAACCCATGAGTTTCGTGTAATTTTTATCCTCAAGGCGTCTCAACTCCATCTGGCATAGTTTGAGAATAAGCTTACTGGGATAGTCCACTGGCTCGCCACCCCCGGCAGACCGGAGAGATTCCTGGTTTTGTGCGCATAGCTCGGGAGACGCCTGCGACGCTTTTCTTGGCCACGAGTGACCAAGCTATGTTGGAAACAGGGGAGAGAAATACAATAGCTTGTTGGAAACATATAAGCCAGCTATAATTATTCTACGATCACTATCACCAAATAGAAATAAATTGAATCAACGTTCGAGATACCATCTCCAAAGTCTTCTTTGTTGGTTTCAGCCGTTTCAGCAACAGAAACCAGGTGCACCTGGTATTTCGCATGTGAAAAGAGGGTATATCCAGTTGTTGGCCATAACTTGGGACAAAAAAACCTCAACTTTGGTAGATGTTTTGGACTTAATCGCAATCCCCAAACCGATAGAATCCTCGGACACATCGAACATTTTTTGAGGGACACATCATCGAACTACCATCCTGGAAACACTTTTTTCTATCTTTTTTGGGGTTGCTAGAAGCCATATTATGACTCCCCGCCAGACTCGTCGATTTGTCGCTGGTTGGAAGCTGGCAAGTGTTTGATGAAGTTCATATCAAAAACCGCCTGTGAAATGAATAATAATAAAGATATATAAAGATATCAATTAAAAAATGCATATGTATATTCTTGTACATATATATATATATATATTCACATAATAATCAGAATGTATATATACTGTATATCTGTATATATATATAATGTATATATATAAATTACGTATATCTGTATCATCTGTATCTGAAAGATACAGTAGTTGGAATTTATCCAAGCCAATCCAAGGGCCTTCTCAGAAGTGCAGTTCTAACCATCATATTTGCACTATATTTGGAGCCTTGAGGATTTGCAGGATAGCCCCCCAAACTGGATTAATATGAGAATGCCAATGATCTTCGAGGTCGGCCCTAAAAGCTTCGCTGTGCGTCCAGTTTTTCGGAAGAGTCCAAAGGGTCTCGTCCATTGCACAGCTCCTTGGGAACCCTGACCGGTGAATTGGGACCATTTATTTGTGGCGTGGTGGTAAGGATGAACATTTGAGCAATGGTCAAAACATGTCAAAACCCTTGTTGGCTGATGATTAATCATAGGGGGCTATACTACCAACCAACCAGTACAAAGGGACAACACTGGGTTTTGAACACTGCTCATTTCATAATATTTCATGGAACACTGTTCATCATTCCTCAAGATTGGTTGCGCAATGTGTATGCCTGTTGCAACGTTCCTGTAGGATCAGAAGCTGTTAAAGCCTTGGGAAAATCGCCAACAAAATCTGGTCTCAATGTCACCCGGGCTCCAGATCTTAGAGCTATAGGGTGCGGTTTGTGCTAGGAATCTGTTGCCAGTACCATCCAGACTCCCAAGGGTGACCCAGTCACAGAATCCGAGTGTACCCACCATGCGCTTTTTTCGCAGGACGAGGTCAGATGCAACTTCCAATCCAAGCAGCCAGCAAACAAGGAGGATGGGAGGAAATCCCTCATTCCCACAAGGAAGATGCATCGACACCGGCACAAGCAGCCTCAGCACCCTCACCAAGCACAATAATGGGTAGATGTGCGACCCTGGTCGTTCATAGAAAAACGTGTGCTACCCGTTGGGTGTGGTGCACCATTGGGAGCACGGAAGCGCTGCATCTGTATTCCGTTCATATTCCATTGATATTACATTCATATTCTATTAATCATTGATATATATATATACATATATATATATATACATGTATATATATATAGATACATATGTGAATATTCCATTCATATTCCATCCTATCCTCATCATTAAGACGAATCCCCCAAGAAACCTATCGATCGGGTCACCAGGCCTCAGACCTGGTTCTAAGCAGAGGAGCGCTGAGCCAGCTGGGATGAGGATGATTGGGAGTGACTTGGGAAACCACCAGCCGCTGCAAGCCCTAGCATCTGGTTATGACTAACAGTTTGCCATGGAACATTCCACCATTCCACCCATTTTTAAGAACGGTGAACCATCTATTTCTATGGGCCATGGCTTCCATGGCTATGTTAGTCATAACCAGAGGGTAGGCCCAAAAAACTAGCGTGCAGAACTCAGAAATCGACTTTTGACTGGAACTGCACCCGCCTAGGAAAAACCTATTCCCTTCAGAACTCGTGGCTAATTGCATCAAGATGATCCTGCAGCAAAGACAAACGCAGATGCTGCGAGCAGTTTGACTCCAGAAACTGCACGGTGGTGTCGAATCCTGTTGGTATCTGGATAGCTTGGGATACATTAGATATCCAAATCAAGCGACGCGTGAAGTCATACTGAGAAGGACATGATCACAATATATCACAATCTACTTGTACGATCGAACGCCTTGCAAGCCTCCCGCTGCCTTTTTCCATTCCGGAAGCTGTCTCAGCATTATTTCCAGGCCCCTCAAGTGACACTAAGTTTCAAATCTATGTCACATAATGATTTGCACAGTTACAGTATTCCAAAACCATCTAATTTTGATATGTATATATATATATACACGTATGATATACATATATACATAGTACATGTTCATGATATGTACAATGAATAAATATATGTATATACGCATGTATTATTTATAAACATATACATATAGATATCATATGTATATTATGCATATAGATGTATATATATAATAATATATACATATGATATGATATATATTATTTTTGTTATTATTATTATTATATATATATTATTATATATATATTATAATATGTACATATATATAATACAGTATATATGATATTATATACATAATATAATATAATACTATATATTATATGCATACGTGTACACATACATTGTAGATATACAATACACAATATGTATATATATATATACATTGTATATATATATATATACGTATAGATTTATGATATTATACAAACCTACAAACCACACCCCCCCAAAAACAACGACCATCCTCGCCAGGACTCCTCCATCATTTCTGCGCACCCCGAAGCCTACGCGAAGCCTCGAGATGTCGAGGAAAAAGGAGAGACGTGGAGCTCCCGGCAGAGTTGTATGGTATAATGAAATGATGTTTAATGTGGTTAAAAATGGAAAATCATATAGTTCACCAACTTGATCTGATGTATGGGTTTGTCTGAAAATAGGGGATACACACAAATAGCCATTGAAATGAGGAAAATGAAGAGAATCCATTGGAATAGGGAGTAGCCTATTTTCAGACAAACCCACACACACAATCACATATGTATATATATATACACGCATATATCTAAAAAATATGTGAGGTAAAATTTGGGGTTTCTTAAGTCATGGTTTGGATCCCCAAGTCACCTTGGTTCTTTCAAGTCACTAGTCACTAGTCGTCATGGTCGTTTAGGACTTGGATGATTTGGGGGGTGCCCCCCATGACTTAGGAAACCTCCAGACGCAGATATCTATGTAATATGCGTCATATTTATATAGAGAGATAGATGGATAATGATGTATATGACATAGATATAGATATCAACAAAAAAGGATATGGATCAATAAGAATCGGTTTGCAACTGTTTTCTTAATAATCGAAGGCACGTTGCCTGCTGTGAGTTGAGGGATCATTGATGAGGATTGTTGGGATCATAGCCACTGTCAGTGAAGTGTAAACAGATCTACCCTCTGGTAAACTAACATAACTATGGAAAATCACTATTTTAAATGGGAAAACCCACTATAAATGGCCATTTTCAATAGCTATGTTAGTCATTACCAGAGGGTACTCTCCACAATGTCAAAGTGAGTCCTGGTGACACGGTGACATCATCGGTGACACCCCGTTGTGACATTGTCGCGTGGCTCAAGCTGATCACCTCTAGGCAGGGAATCTCCACCAGAGTGGTCGAAACGAAGCTATGGAAGCCCGGGCCATCTAGTTCGATGATTTACCTACTATGATCTTCCATAGCCATATTAAACTAATAAACTAATAAACTAATATAAACTAACCAAAGAGTAATGTCAATTCTTGGCGGAACTATCAGTGCCATCAGACACTCAAATTTACAAGTGGATGATGGAAAAGACAATGCTACGTTGCGTGACATTGGTGTCATGACCAGAACCGCTATCTACCTCAAAGTCAGGCTCTAAACATTGTCGAGCGCTGAGATTGATTCGGGATGTTTTTCTTCTGGGGTCCCACTTTTTCAGCCAGTTTCAAGCCACTACAACTAGCCGCAACTAGCCATCAGAACTGGTGCGACACTGAAGACTTCATCCGCGGCCATGTGAGCCTGGAAGTTTTTGTCCCTCGCAGGCCAGGTTTTGTGGCACCTCGATGGTTCCAAGCCGCAATTGTCTTTACCTGGAAGCCCAATGACCCTGGATTGGATCAAAGGTGCATTTGACTTGTCAAAAACGCTCCCAAACATGAGCTTTCTTGTGTTTTGTTCATGATTTTACTGCTTCCATGTGCATTTATCGAGATCAACGTTTGTGCACCAGATGGTACATTTTGCCCCAATCACTTCCAGAAGTGAGATGATTAATGATGAGCAGCAATGTCTGCATGATCAACAAATTCTAAACACATATTGAATCGGAACCAGCACCAAGAACAAATCCCCAAACTTTTAGCACAAAAACATCCTGGTTGACCGTAAATTCCGCTGGCAACATTTTGGGTTTCCTTCAGTAGTATAATTTGGCGATGGACATCTCCCATTTGCAGATGCTTTTTAGCCCAGGACAACAGGACAATGATAGTGAGGCCTCCAGGGTGGATGGGGATGGGTCAAAACCTATCCCTAGTGTTTTTGGGCATCCAGAGTTGGACTGACCTGTTGGATTTAAGCTGCGTCCTCCCTTGAACCTTACGGAAGCTATGAATCCATGGTTCTTCCCAAAACAACATGTCATTGGAGGTCTTGGACTGAATGAAACAGACACGCTGCCAGCACCATGACTGACTTCACTGCAACTTTCAGCCTCCATGGGTGTCCTAGGGTACCCTCTGGTAAAGGTAGTACACTGTACATCACTGAACCGTGGGTCGCGAGTTCGATGAGTTCCCCTTCGGCAGCTTGACGAGGGATTGGATTTATCTGAAAGGTTACCCCCAGTAATCAAACATGGTAAACATGGCGACAATTTCTCCGTTTCTTTACATAAATTTGTATCATTTCATATCTAGATTCTCCCAGCTGGAAGCTTCCATTGACTTCGCGATGTTTCCGGATTTCCCAGCGAAGTGATGACCCGTGTCATGCGGCCAGGACACTTCTTGCTTCGCTTCTGGCTGTAGCCTCAAGTACGGTGCAGGCCGCGCCGTCTCAGATAAATCACAGTCCTGTTCATATCCCATTCAATTCCCATTAAATCCCATTGAATTCCCATTGAATTCCCATGAAATCCCATTCAATCCCACTAATAAGTCCCATTATATGCCATCAAATCCCATTAGATTCCATTATGGTTCTCATTTCTTTCCGTTTCGACTCTTCCCTTTCTTGTTCTTGTTCTTCTTGCTGTTGCACTTGTTGATTGTGGTTGATTATTGTTGATGGCCAGTCGATGGCTGGTGATTCTTGTTGCGCATTGATGTTTGTTCATTGTTGCTCGATGTTGTTTGTTTTTTTCTCGTTGCCTTTATCTCCCATTAAATTGTTGTTGTAGTGTTGATTTGTATGATATTTTGCAGGTTTCACGGTTTCCCTCTTTTCGTACTGCTTACGTTTGTTGCTGATTGCGGTGTTCGGCTGTTGTGTTTTTTGTCTCTTGCTGTCTTTGCTGATTGTTTTACTATTGTTATTATCATTTTTACGAAAGCCAGCTAGCTGGCTAGTTGCTGTTTGCGAACGAAGTGAGAATAGGGGGTGTGGGGGGGAGTGGTTGCCGAAAGGGAACAAAATCTCGCCGTAAGGCTGTGAGGAGCGCCAGAAAACGGAGCATTTTGCTGGACTATGTACCACTAGGCAATTTGCTGACGGTGGGGTATCGATTCTCCCTAGGTCCGCCTTTTTGGTGGCCGGAGAGACCATGAGGATGTATTGGAAAATACAATGAAACATGCGATAACACCCAGAGGAAATGGTGCAAAAACGATTGGAAACTGAAGGAGACGGGTAAAACTCTGGGCAAAATATATTGAAAATGCGTGAAATGCAGGAAACGAGAGGAAATGGTACAAAAAGCCATAGAGGAAAGCGGTGAAAATGGTGGGAAGCATGTAATAAAAAAAGCTGGACAAAACGCCCTGAAAACCTAGAAAAGAGAAGAAAGTAACCGCAGGAAACGGTAGAAAAAACCGTGGAAACTGGAAGCAAAGTTGTGACAATATTAGGAAAACGGTGTACAAGCTAGGAAATGCTTGTAACAACTAGAGGAAACGATGTAGAAAATAGTACAACATGAAGGACACACGTGAACATGCTAGGAGGCATGTAGCATGTTAGAAAAATACAGTGAAAACCAAGAAAAATGTTATAACTAAAAATGCTTAAAAAAATATAGTGAAAACCAAAACACTGTTAACGAGCGGAAACGATGAAAAAACCAGTGGCGCGCAGGAAAATCTCCGTTTGATTGGTGAATGGGACGTCTTTCGAAGGTGTGAAAGAACTGCTAGATGATCTGTTTCGAAAACTGTTGTTCTGGGTATGCTGGTCTGATAGATAGGATAAGCTATAGAGTGTGGTTGGTGAGCTCCGAGATGCGTGTGGTTCAAGCAACATCTGCTGGTTCGTGATCGATGCGTGGGCTCTGAGAGCAAGGAGTTCGGTAGGGTGCTCAAGCCTCAGAACTGGAATGGCATTGGGTACAGGGTTTAATACCAAAGGATTATCTCAAGCAAAAAGTTGAGCAGATTCCGTCAACTGATCCTGTGTAGGGGAATTTGTTTTCAGTCACCGCAGACTTTGCAAAACAAACAATAGTTGGCTTGATGGATAGGTTATGCGTGGATGTACGAAATACAGTCGTGGTAGACTGTGGCTGTGGCATCCTCAGCAATTGATGGGATGCGCATTAAATCTATCTAACTGTGGTTGTTTTTGCTGTTCAGCTGTCAGTGTTGAATAACTGTCCAAACGTGCGTGCCGCTGCTGTGATGATGGAGTTTACAAATGCAGTGAAAACAAGTAGTTGAAACCGGTGAAGAAAATACAATGAGAAGGCAGGAAACTACAGGAAAGTGTTACAGAAAGCAGAAGACGTGTAGCAGAAATTGCCATGGTCCGTGCTTCCACGCCGCCGCCGCTGACAGTGTTTGCTTCCGCGGACCTGCCGTGCCCTGTTTGCAGAGACGCGGTTGTGACGCGGTTCGCGTTTTGTAATTGTTTCGAAATATGCTTTGCGTCTTCGGTTGAGGCCAAGGGCTGCAGGGGCTAGAAGTCTCGGGGCGAGGACAAAGGCGGTGTTCCCGCCGCGTTCGTTACTTGGTGATTCTGTCTAGGAGAAGTATTGTGGTTATTTGGGGGTGTTGCGTTGGCATGTGGTATCAGGAATCGGTCAGGAAGGCCTTATGAAGAGGCGATGTTTCTAGTAGGTGTTTGTAACAAGACGAGGTCAGTGAAAAGAGCGGCACCTCCAATTGGACTTCCGTGCTTTGTCTGCAAGTGTGTTTTTCGGCTGCTTGTTATTCATGACTGGGGAGTTATTCATGGCAACTGAGGCAACAAAGTTTTTGCTCTTGTTTGTTTTGGTTCCGGCCACCAGCGAAAAGAACTGCAACTCCAATTGGACTTGCGTGTTGTGTCTGCAAGTGTGTTGTTTTGGCACGTTGTTAGTCATGGTGGCTGGAGAAAAACGGTTTTTGATGTTTTTTGTTGTGGTTCAGGCCACCTGTTCGTCCAAAGAACCCTGCGCTACCAATTGGATTGGCGCGCTGTGGCTGCAAGGGGGCGTGCTCCATATCTTCTAATGTTTTGGCTGTGGCAACTTTTGTATCATTGCTAAGGCCGCCACCGCTTGCGAAGAAAGCTCGACCGCTTCCGTGCTGTGTCCGCAAGTAAGGTTGTTTCACGTTGTTGCAAGCAGTTTTGGTTACAGTTGGTCAAGCCAATTGCTTATGGCTTACAATGTTTTGGCTTTAGCAACTCTTCTATCAGAGCTAAGGCCGCCATCTCTTCCAAAGAAAGCTCGGCCATTTCTGTGCTGTGTCCGCAAGGAAGGTTGTTTCACGTTGTTACAGGTAATTTTGGTTGTGGCCGGTAAAGGCAACCCGCTCTTCGGCCAAAGAAAGCTCGACCGCTTCCGTGCTGTGTCCGCAAGGAAGGTTGTTTCACGTTGTTGCAAGTAGTTTTGGTTACAGCTGGATGTTTTGGCTTTAGCAACTCTTCTATCAGAGCTAAGGCCGCCATCTCTTCCAAAGAAAGCTCGGCCACTTCTGTGCTGTGTCCGCAAGGAAGGTTGTTTCACGTTGTTACAGGTGGTTTTGGTTGTGGGCGGTCAAGGCAACCCGCTCTTCGGCAGAGAGCGTCAGCAGCACCGCATGCAGCAGGAGCAGATGTAGAGGCAACGATTGTTGTCCAATTTTTAGACCTGCAATCCAGACAGGTAAGGTCGTGAATCCTCATGTCTATGGCACGAACCGCTACAGAGAGCAGAGTATGCCATAGAATAGTGGAGTATTCGTTTGGATTTGAATTTTTGCTGGAGCTTGTTCCTTGTTGAGTACCTATCTTCTTTCCAGGCAACAGCAGGAACAGTTCCAAAGGCGCAAGTGATACTTTGAGTTCTCCGTGCGGTGTCGCGGTGTTGGAAGTCACAAGTAGCCTTGTTGCAATGTGACAGGCTGCAGCAGTGTTGTACTCTTGGGGACCAAACCAGTTGTTGCCAATTGGTCTTAGCTTTGTGGAATGGCTCTTGAGTCGCTTCGTGGCACATTTTTGGTGCAGCCTGTCTTCCTTGCAGGCAAAGGCTACTCCTTCAGAAGCTGCAGCAGGCATGGTTGTGGAGGCAATCAACTGACTCGTCGTGCGCTCGCAAGAGTAGCAATTCGCAGATCTGGAGCTCCCTTCGCCTCAAGCGTCAGCAGCACCGCATGCAGCAGGAGCAGATGTGGAGGCAACGATTTGTGTCCAATTTTTAGACCTGCAATCCAGACTGGTAAGGTCGTGAATCCTCATGTCTATGGCACGAACCGCTACAGAGAGCAGAGTATGCCATAGAATAGTGGAGCATCCGTTTGGATTTGAATTTTTGCTGGAGCTTGTTCCTTGTTGAGTACCTATCTTCTTTCCAGGCAAGAGCTTGTTCCTTGTTGAGTACCTATCTTCTTTCCAGGCAACAGCAGGAACAGTTGCAAAGGCGCAAGTGATACTTTGAGTTCTCCGTGCGGTGTCGCGGTGTTGGAAGTCACAAGTAGCCTTGTTGCAATGTGACAGGCTGCAGCAGTGTTGTACTCTTGGGGACCAAACCAGTTGTTGCCAATTGGTCTTAGCTTTGTGGAATGGCTCTTGAGTAGCTTCGTGGCACATTTTTGGTGCAGCCTGTCTTCCTTGCAGGCAAAGGCTACTCCTTCAGAAGCTGCAGCAGGCATGGTTGTGGAGGCAATCAACTGACTCGTCGTGCGCTCGCAAGAGTAGCAATTCGCAGATCTGGAGCTCCCTTCGCCTCAAGCAAGTCTATCTGTGTCCAAGCCTGCAGCCTTCAGGCCAGCCCATCTGTGTCCAAGTCAGCCACAGAAACAGTGATGGAGGCGGAGGTGCGTGCACAGATTTTGCCGGGAGGTCGAGGAGACCAACCCAGAAAGTCCGGTTGTTGCCAAGGGCACCGAGAGCAGCTCTGTGAGTGGCAATCCCGCAGTGCCCACAAGTGTGAAGGTGGGGGTTGGCGAATGACTCAGGGTTTGGTTGTTGAAAACGAGAGAGAATATTTTGTTGGCAGGCAGAAACTATGCTACCTGCTTTGGACGTGGTCATGTCGTTGCAGGTGCCACATGTACTGATTTGAATTATGATATAAGATATCTTTTCGATACTTGAGTTTGAGGCCGCTTTGCCACACTTATCCAGAGCAGCTGCTGCGGATGTGAAGGCTTGTGTGGATAGAGTGACAATTACTGTTGTCACGGGGGGTGTTTATATGAGGCAGCACTACAAGCCCTTGGCACCCCTTTGACGCTAGAGGCAGGCCATGAAAACGGGTATCCGAAGAAATTTTGCAAGCAGGTGTTGTGTCGCGAAGCGTCCGCATGGCTGTGAGGGGCTTGCTTGGGCTTGTTTCTTGTTCAGGCAGGCTTATCTTCTTCGAAGGTGTCAGCAGACGCAGTCGTGGAGGTAGGCGCACGGATAAATTTTGCGTTTCCGGCGCGGTTGTTTTCTAGCAGCTCACTCGTTCAGGCCAGCTCATCTTGTGCGACGACTTCAAAGGTTCCAGCAGGAACAGCTATAGAGGCGATCAGCCTACTGTGAGGGGCTTGCTTGGGCTTGTTTCTTGTTCAGGCAAGCTCATCTTCTTCGAAGGTGTCAGCAGAAGCAGTGGTAGAGGTAGGCGCACGGATAAATTTTGCGTTTCCGGCGCGGTTGTTTTCTAGCAGCTCACTCGTTCAGGCCAACTCATCTTGTGCGACGACTTCAAAGGTTCCAGCAGGAACAGCTATGGAGGCGATTAGCCTAGCCCCGGTCGTTCCTAGTCGTTCACAGACCTAGGACCCCCCCCCTCCCCCCCCGGGTCTGGGAAGCAGCTATTTTTCCATTTACATATCTTTTTTTCCCCCTGCTTGATACTAGCTTCTCCGATTGTCTATTCTGATGGCACATGCAGGGACAGTCACAGTTTTTTGGTCAGGTTAGCCCATCAAGTGTCAAGTCTGCAGCAGGGGCGGTTGTGGAGGCACTGGTGAGAGAACGAGAATGCTATAGCATTGTGAAGTGTCGGTTTGGATTTGAATGTTTGCTGGAGCTTGTGCCTTCTTTAGACAAGCCCATCTTCTTTCCAGGCAACAGGAGGAACAGCTACGAAGGCACAAAGTTTGAAGTTACACGTGGCATTGTTGTTGTAGTATTGCAACATGACAGGCAGCAGCTCTGTTGTATTGTTGGAGATCAAACCAGTAGTTGCTCATAGATCTGGAGCCCTTGCTCCCTCAGGCAAGTTCATCTGTGTCGAAGCTTGCAGCAGAAACGGTGGTAGAGGCAAGACCATTAGACAGACTATTGTTTGGGTTCGTTGTACTACTTGGTCATCTTGACACACGTGCATTTACCCATTAATCCCATTAATAGCATGGTGGATCTTTCCAGTTCGTGATGTTAGTCATTACCAGAGGGTATTTTCTGGGTTTTCAGCTTTCTATTTTTCCATGGGAACATCCGCTATTTCTATGGTCATTTTCAATAGCGAACTGGTAAATTACCAGAGGGAATATTATACCATTGATATAGCCAGAGGGATAAAATGGCCCACATGACCAGAGGGATAAAATGGTGATTTTCCATAGTCATGTTATGATACCATTAACATATATTGGTATGGATCAATACCTATTAATACCATTTTTAGGGGAATGAACATCCATAAATCCCAGCTATTTTGATGTGAACTACAGGGGTACAAGGTTTTGACACACTGCCATATATATCTATCCCATGGATTCATCTTGTCGTCTCTCCCCCCAGGTGGTGACTTTGGAGCTGCGTTCCCTGGAGCAACGGTTAAACTACGGCAGCGTTTCGGCTGGCGCCATGGATGAGGCCAAGGAGGCCATGGCCAAGGCAACGCAACGGGGAAAACACTGGGAGTTTGGAGGGAAAAAGGTGGAAACACCTGGGGAAACCGTGGAGAAAAATGGGAAAATTGGACTTGGAAAAGGTTGGGATGGTTTTGAACGAAAGGTGGGAGTTTGGTTGGAGAAATAGGGAATTCCAGCTGGGAAAAACGTTAGATTTTAGATGTTCAGCCAATAAATTCAATCAAAATGCGTGATTCAACTTTGGCAGAGGTGAAGCTTAACCGGCTCAAGTGAACATCTCTAATATGAAAACTGGGGCACATATGATGCTAAATTCTCACAAAACATCCTTTATCAGCTGCTATTATCATTAGTAACTTCATCCCAGTCAACATTACCATATTATATTACCAGATTCCCAGATTCTATGAATATTCCTATCCCACTATATTCTCCTCTGAAATTTTCCCGATTCTATATATACATGAATATTCCATAATATTCCTATCCCCCTATATTACCCTCTGGTAAACTAACATAACTATGGAAAATCACCATTTTCAATGGGTAAATCCACTATAAATCACCATTTTTGATCACTGCGTCCGCATGAAATCCCTCGCCCAATTTTCGACCGTAAAACCTCCGCTGATTCTCCGTGAGGAGCTGGCGGAGCAACAGGTGCAACTGGAGCAGCGCCGGGAGGAGGTGGTGAAGTTGGAGGAATCTCTGGAAGTCGCGCAGGTGGGCAGCAAGATTGGGGAAGACTCCTGAGATTTCGATCTAAAACATTTGTTGAGGGTAAGGGCCTCGCTTCGGAACGCGTCTTCAGGCATCGCTTCGGAACGCGCTCTCATGCATCGCTTTTGAACGCACCTCCTCACCACCATCATCATCATCATCATCATTATCATCATCATCATCGTCATCATCATCATCATCATCATCATCGTTTTCGTCATCATCATCATCATCATCATCATCGTGGCTCTTTTTACATCAACTACAACAAGATATAAACCCTAAAGGTGTCGTGGCTCTCCTTACATCAAGTACAACGAGATATAAAGCCTAAAGGTGTCGTGGCTCTTCTTACATTAAGTGCAACAAGATATAAACCCTAAAGGTGTCGTGGCACTCCTTACATCAAGTATACAACAAGATATACACCCTAAAGTTGTCGTGGTAGTCCTTAGATAAAGTGCAACAACATAAAACCCTAAAGGTGTCGTGCCTCTTCTTACATCAAGTACAACAAGATATAAGCCCTAAAGGTGCCGTGGCTCTTCTAACATCAAGTGCAACAAGATATAAACCCTAAAGGTGTCATGGCTCTTCTTACAGCAAGTGCAACAAGATAGAAACCCTAAAGGTGCTGTGGCTCTTCTTACATCAAGTGCAACAAGATATAAACCCTAAAGGCGTCGTGGCTCTCCTTACATCAAGTGCAACAAGATATAAATCCTAAAGGTGTCGTGGCTCTTTTTACATCAAGTGCAACAAGATATAAACACTAAAGGCGTCGTGGCTCTTCTTACATGAAGTGCAACAAGATATAAACCCTAAAGGTGTCGTGGCTCTATATCAAGTGCAACAAAATATAAACCCTAAAGGTGTCGTGGCTCTCCTTAAATTAAGTGCAAGAAGGTATAAACCCTAAAGGTGTCGTGGCTCTTCTTACATAAGTGCAACAAGATACAAACCCTAAAGGTGTCATGGCTCTTCTTACATCAAGTGCAACAAGATATTAACCCTAAAGGTGTCGTGACACTTCTTACATCAAGTTCAACAACATAGAAACCCTAAAGGTGTTGTGCCTCTTCTTACATCAGGTGCAACAAGGTATAAACCCTAAAGGTGCCGTGGCTCTTCTTACATCAAGTGCAACAAGATATAAACCCTAAAGGTATCATGGCTCTTCTGACATCAAGTGCAACAAGATATAAACCCTAAAGGTGCCGTGGCTCTTCTTACATCAAGTGCAACAAGATACAAACCCTAAAGGTGTCGTGGCTCTGCTTACATCAAGTTCAACAACATATAAACCCTAAAGATGTCTAAAGGTGTCATGGCTCTTCTTACATCAAGTGCAACAAGATATTAACCCTAAAGGTGTCGTGACACTTCTTACATCAAGTTCAACAACATATAAACCCTAAAGGTGTCGTGCCTCTTCTGACATCAAGTGCAACAAAATATAAACCCTAAAGGTGCCATGGCTCTTCTTACATCAAGTGCAACAAGATATAAACCCTAAAGGTGTCATGGCTCTTCTGACATCAAGTTCAACAAGATATAAACCCTAAAGGTGCCGTGGCTCTTCTTACATCAAGTGCAACAAGATACAAACCCTAAAGGTATCGTGGCTCTGCTTACATCAAGTTCAACAACATATAAACCCTAAAGATGTCGTGGCAGTCCTTACATCAAGTGCAACAACATGTAAACCCTAAAGGTGTCGTGGCAGTCCTGACATCAAGTGCAACAACATATAAATCCTAAAGGTCTCGTTGCTCTTCTTACATCAAGTACAACAAGGCTTCTTACATCAAGTACAACAAGGCTTTTATTTCATATCTTCACCTTCATTTTCTGTGGCAGGCGTGGGACCTTTTTACATCGACCTTCATTTTGTGTGGCAGGTGTGGCACTTTTGTACATCGACTGTCCTTTTACGTGGCAGGCGTGGGACTTTATGACATGGTTGAAACGAGTCAAATTCTCATAGGAGGATGTTTTTTGTGTTGGTGTCGCTTTGGAACGCGTTTTTCTTCCAAAGTCTCGCGCCTGTCAGTAAATCTGATGTGTGTGTGTATGTCGGGGTTTCCATGAGTTGTGTTATTTTGTGTTCTGAAGTGATCCAAAATGGCTGTGTTCTGAAGTGATGCCTGAGAGTGTGTTCTGAAGTGATCCTTTTACCTTTGTGGAAGAGTTGTTGCTAAGAAAACATGGAGAGTTGAGATGACTAAAAAAAAGAACAAATGATATTGTATCCATGAAGAAAGGAGGTTTTCACCAGGAAAAACAAGCAGTTTTCACCAACAACAGTTTATTGGATTTTGATGATTTTGCTTGGTCCTTACATGGAGGAACCCCCAAATGGCTATTTCAGTGAGAGAATGATCATCGACCAAGAGATCTTGGGTAGCTTATTTTCAGACCAACCCATATTGTTGTTGCAATCATCGTTTTCGTCTATTCTCGTTGGGATTCACACGTGGTACATCATTGGTTAAATTAGACGGTGATCAATTTGGGACAATCATCCAGACTCCATCTATTCCTGGATTTGGGGACCTGCAGCGTGTGCTTATCAATTTAGCATCAAACTTGATGCTTGCTGTATATTGGGGGGTTGCGAGTTCACACGTTCGCTTTTAACGTTCAAGATGTGTTTGAAAAATTGGGATGCGTCAAAACTTGCGGATGGTTCGATACTACAAATGACAAGTTAAGTGGTTGGGTGAGAATCACAATCCAGACTTCTGTCTCCTGTGGGTGAACTGCTCATTTTCTCGGCCTCTTGGCCTTTTTTGGTCCCAGTATTCGGTGAAGAATCACGGCTTGTCCAAGAATCCAGAAATGTTTTCGAAGCAATTGTACCATAAAAAAACTCTCTTGTTGATTGGTTTATTGATTGGTTATTGATGGTTATTTTGATGCTGATTGATGGTTATTGATGCTAATTGATGGTTATTGATTGGTTAGTTATTGATGCTTATTGATGGTTATTGATTGGTTATTGATTGGTTATTGATTGGTTATTGATGGTTTTGGTTATTGATGGTTATTGATTGATTGTTGATGGTTATTGAATCGCCCCATCCCCCATTAAAAGCACATTTTTTGTGTGGATCAAAAACGAGCTGCTGTTAGTGATGGGCTGATTCACTGATCGGCATTCTCACTCAATGACTCGCAGCTGTGCAAAGGAACCCTGCAAAACACCAGTTTAATCCTGATTTGGTGTTTTGAGCTGTATAAAAGGACCCTACTGGCGAGGTATGCCCTAGTGCATTAGTCATTGTTTTTCTTTTTGGATCCTGAGGCCAGGGAAGGGCTTGCAACAGCATGGCAGCTGTATTGCGAGCATTTTGCAGACGGGCAGTGCGATGTAGCGAGTAAAACCGATGATTTCCTCCGGGATTTCTTGACTCGCGCGTTGAGTTGACAGAAGGGAGACTGCTGGAACAGAGCTTGCGAAAAGAAGTGTTTGTTTGATGCGGGCGGACAAGGAACTTTACCATGCTTGCTGTCATTACTTGCCACTGGCCTGACTGTTATTGCATTGCACTGGCATGACTGTTACAGTAAGTCTACCTCAAACTTTCGGCTGAGTGTTTGGGGTCCGCTCGTTTGCTTGTGTGGCACCATGGGCCGGCGTGCAAACGATACAAAAAAAGGTGCCGAGGAACCCAAGAAGAGATCAAAAAAGACCAAGGCCGGGTTCGCTACCCGATCTCTGCTTGGGAGCCAGTTTGTTACGAGGGAAAACAAAAACTTGCTTGTGGGCAGTGAGAGGAGTGTCGCTCGGGGAATATTGCCCAAGTTGGGATCATTCGGTCAGTTTGCTGCTCTGAACACTTGGACTGGAGGTCGAGGAGACCAACCCAGAAAGTCCGGTTGTTGCCACGAGGCACCGAGAGCAGCTCTGTGAGTGGCAACCTCGCAGTGCCCACAAGTGTGAAGGTGGGGGTTGGCGAATGATTCAGGGTATGGTTGTTGGAAACGAGAGAGAATATTTTGTTGGCAGGCAGAAACTATGCTACCTGCTTTGGACGTGGTCATGTCGTTGCAGGTGCCAAATGTACTGCTTTGAATTGTGATGTCAGATATCTTTTCGATACTTGAGTTTGAGGCCGCTTTGCCACATTTATCCAGCGCAGCTGCTGCGGATGTGAAGGCTCGTGTGGGCAGTGTGACAATTACTGTTGTCAGGGGGGGTGTTTATATGAGGCAGCACTACAAGCCCTTGGCACCCCTTTGACGCTAGAGGCAGGCCATGAAAACGGGTATCCGAAGAAATTTTGCAAGCAGGTGTTGTGTCGTGAAGCGTCCGCATGGCTGTGAGGGGCTTGCTTGGGCTTGTTTCTTGTTCAGGCAGGCTCATCTTCTTCGAAGGTGTCAGCAGAAGCAGTGGTAGAGGTAGGCGCACGGATAAATTTTGCGTTTCCGGCGCGGTTGTTTTCTAGCAACTCACTCGTTCAGGCCAGCTCATCTTGTGCGACGACTTCAAAGGTTCCAGCAGGAACAGCTATGGAGGCGATTGGCCTAGCCCCGGTCGTTCCTAGTCGTTCACAGACCTAGGACCCCCCCCCCTACCCCCCCGGGTCTGGGAAGCAGCTATTTTTCAATTTACATATCTTTTTTCCCTTCTTGATACTAGCTTCTCCGATTGTCTATGGTGATGGCAGATACAGGGACAGTCACAGTTTTTTCGTCAGGTTAGCCCATCAAGTGTCAAGTCTGCAGCAGCGGCGGTTGTGGAGGCACTGGTGAGAAAACATTGAGCTTTGAATGTTTAAGGACGTCTATTGCTTGTTGAAACAAGCAGCAGGAACAGTTTAGTCTTTGCCACTTAGTGTCTGTCGTGCAGGGAAGCTGTTCTCGATCGGAGCTTTCGGCGGGCATGGTTGTGGAGGCAACCACTAGCTACTATTCAATGTCGCTGTGCTTGCATTTGTAGCAAGTTCCAGATCTGGGTACCCCTCTGTATTTTACGGGACACATGCTAGAAAAGTACGGGACACATGCTAGAAAAGTACAAAGACAAAATTGAGTCCGAGAGGGTAGGGCCAATCAGTGTAAGAACTCTGAAAAATAATACGGAGCAATCATCGCTGCGCAGATCTCTTTCTATAGTAAAAGAATTAAGTTGGAGAGAAGTACCAGTAGCTGATCGTACAAAAAATACGGTACTTGAACTGTTTTGCTCGAAACCGTTCAACTTCATATAAGTGTGCCATCAGATCTGGAACCAGCCCCTTCAGGCAAGCCCATCTGTGTGCAAGCCTGCAACAGAAACGGTGATGGAGGCGGAGGCAATTCTACAGACTGTAGTTTGAGTGAATACACTGAGTAACCCACAGAAGGTGAAGCACCATTGTTACAACTTGCCAGGCTGCAACACTATCAGTAGCTAGCACTGTCTCTCCCTCTGCAGCTGCCGAGGCTAGTGCGTTGTGTCAGATATACACACTCGAGACAGAACAGTTTTCCCTGGCCAACGAGTAGAATTGGATGAAATGATCGTCAATCGAAAAGACAGTGCGTCCCATAGACATGGCAAGTACTACCGATGAAAGGCTTTATGGATGTAGAGACAGGAAACAAATCCATAAAAGTGCAGTAGAAGTATTGAGAAATTTATGCATAGTTGTAGCACTGGTTCAACTTAGGAATCCCTTAGCGAACGCGAGTTGAGTATACGATTGAGCACGGTAGTATTATAAATCATACCCTATTCCTAGTCGTTTACAGACCTAGGACCCCCCCCCCTCCCCCCCTGGGTCTGGAAAGCAGCTATTTTTCCGTCTACATATCTTTTGTTTCCCTTCTTGATACTAGCCTCTTCAAGTTCATATAATTTTGCCATCAGATCTGGAACCAGCCCCTTCAGGCAAGCCCATCTGTGTGCAAGCCTGCAACAGAAACGGTGATGGAGGCGGAGGCAATTCTACAGACTGTGGTTTGAGTGAATACACTGCGTAACCCACAGAAGGTGAAGCACCATTGTTACAACTTGCCAGGCTGCAACATTATCAGTAGCTAGCAGTGTCTCTCCCTCTACAGCTGCCGAGGCTAGTGCGTTGTGTCAGATATACACGCTCGAGACGTAACAGTTTTCCCTGGCCAACGAGTAGAATTTGGTGAAATGATCATCAGTCGAAGAGACAGTGTGTCCCATAGACGTGGCAAGTATTACCAATGAAAGGCTTTCTGGTTGTAGAGACGGGAAACAAATCCATAAAAGTAGTGAGAAATTTATGCATAGTTGTAGCACTGGTTCAACTTAAGATTCCCTTAGCGAAAGCGAGTTGAGTATACGATTGAGCACGGTTGAGTATACGATTGAGCACGGTAGTATTATAAATCATACCCTATTCCTAGTTGTTTACAGACCTAGGACCCCCCCCCTCCCCCCCCGGGTCTGGGAAGCAGCTATTTTTCCGTCTACCTATCTTTTTTTTCCCTTCTTGATACTAGCCTCTTCGAGTGTCTATGGTGATGGCATATGCAGGGACAGTCACAGTTTTTTGGTCAGGTTAGCTCATCAAGTGTCAAGTCTGCAGCATGGGCGGTTGTGGAGGCACTGGTGAGAGAACGCTCTGATAGGTGCAGTATACATTGAGCTTTGAATGTTTGCGGAAGTCTATTCCTTGTTTAAACAAGCAGCAGGAACAGTTTAGTCTTTGCCACTTAGTGCCGTCCTGCAGGGAAGCTCTTCTTGTTCGGAGCTTTCGGCGGGTATGGTCGTGGAGGCAACCACTATCAACCACTCAACTTCGCTGTGCTTGCATTTGTCGCAGATCTGGGTACCTCTGTATTTTACGGGACACATACTAGAAAAGTACAAAGACAAAATTGAGTACGAGAGAGTAGGGCCAATCAGTGTAAGAACTCTGAAAAATAATACGGAGCAATCATCACTGCGCACATCTCTTTCAATAGTAAAAGAATTAAGTTGGAGAGAAGTATCAGTAGCTGATCGTACAAAAAATACGATACTTGAACTGTTTTGCTCGAAACCGTTCAACTTCATATAATTTTGCCATCAGATCTGGAACCAGCCCCTTCAGGCAAGCCCATCTGTGTGCAAGCCTGGAACAGAAACGGTGATGGAGGCGGAGGCAATTCTACAGACTGTAGTTTGAGTGAATACACTGAGTAACCCACAGAAGGTGAAGCACCATTGTTACAACTTGCCAGGCTGCAACATTATCAGTAGCTAGCAGTGTCTCTCCTTCTGCAGCTGCCGAGGCTAGTGCGTTGTGTCAGATATACACACTCGAGACAGAACAGTTTTCCCTGGCAACGAGTAGAATCTGGTGAAATACTTGCATGGTTTTGAGTGCCCTGTTGAAGTTCTTCGCAGGCAAGCCCGTCACTTCGCAAGTCTGCAGCAGGAATCGCGGTCGAGGCAAGGCAGTTCTTGCCAATTAGCCCTAGTTTCGTGAAGCGCCTCTTAGGTACGAATGCTCTTGATGAAGTCTGTCTCTCTTGCAGGCAAGCTCTGCTCCTGCTGAAGCTGCAGCAGGACTGGTTGTGGAGGCAATCAAGCCGTATGCTTCCAACAGTATCTACTCACAGATCTGGAGCTCCCTTCGCCTCAAGCAAGTCTATCTGTGTCCAAGCCTACAGCCTTCAGGCAAGCCCATCTGTGTCCAAGCCAGCAGCAGAAACAGTGATGGAGGCGGAGGTGCGTACACAGATTATAGTTTGAGTAAATATAGTGGATAACCCATAGAAGTTGAAGTACCTCTGTTTCAATGCGCCAGACTCTAACATTGTCAGTAGCAAACAGTGCGGAGGCAGCCCTGCCAACAACGGCGCTTCCCGGTGCTTGGGTGATGGGCCAAGAGATAGACAAGTATGTTACCTAGACTGCGTATGCTACAGAAATTGCAGAGACCAACGTCGCCATTGGTTAGATGCCTTGCTAACCAGTTTATAGTGTGGTGAAACGCTTACCTGCTTTTGAATTCTGCGTTGGTGTTGGTGTTCTTCTCAGGTGAGCCCAACAACACTCGAGTTCGCAAGCGCAGTAAGTCCCGCGTTTGCAGCGGGAACAGCTCTGGAGGCAAGCAAGCAGAGAGTATTATAGTCTGATGGAGTGCCCCTTTGGATTTGAGTGTTTGCTGGAGCTTGGCAATTCTCAAGTTTGCAGCAGGAACAGCCGCAGAGGCAACCAAGCAAAGACCACTCTAGGATAATGAAGTGTCTTACCTGGTCGGGAAGTTTGTTCCTTGGTCAGGTAAGCCCGTCTGTTGGTCCGGCGACGACTGGATTGGCCAGCTCTGGTTCTTTGGTTCAGGCAGATAATCCATGGTGTGGCTACGCACATCCAAACCTTGAGTAGAGAAGCATCGCTTCTAAATAGGCCTATAAGAGGGTAGAGTGTCCATTTGCGGGTCAGGTTAGCCCGTCTTCTTCCCCGGCAACGACCGCGCTTTCCACCTCTCGTGGTTCTTTGGTTCAGGCATGCTATGAGATTCACGGTGCAGCTATGCATGTGCAAACCTTGAATAGAGAAGCACATCCATATCTTCGAAATAGACCAGTCTGTCCGACATGACGAAAATTTCGTGCTGCCTGCTGTTTATACAAAGATTAGTGGCACACTTGTGATCCCGCTAGCCAGGCTTTGGCATCTCCAAAGAAGCGAGTTCTGCGGCCGCAGCGAGTTACGCTTGCTGGAGTGATTGGGGCTCCAGGTGGAGCTGTTCTTCATCAGCCTGGACACTTGTCTGCTGTTGTCTATATGCTAACCGAGAATGCGAGCCTGCTCAACGAGCACTTTGATTCATCCCTGGAGGGCATTGCTGTGGGTTTTGAGTACGATGAGAAACGTTTCAAGGAGAATTGGGCCGCCTATCTGACCAGCGAGAACATCACAGATTCTACACTCCTTGAAACCTACCGTGTGATTTGCCGAGTCGGACCGCCGCCGCGGTACATCAAGACACTTCTGGGCTGTGGTGAGGCAGACAACTGCTTAAGTCTGATGGAAAATTTTTTGCTCCATCGGGCAGCTGCAGGTATGCCCTTGTACAGTGTGATTGTTCACAACAGCAGCAATCAGGACCTGCAGGAATGGCTTGGAGGAAGCAGCCTGCCCGGTCTTGAAGTTCACAGTTGCTCCGTGGTCAACGCTCCCATTCACTTCCTGTCCCTTGGCACAGCGGAGCGCCGACCGGTGCTGATAGTGCGAGGCGTCAACGATGCAGACGTGCAGTTGCTGCTCAGCCACCAGACGTGGATTTTCAGAGGTGGGCTCCCCAACTGGTCCGGGGGTTGGTTTGACAAAAACCGACAGGAAGTGGAGAAAGGTGCCCCGGGGGCGACCTACATTCGCTACACACCGGCCATTCCTGGTATCCAGATGGAGGGTTGGTTGCAGGCCATGGACAAGTATTGCATGGAGTACCAGCTGGAAGGCAAGATTCCGGGCTGCGTTGCCAGTGTATTGGCTGCTACGCCATGGCTGAGTTTGAAAAGGATGTGAAAAGGATTTGAGCAGAGATTGGTATCTTGCAGCCGTGGAGGAGATTGCTGTCAGAAATTCGTGTGTTGTTGGAAAACTACAGTCCAAGTCACTTATCCTGCTTGAAACATGCACTTTTACAAGTGATTACACTTGCTGACTATATTCCTTCACATTGCTCTTAATTCTGTACGCATCAATTCTGTAAGTGGGCAGTTTGCGGTCGTGTTCGAAACCAGCACCAAGGGGAACAACCGAAAATGCATTCACAAATTGTTTACGGTGCTACAGATCAGATCGAACATTGCGGCTACTGTCCAAATTCCAGAGGTATTTGAAAAATGGAACGGAAGTGCCGTGATTCACCGAGTTGTTCAAGTTCTCTATCTGGTCACACAAGTCCAACTTCCTTTCCATATCCATTTGAATCTTGTACCCAGTAGTTCACAAAGGATGTGATGCAAGACGGCAATACAGGTCAAACATAGTCGCCGCTCTGAAAGCCTGGAGTTCTAAACCAAAGGCAGACTTCAATGCTGCCGGCGTCTCTTTTCAATTTGCGGAAGCTGCGCTGCGCTCGCAGAGTTGATGCTGCAATACTAAAACCTTGGGTGGTCATACGATGCAACAAATGGGCATATCGAACAAGTATGGATTCCTCCAGGCAGTCTTCTTCCGCATTACTTTCAATTCTGCAAGTCTTAATTCGGTAAGTGGGGCATGCGGTCGTGTTCGGAAGTAGCACCAACAAACGAAATAACAGAAGATGCTCTTACTAGCTAAGTGTTTTATACATATGGCAAATATTTTGCACTATTTATGTAGTAGCACGGTGCTATAGATCAGATCGAATACTGAGATTGCTGCCACGAGTTCCAGCCATATTTGAGAAATGGAATGCACGTGTCGGTGGCCGACCGAATTGTTCAAAGTCGTCTATCCTGGACCACACAAGCCTAACTTACTTTTGGTGTGGTCCAACTTACTTTCTAACTTACTTATTATACCCATTTGATTCCTGCAGCAGGTACTTTGCAAAAGAAGTATGGCAAGACGGCAATACAGATTCAATATGTTTGTTGCCACAAAGTTGCAACTTTGCAAAAGAAGCATGGCAAGACGGCAATACAGATTGAACATGATTGTTGCCACAAAGTTCCAGAGTTCTATCCGGAATTCAAGTGCTGCTGGCGTCAGCTACCACTTCACAGATGCTGCGCTCACGGTCACTGAGACTGCTCAACAAGTTCCAGAGGCATTTGAAAAATAGACCAGACGTGCTGGTAGCTCACAGAATTTTGTTCAATGCCATCTATTTTAACCAGTGGAACCGCACAAGCCGAGCTACCTTTCTATCTGTTTGATACCTGTGGGTAATTTGCACACAGCACTATAGGTCGACTACGGAAGCTGCCACAAAGGTCCAGAGCCAGATTTTGCTCTCACTTGAAAGAAAACAACCACAGTTGTGCATCCGTAATCCAGTATCGAAATTTCATCGAAGATAATAGCACATACAGCTGCTACCCAGATCTACGTGCAACTTTTGGATTGGGTCTGAATATGTTTCGTGGCATTTTAGATATCTTCAAACTCTTCCTGCTCCGTGTCGTCAGTCTCCAGAGCCTTGAAGTTGTGCCCTTCTTTGGGGCCTTCGTTCCAAGCACATGAAACATGTAAGCAGTAATGCATGTAGCAATGCAGCAATGTTACCTTCACTTATAGATTGCATTCCTATAAGGTGGCGCCCCCTAGATAGCTAAGTTGGTTTATAACTCCAATAACTAGATATATCTATAGCTGGGATTATAAACCAACTTATAACTTGGGGGCACCACCTTGTAAAGTGGCACTGAAATGTCAATTGGTAATTAACACACGCGCCGGTGGCGCAATGGACTACACACGTGTGGCGTCCACCCAGCATGAGCAGATAGCATTACTGATTCAGCTGTGTGTCTACGCAATTCTACGGGACCAAGGGCGCAGTCTTCAAACTGTGGGGTGCCGTCATGCTGCATTGCAATTTCACGACGGCAGACCTCGTCCAGCAAAGACGCTTCACGATGCGATGAATGCCGAGCCTCGGTCGGCAAAGTCATCCTCAGTAATCAGCCACATTCCATTGCGTTTTATAGCTCCCACCACCAAGGGCTTCCAGTTAAGTATGCAGCAGTTCCTTTCGGTTCTACCTTTTCGAAGCAAGAGATAGCCTGCATAGCCACATACCAAGTGAGACAACGGGAAAAAAAACCATATCGGTCCAATTTATCACACCGCGATGAGCGTTCTTTGGCATATTTGGTTTTGGCAGCTTTGACGGACAGTTTGCCCTTCCTGCCACACTCCCGCGCAGAAATACATCTGATGCTAACCTTTCTTCACTTTTTTCAAAGCAACCTCTCACACAGGTACAGTTCGACGTGTGGTCGACTGCCCCAAAGTATGTCGCAGCGAAGAAGCTTTTGGATCAGTGCCACAGCCCAACAGAGGTCCTACAGACATCTTATCTCATGACCTGGTTCGGCTCTGCGATCTTCGCCCAAGAGCTCTTGAGGCGTCCGTTCTGGGAAAATCATTGCCTGAGGGACAGGCTATTCAATTTGAAGTAAATTCTCTTCCGAAAAGTCAGGCAATCCCTGAAGGTTAACCCTTTATAAAAGCTTCCTCTTGTACCAACCTGCTCTAGGGTTCTGATAACATACTCTTCTCTTTTCAGGATCCGGGATGGCGGTGGACCAATCGGATCCTACAAGCAAGAGGTGGCCCGTGTTCTCCGAAATAAAGGTTGCCACTGTGCTGACCTTGTGAGTTCCGGCACCATTTGGCATCGGCTTCAACGAGGTCACCTGCGAAAGCTTGGGAAGCTTGCAGCTCGTACACAGTTACTCCACTATTTCGAGCAGCTCGAACCACAGATGGTACCTCCGAAACTGAAAGATGGCCGAGTGTGGCGCACAAAAAAACAGATATTGAAGCAGCTCAAACAACTCCCGAACTTTTCCACGTACCTGGTGGGGCAATTTTGGTTGCTTTTGCGGTATTCCTACCAATATCCAAGGTATCTTGTTCAGTCCTACAGTGAGTTTGGCCCAGGAACAAAGCGTGGATTATTATGGCTGTCGCTGGGTCAAGCGTCAGAAAACTACCTTTTCAATTTTATATTCTTTCTTGGATATACCTTCCACGAATAGAATATCACCCTATGACCCCGCGCGGGTGTAAGCAACAAGCAGTTCACCACTTCTGCTTTCCTCGTACCAAGGGCTGGCTTCCCCACACAGCTCTGCGCTGGCTCTACCTCGACCCCAACCCTTCAGTTTTTTTATCGCTTACTTGCGGAGACATTTCACTGCTTTCGATCTCATCGAGACCTTCAACCTTGTGCTGGAGACACGACAGCCATCCGTGCTGCCAAAGTGCCTCGCCCGCATACATTACAGATCGGTCGGAACACGCCAGCATCTCAGCCGTGCGAGGCGCTTCTTCGCAACGAAGTGAGTGACCATGACAGTTGGGCCTGGCTGCTGTGCGAGTATCAGCGTGTGGTGGCTTGGTTAGCAGCTCTTCACTGAATGCCAGGAGCCTCAGACACTGTCTCATCTTTGACCCACTGCTACATCTGAACTACCTGTTGGTAATCGTAGAAAACGGACGCTCGTGTGTCAGTTCATCGCGTTTGTTTTCGGGCAGCATGAGAGACATTTCGAACTGATTTCTTTCAGACATGTCTACTTCTTTGAAACAAATCCACCAGGACGTGGGGGCACTCCTGGTACAAGAGCATAGCTTTTCTTGGGCTGGCATTACCTGTCCAAGTTCGGCTTTTGACAGGCAGGCGTCTTCAAATTCAGCTGGCCCCAACACATTGACAATTTTAACTTTCGGGGATGGTTCTGTTTGATAGGGCATCAAGCTTCTGTTGGATACGACATCTATGCCTCGTTTTTTTATGTGGCAACATGCCTGCAGGATATCATACCATCCCGGTAGTTTTTTCGGGCCGTCAATTTTGCAAGTTTCAAGTTGGAAGTCTCCATTTTGCAGCAGCTGAATGGCTTTAGACGCCATCTCGCAGGTGCAGTTGAAGGGCGTTCCAATCAACAACATGAACCGCTCCGTGGGCAGCATCCTCAGTTTTGCGGCCGGGCCCATAGGTCAACAACATCAGCACATATGATGTTTACTTCCAGTATGTCGGTACATCCAAAGATTTTGGAACCCAAATCTGTAGATCTTTGGTGTTTTCTTGTTCTCGTTTTTCTATTTCTCTTCCCCTTACGAAGGCAGCCAAAGTTTGGGGTATACGGGGAAAACCTTTTCAGACCACCACGGATACCGAGATTGCCCTGCAGGTCAGCAAGAAGTTCGGGGCAAAAGGATTGCCAGAGGCCTATTTGAATACGTGCATCTGAACCATTCAGAAAAACGATGGGGGTGTCTGGTCGTTGTTATCTTGTACTGCCACCAGAGCTCTGTTCACTAGAATGCTTGCACAATTCGGACCGCACAATTATTGCCTCATGTGGAACTGCTTGATAAATTGTCATCTAGCCCATCCCGAAGTTGGTTGATACCCCCAAAAAGCTTGTTGAGGTTTGGTGTGCAATATCTCCGTGCTTGTGCATTGCTGTTCCCCTGAAATGGTCTTACGTATGGGATGTGAGTGTGGCACCCTGCAAGTTTCAGGTGTAGAACCCTGACAAGAAGAAGGGCTTCCACGGATATGAATGCAAGGCTATGCCCTACCAACAGCAGCAGGATCGAGTGTTGGACTGGGAGGTAGGCACACCAAACCAAGAAGAGCCCCCATGCTGCATTGGATGACATAAGATGACAACGCAGCAACCCCAGGACTTGGCAAGAGTCCGGATATTTGGTGGATCAACTCAGTTTTTTGAACACATGAAGAACTGCCGCCCGCGTGCCGCCGACCCTAGAAACACAATTTATGGCAAATCTGTGATATACTATAAATATGTAGAGAGATAAATGAACCAGAAAACCATCATATATGTATACACGCACACGCACACACACCTAATCTATACTGAATCGAGTCGCGCACCCGTCAATGGGAATGGCGATGGGAATACGACTTTAGCGGAGATCAAATATGGCTGGGAAAGCGGCCACGAACTATTCCGTATTTATGGGAACATCGTATTTCGATAGGGTATGTGCCCTTGCCCTGTTGGATGACTTGTAATATCTTCTAACCATATACCCATGAGGTGGGGTGGGGTGGGACAATAGCGTCATTTGCTGTATGTTCTCATACACTTGCACACATACGTCATGCTACCCTCCTGTACGTCCTCGTGCACTTGCATACATACGTCATGCTACGCCGCTGTACATTCTCATGCCCTTGCACACATACGTCATGCTACATGCACTTGCATACATACGTCATGCTACGCCGCTGTCCGTTCTCATGCACTTGCATACATACGTCAGGCTACGCTGCTGTGCGTTCTCATGTACTTGCACGCATACGTCATGCTGTACGTTCTCATGCACTTGCACACATACATCATACTACGCCGCTGTACGTTCGCATGCACTTGCACACATACGTCATGCTACGCCGCTGTACGTTCTCATGCACTTGCCACACATCCGTCATGCTACTCTGCTGTACGTTTTCATGCACTTGCACGCATACGTCATGCTACGCTGCTGTACATTCTCATGCACCTGCACACATATGTCATGCTACGCTGCTGTACGTTCTCATGCACTTGCACATATACGTCATGCTGCGCTGCTGTACGTTTTCATGCACTTGCACGCATACGTCATGCTACACCGCTGTACGTTCTCATGCACTTCCAGATCGTAGGGTGGGTGTTAGGTGGATGGTTATGGATAGGTAAATGATCATGATGATGATGAGGATGATGATGACGATGATGATGATGATAATGATGATGATGAAATTGCTCCTGATACTCAAGTTTCGTTTTTCAGCGTTTTGTGGTCCCCCCCTCTAAAATATTTGAAAAGTGACAACAGCGGGGGCCCCCTCAGATACCCGGCACCATATTTTAAGCCCTTGCCGGCTAGCAAATGGTACCCTGAAAAAAGGAAAGGGCATGGCACCACAGCGTGTTGCTGGCAACCTTACGAGACAGGGAATCGGCACCCAGCTGGAAGGCCCACACAGCGCATGTTTCGAAACCCTGGGAGACAGGGAAACAGCACCCATGGTCGTTGTCGTTGTTGTCGTTGTTATCGTTGTTGTTCTTGTTCTTGTTGTTGTTGTTGTTGTTCTTGTTCTTGTTCTTCAAGAAAGCCTTCAAGAAAGTCTTCAGAGCTTCATGGTGGACCTTGATTGAACGCAGCTGTAACGTCGGACAAACTGCAGTGCTCTTCGGACGCGCTCCCCCTGCCAGCGGCTGGGGTCGGTGGATATTTTTTCGGTGGATATTTTTACGCTTCATTATACATATCTTGTGATGGACGGGGCTGCTTGTTTTCTCTTGAGATGTTCCTGGCTATCCCTACAAGGCCTGCATACTTTCCCCAGATTTAGTGAGGTCAGCCGTAGCACAACTGGATGCAAACACAGACAGCACGATGCAGACACACTTACCTGTCACCTGTCCTTGCGCAATTGGTTTTGGATGGTTTTGGTGGTTTTACCTGGGAAGGGGAAAGTTGCACTTTTCTAACCGGAACAAGATTCCTGATATAAGATCATCAATCATGTTGCTGTAAGCTTGTAGCATCATTGAACCGCGACCTGTCTGGTTTTTTTCATCTTCGGTCTTGACATATGGATGGCTGATCAAACTCGCGTCGTTATCCCTCTTCACAATGCAAAGTTAGCCCCAACAGAGGTACTTTAGGCCAAGTAACCAGCATGACTCTGTGACAGTAGTTTCTCTTGAATCAGTGTTGTATAAGAAGAAGACAGAGGACTAATTTTGCTGTACAACCTTCAGGGTTAGTCAAGGCTGTCAAGTCTCCAAGTTTTACTAATGTTTTTCTACAGACAAACCCCAGAGGCGTGAGCTCGAGCAGCCAGGGGGGTCAGCCATTTTCAGCTATACCTAGATGGGTATTGATTGGCACGGGTTTTTCTAACAGGATGCTTTTCGGACAAACTCTAAGACCAGGGAACAGCAGGACAAAATAGGACAAACGTGTTCATGCTAGGTCTTAGATTTGAAAGAATCCATGGTTGCCTAGGAATCGCTTGCCAGGATCCGCCACAAGTGACCAATGGCAGACGCTTTAGAATGATGCCACCATCCCGCACTGCGTTGACTTTCAACAACTGGCTAATTTTTGGCAGTACTGGTGGTGACGGTCAATTCCGGCAGCTTTCCTCGATGACTCAACCATCAATCATCACCGCGAGACAGAAAAAATGCTACCAGAAAAAGTTACTTATCCACTCATCTGCAATTTCCAATACCTGGCAGCAATAAGATTGTTTGCATTGCTCTTGATCTCCCGTTCTCTTAACCTAGGTCTGCCTTGTCCAGATAGAAGCCTCTGTCCAACTCTCAACAGCTCCCGGAACCCATGCTTTGGACTTGCAGTGGAAACGCAGTTGTTTTTTCGTAGCAGGACATCACCTCCGATTTCGTTTACTCAATTCCAGGTATTCAGCCAACATACCTGCCTGACGTTGTGACAAGGGCCCAGCTACAGCAGTTCCTTTCAGATCCACGAAAGAAGCTAACTCAACAGCTTTGTACTCACCACAACACTGCTAGGAAGACACTCCTAACCTGTGGAACTGCTCAATCTTGCTTCAAATATTGTGTCGATCAACAATCAATTTGGTAATGGCAACCTCCTTCCATAGTTTTTCGAATCCAAAGGAAGCCTTGCACTAAGGTGCTGCCTTCACGTCAATTTGTTTGAACGCAAACCTGCGAGTGAGACCAGGACCACTGCTGGCATGGCAAGTTTTATATGCTGCTTCATGAAAACCAGAAGAGTTTTTAGCGACTGCCAGACCAAACGCAAGAACATAGCTAGCAGCTTGAGGTTCTAGACTTCTGGGACTTTTGTTCACATATCTGAAGGAGCGGCAAGCTAGAGGAACCCTCTTTTGTAGCTATGCATTCGAATCACTCTCAGCAGGCCAAGCCGTCTGTCGGCATGAGCAAGACCCTTTTTTTCTGATCTTTTTCTACCGAGAGGGCCATCTCTTTCTAGCACATTTTGTTGGACGCTGTGCCGCAGTTGCATTTTCCTGCTGTTTTTCCTGACAACTTACTATGCGGCTATGCGGCAACGTATATATGAGAAACAAACACGGACCGTGGAACATTTGAAGGTTCAAACGTGGCATCTGGGCCCTTTGGCTTTAATTCCAAAAAGACCGCTGAAAATTGCAAAAATGGAGCCTTGAAATGTGGAAACATGCGCTTTTAAACGTGGAAACTCCGGCGTTGGAAGTGTGGAAAATGAATACTTATAAGGTAGAAACTTGATCCTTTTAAAGAGCGGAAAGATTGGAAAATGACCACTTATAAGGTAGAAAATTGATCCTTTGCGGAGCGGAAAGATGCGCTTTTGAACATAGAAAATCCGCGTTGGAAGCGTGGAAAATGCACACCCTGGAGTCGTATCACACCTGCGTGCGCGCAGTGTTTCGTATAGATTTTGATAGTTCTTTATTTGATAGGTTATTGATTCGAACACTTTTTCATCGCTGTGCGCAATGTTTTGTTGACATGTTTCTATTTGACCCTACTAGCCCTAGCGTCAAGTCATATCAGCTCGCAGAAGTTGTAGCGCCAACCATGTCCATTCTACCCGCGAACCGCTGGGATCGCTAGGTATTGGCACCGGCTGGTCGTTCAGTATTCCGAACTACAACCCGCGAGAGCCCTCAGAAACTGGGGAAAGCCACACCAGAAGCGCTGTTTTTTTCCTGTGTGTGCGCTAATAGATAAATACTGATAAAAGCATACTGTAAGTAGACTTTAGTTTGCTCTCTCTCTCTCTCTATTTATATACATACACATATGCATATATATATATATATATATATATATATGCATATATATATATATACATATGCATATATATATATAGATACATATATATATATATAGACATGAATAATATTAAATATACAATTACACACATACATCCACATACTGTATATATATATATTATGCACACATGCACCACTATGTTCTCATGTACAACTATGTACACAAGTATCCCCAAGTTTCCTCTTAGCCAGACTTTTGAACACTGCCCCTTCTTTGGGCCCCTTTCTCAGGCGTGACTTGATTTCCAATCTCCGCTTGATGCTCCGTGGGTGCACCGGATGGGCGGCAAAATATGGCTTTGCAAAACATGGCATTGGAACCTATGGAATAATCCTGTTTATTTGTCGCGAATAATCCACACTTGGAAGATTTTTTCCATTTCATTCCTTGCGGAATATCCTGCGACTTTCCGTTTTTTCATGTCTCTCTCTTTCCATATATTATATATATATGTACATATGTATACAAATATACATACAGCCTTATAGCATTGAATTGGACAATTGGTGGCATACATTCTGAAATCCAAATTTTTGGTTTGAAAAGACTCCAAGGCAACGGTTATGGGGAATGGTTCATTTTTGATGAAAACAACGGGGCCAGAAGTTGATGATCTTGAAACTCAGCAGCCCCTTCTCCAATGGGGTATCTATTGACCAAAATTGATGGTATGTACTTTTGGGGTATGGAATAAAATATCTCTGGTATGATCAATATTGATGGTATCTATGTTTTCATATGTTGGTCAATAGTAGCCAAAATTAGATGGTTAATATTAACCATGAATACCATGAAGAGAATCTGTGGTCCCCTTGGCCCCGGCCTTGAATATTGATCCATTCCCGTTTGACCCTGCCACATGTCAAGTTGGGTTGTGTTGGACCATGAGATCATTGCAGTGTGGATGAAATTCAGATATCTGAAGGAGCGGCAAGCTAGAGGAACCCTCTTTTGTGGCTATGCATTCGAATCACTCTCAGCAGGCCAAGCCGTCTGTCGGCATGAGCAAGACCCTTTTTTTCTGATCTTTTTCTACCGAGAGGGCCATCTCTTTCTAGCACATTTTGTTGGACGCTGTGCCGCAGTTGCATTTTCCTGCTGTTTTTCCTGACAACTTACTATGCGGCTATGCGGCAACGTATATATGAGAAACAAACACGGACCGTGGAACATTTGAAGGTTCAAACGTGGCATCTGGGCCCTTTGGCTTTAATTCCAAAAAGACCGCTGAAAATTGCAAAAGTGGAGCCTTGAAATGTGGAAACATGCGCTTTTAAACGTGGAAACTCCGGCGTTGGAAGTGTGGAAAATGAATACTTATAAGGTAGAAACTTGATCCTTTTAAAGAGCGGAAAGATTGGAAAATGACCACTTATAAGGTAGAAAATTGATCCTTTGCGGAGCGGAAAGATGCGCTTTTGAACATAGAAAATCCGCGCTGGAGTCGTATCACACCTGCGTGCGCGCAGTGTTTCGTATAGATTTTGATAGTTCTTTATTTGATAGGTTATTGATTCGAACACTTTTTCATCGCTGTGCGCGATGTTTTGTTGACATGTTTCTATTTGACCCTACTAGCCCTAGCGTCAAGTCATATCAGCTCGCAGAAGTTGTAGCGCCAACCATGTCCATTCTACCCGCGAACCGCTGGGATCGCTAGGTATTGGCACCGGCTGGTCGTTCAGTATTCCGAACTACAACCCGCGAGAGCCCTCAGAAACTGGGGAAAGCCACACCAGAAGCGCTGTTTTTTTCCTGTGTGTGCGCTAATAGATAAATACTGATAAAAGCATACTGTAAGTAGACTTTAGTTTGCTCTCTCTCTCTCTCTATTTATATACATACACATATGCATATATATATATATATTATATATATATATGCATATATATATATACATATGCATATATATATATAGATACATATATATATATAGACATATGAATAATATTAAATATACAATTACACACATACATCCACATACTGTATATATATATATATTATGCACACATGCACCACTATGTTCTCATGTACAACTATGTACACAAGTATCCCCAAGTTTCCTCTTAGCCAGACTTTTGAACACTGCCCCTTCTTTGGGCCCCTTTCTCAGGCGTGACTTGATTTCCAATCTCCGCTTGATGCTCCGTGGGTGCACCGGATGGGCGGCAAAATATGGCTTTGCAAAACATGGCATTGGAACCTATGGAATAATCCTGTTTATTTGTCGCGAATAATCCGCACTTGGAAGATTTTTTCCATTTCATTCCTTGCGGAATATCCTGCGACTTTCCGTTTTTTCATGTCTCTCTCTTTCCATATATTATATATATGTGTACATACGTATACAAATATACATACAGCCTTATAGCATTGAATTGGACAATTGGTGGCATACATTCTGAAATCCAAATTTTTGGTTTGAAAAGACAGCAAGGCAACGGTTATGGGGAATGGTTCATTTTTGATGAAAACAACGGGGCCAGAAGTTGATGATCTTGAAGCTCAGCAGCCCCTTCTCCAATGGGGTATCTATTGACCAAAATTGATGGTATGTACTTTTGGGGTATGGAATAAAATATCTCTGGTATGATCAATATTGATGGTATCTATGTTTTCATATGTTGGTCAATAGTAGCCAAAATTAGATGGTTAATATTAACCATGAATACCATGAAGAGAATCTGTGGTCCCCTTGGCCCCGGCCTTGAATATTGATCCATTCCCGTTTGACCCTGCCACATGTCAAGTTCGGTTGTGTTGGACCATGAGATCATTGCAGTGTGGATGAGATTCAGTACAATGGCTCACATGATTATAATTCCAATAGTGATTCATTGTACTATAAGTAATAGAACTATTTTAATTATACTAGATTATCATCATTGTACTTATAGTTTCATGATCATAAGTGGACTTAAATCCATGATTCTTCTGAGTAAAATCTGGAAACCTCCGGACATCTCGTAGGGAAGCGCCGGTGGCAATGACACCTTGGTACCGTGGCTTCAAGGGAAACGTCCGAGAGCCTAAACATCGGTGGGAGGAAAAATGCTAAGATTAAAGACCCCCATGGTTAATGGTACCCTCTGGTGAACTAACATAGCAATGGAAAATGGCCATTTATAGTGGATTTTCCCATTAAAAATGGTGATTTTCCATTGCTATGTTAGTTCACCAGAGGGTAATGGTCCCAAAGATGTGTAAATCTGCCCACAACTTTTAGTAATTGGACGATTTCATTGTTTTAGGGCCGTGCGCCTAGAAAAAAGTCCATTTTTGTATTGCGTTGATTTATAAAACTTATATTATATTTCATTATTCTTTCAACGGGGCAAACGCTGGTTGCTACTTTCTGCTTGCTTTCTGCTTGCTTTCTGCTTGCTTGCTTGCTGCTCCTTGCTGCTGCCTCCTGCTGCTGCTGCTGCCGTTGCTGCTGCTGGTGCTGCTGCTGTTGCTGCTGCTGTTGCTGCTGCTGCTGCCTCCTGCTGCTGCTGCTTCCTCCTCCTCCTGCTACTGCTTCCTCCTCCTGCTGCTGCTGCTGCTGCTTCCTCCTGCTGCTGCTGCCGCTGGTGCAAACATTTTGCCGAAAACCAAACTTACAGTCTCGGTCGCCTTGTTACGAAGCTTGAGAGAGAATTACAGGTCCGAATTTTAGGCGGGGTCGGTCGCATGGTCCACTTTTTCTCCTTTGGAATGCAATGCAATCGCATTCCGCGACTGCGAAGTAAGCCAATAGCTCTACTCGCAAAATGGGCAGTGCAAACCCTAGACAATATTATAACATACGTAAGAAAGGATATGAGAATTAAAGTGGCGAACATGCTATCCAAATCAAAAGTATATATATTTAGGCCATTTACAGACCTGGGTACCCCCCCCCACCCCCCAAGGGTCTGGAAAGTAGGTATTTTACAGGAAATGTCGCGGAATAGCATCATCCCTGACATCGATAGAGATAATTGTTTGGCATCCCGGAAAATCTTCTCAGCTATCACACTCGCCAAACATCTCTTTTAAAAGGCACACATACTATCACGGACGTAAAGATACCGCAAAATGGGCAGTGCAAACCCTAGACAATATTATAACATACGTAAGAACAGGTATGAGAATTGAAGTGGCGAACATGCAGTCCAAATCAAAACTATATATATTTAGGCCATTTACAGACCTGGGTACCCCCCCCCACCCCCCAAGGGTCTGGAAAATAGGTATTTTACAGGAAATGTCGCGGAATAGCATCATCCCTGACATCGATAGAGATAATTGTTTGGCATCCCGGAAAATCTTCTCAGCTATCACACTCACCAAACATCTCTTTTAAAAAGCACACATACTATCACGGACGTAAAGATGCATATCATTCCCATTCAGTGCCATTAGAATTAGAAAATTCAAATTCTTTCTCGACGTTTTAGTACAAGATTCACTTTTGGTTCTGTTTCAGCCTTCTCAGTACGGCCTCTTACAACAATGATATTACAGCATTTGTTTCCTAACCTAGGTGGCTCCTGAGCGCAATCTTCATTCCAATGCTTCGTGACCATAACCGGAGGCCTGGAGCCTATGCATCACTTGACAGTCGACTCAGTTCTAAACCTGAAAGACTATTCCTTCCGTTTACCAGTAGATCGTTTTTGTAGTTCCTATCACAAAACTACCAGAATCAGGGAGGCACCAAAAAACGTCAAACAGCTTTAAGCATTATAAATACTCTAATCTGCAGATTGTATTTACTTTTCTTACTCTGTGAATGAAATCGCACTTTTCTAACTTCACACAGAGTACCATGAAACCAATTTTCCCATGCAACTCCTAAAATCTTACCACTCGCACATCCTTTTTCCTATACCATCCGCATCTTGCTCCAACGTTTCATAACAATCTATTTCCTATTACCAAAACATTGCTCATCATCTAACATTATCTACTGAAACCAAATCGGATTTCCTGCTCAACATTTACTACTTTGTACTATCCTCTGCAAAACCTGCGCAGGTCACCAGGACCACGAGCAAACGAGTCAGTCCCGAGGCGGAAGCTGCCACTATAAAATACCATGACAGATCAAGCAAAGCAACCTGCACGGAACTTCCGCAGTAAAACATGTATAAAATATTACATGTAGAAACACCGTCTCATATCATTGTAATATCTGCCCGATCTGAACTTCAACTTCTTTCATACCAAGCCCCACAGGTGACATTGCCCCGGACTGTACTCTCGCTACCCGCTGTATAGTTTGGAATCGCACAACAGGAATGTCATTGCCTCATGCCTGTCGATATAGAACCCAATCAGGAAGTTGTGTGAGAATTTGACGTTGCTTTATCTCTACATGTCAATGCACCATGAGTTTGGTCCCTCGAATAAAACTTGTTGCACCTTCCTGTGAGTAAATATTCTCGCAAATTCTTCGCAAAGTATTTTTCCATTCTGGATATCAACTTCAGCTCTACAAAAAGCCCACTTCTAGAATTTGAATCCAGTCTTCGTTGTAACTGAAGGAAGTTCCATCTAGCCTTTTTATGCACATCCACGCCACTACGGACCACATTACCTCTCACATTTCATTGCTGCCATGCTTTCACGTACATATCATTAAATAAATACATATATATAATAAATATATATATATATTTCTACATTTCACAAACCAGGCCCTGCAGCTACAAACCCTTTGGGTTAACAACTACTGTATCTATCTCATATTACTCAAAATACTGCCGTAAAGCATCACAATCTCCTATTTACGGTACTACAGTATTGCATTTCTTTTCATGCTCACTTCAACTATGCACTTCTTTGGCTCGATGCGTACCCCCCCAGCAAGTTTCCAGACATTTCAGCTGAACATAGTAGTACAATATAATTACATTCTCTGCTGCCCACTACTTTATCTAGTCGCAATATTACGTATAACTGCTCGAAGATATCCTACAACATAGTTTTCGTTCCGACAAAACCAGAGCCGCTTCACAGCATTTGCCCTGCCTCATGCCCCGGCGTCACTTTCGCTACAAGACACAGTCTTTTTACTTTCCGGCCAATCTATCTTCGGCTCAGCAACTGCGACTCGAAGCCGTCGTGACTTTTTTGCAACAGCAACCAGAAGTACTCAATGAATTATTCTCTGGAAAAGATTTTGAATTTCTTTGGCAAGCTGCCATCTACTTTTCTCGTGCGTCTTCCACTGAAAATGAGCACATGAACATCCCTACCCAGCAGATCAAGCTACCGCATGAGACGTCGATCCAGTGGACACGTTCGCGCGTGCCTCTTCGTAACTACTTCAGCGAATATTTCACATTTTTGCAACGAAAGCTGCAAGCAGTCCAATGCCCTACTCGGGAAAGTGCTCGGGCTCTCCTTTCTCAACCCTGTGATCTCCAGTCACGCACTTGCAACTACGCCGGGAATCAATGGTACTGCTTCGTTCCTACTTCCCGCAGCAATTTCGTGGATGAACTTCTTACAATATTGCAGTCAACGGCCTGTTACCGTCAACAAGCGTGGTCCCTAGCAGAATTTCGCAGCCTCTGGACTGAAATTCAGTCCGCCTGTTGCCTGCAGAACGCCGATGAACTGCTGCATCTGGATCGTTCGTACTTAGGCCAACGCTGGCGCCGTCGCATTGCATCTCGCTTTGTAATTGTTGTTGCTGAACTCCTTCATTATCTTCATGCACAACCGGCTATGTCCCTTGCTGAGTTCCTTCGATGCTTCGACGCTTGCATGCCCTATCCTGCGGCGCAATGGGATTTTCGCTGCTTGTCCTCCACAGATCGTCTTGCACGATTGGCTGCTGCCTGTGCTTCTACGTCTTTGGAACCTAGATTCTACACATCCGACATGCAGTCTGCAGGGCACTCCTCAGATCCTAGACGCCTGCGGCTTGCTGAAGCAGCTCAGGCTTGGCCTGCTGCCATCCAGACACCCGACCTCCTGGCTCATTTACATGCTTATCGTCATCATTTTGAAGATTGCCTTGCACCACCTGCGCCCTGTGCTTTTTGTGCTTGCCCATCCTGGAACACACACGAAAACCTTGTGGATTTGCGTGCTCTTCCGTGTGGTCTTCCACACCTTCATTCTCTACTTTCTGGACAATTTTTCTTGGAACGCTATCGTGCAATGTTTGCTGACTTCTCCTTCCCCACAACATTTATTGGTCTCACATTGGAGCATTTGCAAAATCAATTTCCACCCCTGCCACAAGAACTTCACCAATTCAACCCTGTCTCTTGTCCATTCTTGTCATTTTTTAGGGCTCAGTTGTCTTCATACTTCTTTCCCTTATGACTTATGTGCAAACCTTCTAACTCCGTCTCACATAGTCTTTTGCCCAGGATGTGTGGATGCTTTTCCTTTCATCCGGTCACCCGAAAGACACTTGGAACACTCAAGCACTCTGCTCCAATACTCCATTGCATTGCGCTATTTGTTCCGATTGCCGAACTTGCTTGTTTACTTCTGCGCCTGCTTTACCTGCAAAAGCCTTGGCCAATAACAACGCCTGTGCATATCCTCCTTCGGAACTCCGTTTCCTCTCACTTGGAGAACAGATTTTCATCGCTCGCGGTTTTGCGCTACGACGCCTTCGTACTTTGACAACCTCTGGTGACCCAGAAGCACGACAGCGCGGTCTTCGGGGCACAGCAAGCGCAATAGCATTTCCACAGAATTCAGCCACCATCTTTTCAATACTTCCAGTTTCCGCTCTCCGTCTATCGGACTACCTAAGTGTCTTCTTCACAGATGAGACCCAGAGCAACTTGCATCTGTGTCCCGAGTTTGTGGTTCGCCGTTCCAAAGTACATGCGGCGCTTCTCTGGCTAACTCAGCATAGTCCCTATTATGCAGATGTCACCATTGACGAAGCTACTTTGGCAACCCTCCCTCATCACGGTGTGCCACCTGAATGGGCCAGCAATGTTCATTTGACAACAGTTCCACTTACCCGCGAGTTTGGGCCTGCCGATGCTTCTTCCGCCTCCGTGCCTACTTCCGCCATTCATGCTGCCGTGCTCGATCCCAGCCTCGATCAGACAGATCCTGTACACCTCTGGAACACCGCGCTGCTTGCCTGCGAGCGCTTTGAGCGTCACATCGCTCGAGAACCCGACGCCGCAACAGCGGACATTCAACTTGCCAGTCATGCTTTGCAACATCTTGCACAAGCGAGCAATCATCGTTCCTTTGAAGCGGATTCCCTGCACCAATCTGCCTCAGCATCCCAAGCACACAAACTATATGTTGCTGTGCCCCATGCCGACACGCCCCTCGACAGCTATGACCCATCCTTTTGGTCAATGTGTTTTCCAGCACTCTTCCCTTTTGGAGATGGCATTGATGGCCAACCTCGCCAACGGTATCTGTCCGACCATGACTGGGGTTCTCTTCTACTTCGACGAAGAGACCGCTCCGCTGATTGTCATTGGCGTACTGACCTCGATTTCGTTTCAATCCTCTTCTCCATACTCCACCGTCGCCGTCTCCTGCGAGCCGTGCGGGTTCGGGTCCAAGCACCCACTTTTCGCGAACAGATACCATCTCTCACCTTGCTTCGCTCCACTGATTGGACCAAACTTGCTGCCACAGTTGGCGAGCTACTTGCCTCTGAACTATTCTATTTTTCCCTGCGTACTACCAGTGAAAAGCTTTCCATTTACGTTTTTTAGTTTCCACCACCCTTTACCTGCCTTCAGCCTACAAAGGAGTGGTTCTATCCCTGAAGCACTTCGAGCTGCAGATCTCTCTCAGGATATGCGAAAAATTCTTCGCTGCCTCCAAGCTGTCCAAGGACAGGTTCCAGGTACTGATGCCGCCCGACGTATCATGCGTGGTGAGCTTGCGTCTCTGACCACTTATTTTGGGTACCCGCTTCTTTTTGTAACCTTGAACCCAGCGGATGTACTTCATCCTTTCACCTGGCGCCATGCCCTATCCACGGAGCCCACTCCTTTACCAACTACCCTTTTGGACCAACACCTCCTGGAAGCGCTGCGAAGTGCACATCTCTGGCGCATCGTTGCGCAAGACCCAACGGCTGCAGTAGAGGCATTTCATGTCCATGTCGATACCTTCTTACGAACCCTATTGGATGTGCCGTCTACCAGCCAACATTTGTCAGCGGACGGCCTTGCTTCACAAAATGGCGCTGGCATCTTTGGACCTCTTTCCGCTGTTTTCGGTTCCATCGAGCCTCAACAACGTGGCAGTCTGCACATACACCTGTTGTTATTCTGCTATGGGTTCCAGGACCCTCGGTCCTTACTTGACCGCTTCATATCTCGCCTTCCCTTGTTGGAGGCGCGGCTTTGGGATTGGATACGGTCCATCGTCGTCACATCTTTTGAAGCAATCCCTTCTGTCTTCGGGCTGCCCGCGGCCAGTTTGCAAACCGTCCGCCCCCTACCGTACTCAGATGCCAACATGATGCTTATGCATCCATCCTACCAGCACCATTTGCAAGCTTCAGTCGACAACTGGTTTGCCGCGCTTCCAGATCAGCTCCTGCCAGCCACTGCCTCCTCCGACCATCCTTTCAATCTGGAGATTCCTGCTGACAAACCCTTCGTACCCTTCTGCCTCGACTATGTCCAGACACTGCAGTATCCTGTACAACCAGACGAAGGCACAGTACTTCTGTTTGATCTTCGCACTTCGGTCCTATACAGTGGTCTCTTGCATTCTTGCCAGCCAAGGACATGCTACAAAGGGAAGCTGGGCCGACGCGGCTATTGCCGCTTAGGATTTTGGCATTGGTTACAGATTGAGCCTCACACCTGGGAGCGGTGTCATGGTATACAGCTATGTCCTCGTCCCCTTCTTGGTACCACACCGCCACACTGCGACACTTTCCAAACTGAGCGACACCATCAATTTTTCGGACGGGTGAACCCCATCATCCTCATGGCCTGTAAATGTAATCACGATGTGTCCAACTTCTCCGTTTCCCAGCGGATTATGCCTTTGTTCCAGATGCAGCTACAACTATTTGCAACAGAATGTCTGCCAACATGTCTACCTTGCTCTTCTACGTCACTTCCTACACTACCAAGACACAGCCACAGCTTACCTCCCTTTGGGACTTGCTTCATTCAGCCACCCAAAAACTTCAAAATGATATCAGTTCTGGTACCCTTGACGGACAAGACCCACGCGCTCGTGCTCGCACTACCCTATCTCGACTTTTACTTTCCTGCCAGAAGCGAGTGCACAAGTCAATGCAAGAGATGATTTCCTATCTCCTGGGACACACCGACGCATATTCCACCCATTCTTTTCACAAACTTTTCTTCTTCCATTTGGCAGCCCAACGTGAAGCTGCTCATCCACTGGCTGGCTCGCACCTGGCTGATACCGAAATGCAAGCTCGTTCCGCTTTATTTCTGCTACCAACTGCCGATGATCCTGAACCGTTCATTCACCCGCGGTCCCTGGTGGTGCTCCTTGCGGTCCATCTTTTTGGTCTCCTTCCAGCGACGATTATCCATTTCGAGGCGAGGACCTGCAAACTTGGCCTCTCTATTTCTATGCTGCCGGTGTCGCGCGTGTCGCCAGCTCCAAATCCGCACTTACCACTCCCGGCTGCATTCCATTTTCACCCCTCCACCCAAATACTCACACGATCCGGCAACAAGTTCTCACACACCAACCCTGGCGAATCCCACATCTCATGGGCCCACGGATTCCCTCCAGCAACGAGGACTCTGAACGACATGCCCTCCTACTACTTCTCTTGTTCAAACCCTGGATGCATATACGAGATCTGCTTCCTGCATCCCAAGGGTACTCATGCTGGAACGATCACTTTCTTGCGTGGCTATCAGCCTTACAAGCCATGCTGCCGTCCGACAACTCCCGGGCTCCACCTTTCACTCCTGCCTACTGGGCACAGCGTACCTTACATATTATTGCCCACATTGACAACAACTCCAGCGCAGACCCCGCAACTGCTGACCGTGAGCTTCGCTGCAATCCTGATGAGTTGCGTGGTTTCCTCAATACCATCACCATCGAATCCGACCTCCCACCTGCTCCCGACGACTCTGATTCAGACGTCTCTGATTTAGACCACCTGAATACTGCCGACTTCGACTTGATTACCCAGCCCGTGCCCGCAGAAGTCTCTTCACTCCTTTAACACTTTTTTGGCTATTTCAAGCTGTCTTTCCAATAGAAACCCCTTTCTTACTAGAACCCGCTACATTTCCTATCCAGTTGCGTTTTTTTCCTATCCAACTCTTTACAGTCGTAATAGCTACTATCCTGACTCTATAAACAATAACGCAAACAAAATTTTAGTCACTCTGCATTTTGCTACCTTGACTTTCTTTTTTATTTTCAGTATTTTACCTAGAACTTCTATTTACACTGCCATCTGACTATGCCCACCCTATGTCAGGACACGAATCGGCATGATTCACTTCGCACTTCTCCTGCCTTCGCTGCCACCTTCGATATACTCGTGGCCATTGCGCGATCAGAACTGCTTCCCCTCCCAGGCGTGACTGCCAGCTTCGTTGCTCTTTTCCGCGTCTTGGACGATGCTGTGACCCCACAGACCACCGACTTTGCTACGAATCCTTTGGAGATCTATACTGGATGGCCCCTTCCTTCCCACATGTCTTTGCGACAACTCCAACGCGATGAAAAGTGTTGGGACTCTGTCCTGACAAATGCTTCTACTGCTTCTACCCAACCGGCTCCTCTTCAACCACACCTTCACTTGGAAACTGGTCCTTTCCCCAAAACCGAAACTGTGGTTTTTGATCACCTTGCTTCTTGGCTGCGCAATGGCCGCTGCAACACCTCCGACAACACGTTGAATTTAAAGCAAGCAGCGTACCTTCTTCTGGTTGCGTCATGGCTACAAGCAACCTTGAACAAAACTTGGGGCGTGTCCACCACCGCACCACCTTTTCAATCGTCGTTGCTTCTTGGTGGCCCGGGTACTGGCAAAACATTTGTCTCCAATTTAGCGATCGAACTCCTGCATTTTTTCTTGCCAGACTCTACACTGCGAGCTGCATATACTCACCGCGCGGCAAGACTCATCGGAGGCCAAACTCTACATGCTTGCCTGGCCTTACCATTCGACTCAACAAGTACCTCTGCTGCTGCAGCATCCCTTGGCAAACAGAAGGAAGCACTTCAACTCCTTTGGCGCCACATCTCCACTTTCCTCATTGATGAGGCATCTATGCTGTCTAATGAGGTCATTGCTCTCACCGACCTTCGCTGCAGACAGATCGTAAACGTAGCTGCTGTGCTCTGGGGTGGCCTTGCCGTACGTTTCTCTGGTGACTTTCATCAACTTCCCCCCGTTGGCGCTACCTGCTTAATCCAGCCATTGACCGCGACAGCTACTTCCACTGCTGCGCTGACCGCTTCCCAACTCCAAGCCGCACTTGGCGCGGATATATGGCGACAAATCACAACAGTTCTCATCCTGGATCACAGTCACCGGTGCCAAGGACCACTCAGCCAATTTTTGCAAGACCTTGCCTCCGATAAAGGCGTTACAGCATCTTCCTGGCAGCACCTGCAAAGTCGCCTTCTCCAAGCAAACGATACTCGCCTGCTGGATTCCAAATTCCAACCACGAACCTGTCCTGTCGGCGTCATGCGACACACCATACGTGCCATGAAAACCTTGCAACGAGCGCAGCAAGCCGCCGCAGCTGCTGGACACCGTTTACTTCTCTCAATTGCTGCCGATCGATGTTCTTTCGGAAATCGGGACGTCTACCTGACACCCGCCCTGGCCCAAGAGGCGGCCTCCGTCCACACTCTCTCTGTAACTGCAAATCTTCCTGGCCTTCTTGCTCTCTATCCTGGCATCGAACTGTGCCTCGAAACCCGACTTTGCCCTGAGCTCGGCGTTGTTCGAGGGTGCACCGTACTGGTTGAAGACATCATCCTTGCTGACAACGAACCGTACCTTGACTTTGTTTGGCTTTACCCATCGCCCATTCTAACATACTCTGCTTCCAAGGTACTTTCAGCGCGATGCCAGTCTCCCTCCGCATCCTCTTCTTCATGTGCCCACTGCCCTTTTGCTTCGCGTACAAGATGTTTCGTGGGTCAAACATGCTGCCCTTGGCCAAGGTCGATTCGTTTTGAGTCCTGCCACTCACGCATGGAAATTTTATCCGCGGCATCCTCCAGCAGATGCTGTTCAATTTGATACTGAAAACAAAGCTTACATGCTACTTCATCGCTGCCAACTTCCTTTAACAAATACCTTTGCAATGACACATTACACTCTACAAGGCCAGACCCTACCTGCACTCATCTTGGACCTTGCACGGCCACCTGCAATGAAACCTGCGCCTCGCCTTTTTCAATTATTTTCTTTTTGCTCCCCTTTCCTTCTCGGACCCGTCCCCCACTCACACACACAAAGCCAGGATGACTACTGGATCGCTTGCCTGGTTCTCCTCAGTCGTGTGCGACACATGGATGATCTATTACTTCTGCGCCTGCCAGATTTTACCGCTCTAAACCGACCACGTCCTGCGTACCTTCGGGAGGCTTACATCACCTTTCACAAACACGAGACTTCAACGCTGCACAATCTCGACGCTATTCTTGCCAAACTGCACCTGCAGGATCTGCGCAACCTCGTCACACTTCCGCTTCTGCAATCTCGTACATCCTCCCGGGCAATTCCTGTCTTGCCTCGCCGCCAGCCATCGTGAATTCTTTCTTCACCTGACGCAGAACCTTCTCAACAGCTACCACGACGCGGAAACCGACGGAAAATCCTGACCTTGTCGCGCGCCATCTCCTCACCATCCATAACCCTAATCACCTAAGGTTACTTCTATTGTTACCCCTTTGATACCGTTATCCATATTTGGCTCCTTCTTTCTTCGGTTCAGCTGCAGCTCTATCTCACAGCTGTGCAGGTCTACCTCGCAGTTGCAAGAGGCAACGCTGTCACCAAGGACTGAGCACACGGCAGATTATACCTATTTGACAAGATCAATGAATATTAGTTCCAACCCTAGTGACGTTACGTGTAATTTCCTTTACATTATCGCAATTCATGAAAATACCAAAAAACTTGTAACAATACGGACAGCAACGTAGGGAAGCGATGCAGAAATAACTAGATGCCAGGCTCTTTCGCAAACAAGTTTTATTAGCCTTTCTAAGAATGTCGTTGGATTATCTATTTGTATTTATAACGATTTACAAACCTGGGGACAGGATAAAGCTAGTGAATCGAAGCAGTAGAGTGCTATGGTATCGAGAAGAAATAAGAATGGGGCCAAAGAACATCAGAGAATGCAAGAGAATGCACCACAAAGCTGGAAGGTCCATTCCTAAGGTTCCGGAATTATTTCGTGAGAGCTTCTCATTCCACACAAGTATGCGGTGCTGTCACATTTGCAAGATAGCTGTACATGGAATTCAGGACGTCTTCGGCTTCGATTTGGCGACAGTCGCCAACACCTTGCGTCATGGAGCTGATCGGTGCCTTGGAGCAGTCAGCCATTGGTAGCGACACAGATGACACAGATGACAACATCGACATCACTTTGAAACATTTTCTGTTGCAGTTTCGTTACCAGCCACATCATTTTGTGGCAGATGGGTTGCAGCGCTCCCAGGTCTTAGATTTGCAGCCGACGACCAGTACCAATCCTCCGCGAGTCAAAAAGAAAGCGCTGGCTTTCGTTCCACCCCTTCTCAGGTATTATGTTCTTGTGATGCTTCCTGTAGCCCCATTTCCGTTTATTTCTTGCAACACTCACCATCTCCTGCTAATAGTTAAGTACCGTTCAAGCAAAACCCTGATTTAGTATGGAATCTATTCATGAATTGGGGTCCTAAGATACGTTTTTTCTTTATATCATATCAGCAAATGAATAAGATTGTTAAACCGTGTCAAACCACCATTGTTGATGATCAATCTTGTATTCTTTGGCGGTATGAACCATAAATTTATGTTTGTTAAAGACCAATATTGTTGACACCCATGTCTGATGGTTTTTGCCCACCAACCCACTAACCCAGCGTAAGCAAAAAACCTGAGTCGCTGGAGCTGCGGGGGTTGTCATGTCCAAGGAAGGCACCCAAGGGTTTGCAGAACCTGAAGGCGGAACCAACGTGTCCAAAGGGCCATTTCTTGGAAGTTGCTGGGCCGATGTTGGGATGTTGGTGCGATATTTTACCAAATCGATAAATCGATGGGTTAAATATCGCACCAACATATCTAAGATGTTTATGATGTTACGTTTACTACTATGGATGAATCACTGGCAATTTTGAGGGGAGTTACACTGGGAAATTGATGTTTCAAATGATCTTTCCTTTTCACTCCGAGTTCGGAGAGTTCCTAAAAATCAGGGGCTCATGGATTCTGAGAGGCTGGGTGGTGATGGTGGGTTTCCCCACTGGTGATGGTATCGGGCAACAACAAGCTCAGGACAAGATTTGCTTAGAGGATGCTTGGTGATATTTAATGGCAGCAACATTTTTTTGGATGATTTTTGATGCTTCTCTTCTTAAGATTCTGCTAGCATGATGAGGAAGGTGGGTGGACCCGCTCAAGTACTCTCAAGTCCTGTTTGCCTCAAATTTGAATCCCCAAGCTGCTGACATGCCGAAGTGCCCGTACAGTCATAGAGGCATATCGGTAGGAAGCTTTACATCCAGCGTTGAGGGCTAGAAGCAGAACTGTGGCGAGGTTTTGTGGGGCGGCCCAAACTCCCCTTCCAACACATTTTCTCAAGATTTTATGTTGCTTAGCCACCACGGGGGTGTTGGTTTCAGATGGTTCTGCCGCCTCATTTTCTCCTCCTTGGTTGAGCTTATTGGGCCCCAAACATGGAAGTAAATTTCAGGTGTATCCTGAACCAAGTCCATCAAAAAATGAAGAATACTCAATTGCAATCCTTGATATTTCACTGTTTTCCTTCATTTGGGTTGATGATGTTATTCTCATTGTTACCATTCACTACGTTTTATTTCAGTATCACTGCGTCTTTAGATTTGTCAAGTATTGCTACCGTATCATCGTCATGGTTACATTGATGTTACTGATTTGATGATTGTTGCCCTTGTTACGAGTGTTGATGTGCATATTATCACGAATATCACTATGACTCTTGAAAGTATACCCCACAGCACCCCTCAAAACTATAGAACATTTAAGATAATACCATTATAAAGTGGAAACATACCACAAAAATCTACAAAACTGTAACTTACCTGTCTATTTGCGGGTTGCTATATACACCTTGAAGCCGCCCAAGCAGTTCCAGTTCCGAGGTCGAAGAGTTCGGATGCGACAGCTGTGGTGTTGAACCTTGGCTCGGCTTCAGCTCAGCTCCTGGAAAAGGTGGAGAAATTCACGGTAACATGTTGAAACCATGTGAAATCATGTGCTTTATGGCTTGGAGATCGCTCCACAAAAACTATCAACAACTTCACTATACTGAAAACATTTGAAAAGTAGTTCAATGTATTTCATGCAGGGGTCCTCTGGAAACTCTTGGACTTCAGCCACGGAAGTCCAGGTTTTTGTTGCAGAATTTTCGCTCCCATCTAGGTAGCTCTGGTAGCTCTGGTAGCCCCTCAGCCTGTGTTTTCATGGCCCGCACTCTCCTCTTGAGCTTGCTGTTGGTGCTCAGCTCCGCCGAAACCGTGAACGATTGCATCGAAAGCAAATGCCGCGGCTGTGGGGGTGAGCAATGTCAGCTGTGCCGGGAGGACCAAAAGACCATTTCTGCAGCTGGATGAATTGTGGCAAGAGTTTTTGTTCCCCCTTAGTGTGTGTGTGTGTTTGTGTGAAAAGTGGGGTACTTCATTCCCCAGGTCTTTTCCGCATTAAGATTGCAACAGTTTGGTTTTTTTGGGTTCCACATGTTTGGTTTCCAAACCCATTTGTCTCCACGTGAGGCATGCGTGTCGTCTTGCATGGACAACATTTGCAAGGGCTGTGGTGGTGAGCAATGCCAGCTGTGCCGGGAAAATGCCAAGACCATCGAGTCCTGCTGTGCTGAACAGGTCCTGGCCTCCGTAACCGCGAACCTGGAGATGTGCAAGGCAAAGGCACCTCAGAATCCATGTGAGGGTCTGTACCTTGGATGAGCAACTCATGTTACTGAGCTGTTACTGACCATATAAAAACCCACCAAACAATGGCCAATGGCCGATGGTTTGAATTGAGTTATAGTACAATCATTGTCATGTTTTACTGGTCAACCATCGTCAACTCACATCTTTGTTTGGGGAAAAGCATTGAGCACTGTGAAGATGTCATCCAATGGTTGGCTGATGGTTTCGGTTGATGCTTCGGAATTCCAAAGCTCCAACGGAAACCACCAGCAAGCCAGGACATAATTTGTGTTGCATTAGTTCACCAGATATGCTTAACTATATTAAATTATATGTATATATATATAATTATACATATATATATATATAAGGTCCCTCCCCTATGTACCTACCACATTGGCATTTTGATCGGTATTTGCGGTGATTTTTAAATACATTTACATCACATTTTAGGCATCATTTTTTCACTACCAGGGGGGGTACCATAAATCAATATTCTGAGATTCTCGTTTGGCCCATCTGGAGGAATACTTTTTGAATTGTTCTTTTAAATAATTAAATTTTGACAATAGTTTCAAAAGGGAATATAGTAAATTTAAATGTAATCAACGAACCAAGATGGAAGGAACAACCAGAATTCCACCCAAAAAAATGAAAAACAAAAAAACTGAGAAAAAACTATACCCCACAGAACTATGCCCGGCTCTGGGCATGGTTGCCTAGACCTAAGTGTTTTTTTTTCATTTTTTTATTGTTTTTTTTCAGTTTTTTTTTTTAAGCTCTTTTTCTATCGGCATCGCCTGCCTTTCGACGCTTGCATTTTCTCGTAAAATCTGGGACCATTCAGCTTCAATCTCCATCTGCTTTCATCTCTGCACTATGGTGTTCCGCGTCTGTGCTGAACAAAGTCTACTACTTGCTGAAGCTCTTCGCTCTACGCACTTGTGAACCTCTTGAGGAAGGATGGTTTGCTACCAAAGTGGGAAGGCAGACTTGTCCAAGGTGTGGTACTGGCAAGTTGTTTCTCTCTCCAGCAAGGCCTCGTGGGCACCATGCCGAGACATCGTTGCAATGCCAAAGGGTGCCAGACCTATATCAATCCTCGGAATCCTCACCATCTCCATCCTCTCTTTGTCGATGGCAAGCGAGCGTATAGTCTCCAACAAAAGGCTGCTGCTCTGCTTCTTCTTCTGCAGCGTGTATCTCATGTCTCCATCCATCGTTCGCTGGGGGTGAACCACAAATTCCCCGAGACCCTGAGCAAGAACCTGCGAGATGTGAGGAAGCAATGGGTTGAAGAGAAGAAGAAGAACATTATCTTTGGAACTGGCCATGCTTGGAAGGACGTTGAAGCAGACGACACCTTTTACAAGAAAGATTGGGGCAATGAAGCGGTCAATCCTGCCATATCCTGCCAAGCCAGTTGGGTGGGAGCAATGGTGTGGAATTGTTGTATGCGCTCGCCCTGAGTCTCTTCTCCTTCGACGCCTCCGTCCCGAACCATCCGAAAGACGTGCTTCAGGACCAGGTGCGATTCGCCAGGTAAAATTGGTTCCCTTGGCTTCCAAACATCTGATGGACAGAAAACTGATTCCACACACCGATGCTGCAAAGTCATACAAAACCAAGGTGCGTGGAGTCCTTCATTGACAACGTGATCCACGAGAAAAAACGTGTGAAAGTGAGAGGCAAATTCAAATGGCAAGCACCTGCTTATGTTCGGCTTGGCAAGCCCGCCTGCCCCAAGACGCGGAAGACTGCGGTGGTGAAATCTGGTACCACGATTGTGGATCAGGCATGGGAATGTTTAAAATTTAAAAGAGCGCATTCAGATTGACCAGCATGCTAAAGTTGGTTCTGCCGATTTGCGTGCGCAATTGAGGTCTGCCCAGTATGGGTACTGGCACGTGGGTCAGGATCTCTGGATGCACGCAGGGGTTCTGTGTCGCTGGGCCGTGACAAAGTTCACCAGCTGAGGAACTTCAACCCCGCGGCATATGATAAAATGAGCGTCTGCAGCTTGCCAGTGTCCATATCTCTGTCTTTGTCAGTGCTCTCGTCCATGTCTACTGCACATGCTGCATTCATCTGTGCCTTCACAGATTCTGTCATACTGCTCAAGCTCAAGTATTTCATATCCTTCACTGTCGTCACCAGGTTCATAGCTTCCTGGGACGTGCGGATCCTCGCACATTCTCGATTCATCTGTGCCTTCACAAACTGTGTCATACTTGGATGGGCGGCGTGGTTGTTAAGTGGTTGGGCTGGTTGGTGGAGTTTTATTTCTCCGCCAACCATGGTTACAATTCCACCAAGTATAGTAATAAATCTTCCATCTATTTGGCCTACTTGATAACTACTTCCTGTTTCTGGCATCTACTTATCTATTGTGCCATGTAGTTGGCACAGTTAAAAGCACATAGTCATGTTATGCTGATGTGAGTTGTGCTACATATGCAAATGATTTACAATTAGAATTTATGTAGGCCTTGGCCTACTTAACAAAAATGATTTGTCCTACTTGGTAAGTATGCCGTGGCCTACTTAACAAGTAGGCCCCGGCATACTTATAAGTACGCCCCAGCATACTTATTAAGTACGCCAAGTGCAGCTATATGGTAGTTTTTTGGTGCCAACATATATTGTTTTTCTGTAAGTGTTTATTTTGATTTGTGTTTTTTTGGCTAGTGTCTTTTAAAAAATATATTTGCGATATGTCGAAAAAATCCATTCTTCAACATTTGAGATGCTGATTTCCACATCCGTTTCCCCATTTTTTTTTGTATGGTGTTTCTTTTGACGCAATCGTCAGTGGCAAAAGAAAAGAAAAACGAATGTTAGACAAACAGTCTTTACTTGAGGTAATTTTTTGTTTTCCAATTTTGGTTTCCAGTTTGTTAAAGTAGATTTATGTATCTAAGTTTTTTTCAAGGTTGATATTCAGGTACCTACAGATTGCTTAGATCATGTGAGCGCATTTGACATCTTCAGCACTGCGTTGCTGAACTTCAATTTTGGGCATTTTTCAGATTGGTGCCCTTTCAAAAATATATTAGCTCGGTCAAACATGCAGATGAAAATTAGATAACGTGTTGATTTGTGTCTGGTTGAGTTTCCAAATGTGCGAAATTTAATCTGTTTTGAGCAAATTCATCATGCGCATGAAACAACAATAGAATAGTATTTATTGAAATTGAGATCATGTTGCCTCCAAGTTGTCAAAGAACATATTTTGACTATTGTCGTATGGGTATATGTATAGATTGTTCACATCCAGGAACACATGAATCATTTTTTTCTAAGCATGAGATCTGTTCACATGAATCCAGCTTCCTCTGTTGCAACCACTTTTGTTTTTTTTGGGATGCTTTTAATCTGACCAGATCAAGACCATCCATGATCCTTTGTGTCGGTCAAAAGACAGACAGGTTTTTCCTGCAGCATTTCAATCAGCTGCCCGCATTTACATGAACATGCTGCAACCTCTTCAAGGTTGATTCGGTGAGATAAATGTGGTTTGATGTTTTGCGTCTCCCCTGTGGCCTCAGTTCGATATGTCAAGAAAGTTGCTGGGCTTTGAGCTCGCATCTATATATATGTCGTCATTTTTTGACGTGAAAACAGTTGATTGAGAGATGCCTCATGTTTTTTTCCTTCCCAAAAGCCTTGAAACATTCCAGACTTGTATGCAGTGATTTGCGCAAACTGCATGATTGGGGATATCAGGATCTTCCCATGTGCTTGTTGGCTCGCAACAAGCAACATTATTCAAAAACGTGGGCGAACATTATATGTGAAACGTGCCTTGTAGAGTTTCCAAGTTTGTGAACTGGCTTCTACTTTGAGGCCCTTCATCATTGGCAAGATCTAGCAGAATGTTTGACACAAAGTTTAATTGACGTCATCCTGGCTCACCCGCAGTATGGAGTCCAATTCGTAAAAACATATTTTTCAATGTTGTTGTATGTATATCGGTATTTATATTGATTGGTCACATGCAGCGGCTCGTGACTCCTTTCGTTTAACCAGCATGTACCACATTGCCTCCAGCTAATATAGCAGCAGTTTTGGAAATCCATGTTGAGTTCCATGGTTCGGGCATGATCCATTAAACTGGTGGATGTTCCGTATACAGGGTCTATGTTAAACATCCCAACAGGTAACTCCACAAAACTCATGCAGTGTTTTTGGTGGGTTGGGATGTACCCCTATCAAAAGTAATTCGTTTATTTTTGAATGGGGGTGTCTTGGTTTCTGAATGGTTTTGGGGTGTCAGCGCTTTGGAGAAACATGCTATGTGCATGAGCATGATCAAGAATGATTCAAGTATATAGCAACCATTGAACCATGGATGACTATATATGCCCATCCACAATCCCGCCATACATAAATCATAGCGAACCATGCTGACATTTTTCCAACGACCGGGCAACCGCGGCCCATGTCCAAGCTGCAACGAGGCGCAACATTTCGTGAGGGGGAATATTTTTTAATGGGAATGACAACTGATGTGCAATGCATTGAAGGTAATACTAAGGGTCAAAAGAAAACACGGGTTGTATACTTGTTTTCAGCATGATTCAGCTATCCCCAAAACATGGGTTTCTTGGGAACTATCATTTCTGTTGCAGGTATGACAAGAGTATAGCAGCTCATGGCACATGAAGATCCACATCAAAAACCTACCATCCTCAATTCCCAGAACCGGATGTCTATAAACATTGAGCGGCTTCCATATATCCATTTTTTGGAGGCTTACATATGGAATATGAAATCCACAGTTCTGTTCCGCGCACATTTGGAGTATACATTGCTTTCCCGATTTCCTTGGCATTCAGCTCCACGGCAAGATCAGACACCAACAGCGGCAACAGCGTGCTGTGGTGGATCTTCAAATGAATTGACAGGACAAGATTGGGCATGCTTGATGGCTGATGCTTTGATGGCATGTGCATGCACGGTCAAGAAGACATCACAAAAGGGTGTATGAGTGAGTTTCCACTTATTCAATGCTGCATCCAACCTGCATGGGCTGCTTCATGTTGAGTGCGCATGGATGGTCAAATAGACGGATGGCTGATGCAGAGAGGTAGAATGCTCATGCTTGGACACAGAGCACACACATACGAATTACATTGACCTTTTTGCTTTCTCCACTGTGGGGTTTTCTGTGGATGTATGTTTGTTCCACTGTTCCAATTTAGCGATGAGTACATATTCAACAAAACAATACTTCCCTATATAACTCGCTCTTAGTGCCTGCCGGCCGCTGGCTGGACACCACATGTGGCATGGTCGTGGTGGCGCTGTTGAACGAGAAGGGAGGCGATGCTGGGGAAGTGGTCGAAGTGGCTGATGGTGAGGCTGATTCAAGGGGTTCAAAATGGATGGGACCTTTGTCCGACCTTTGGATACAAATCAATGTCAAAACCGATTGGTGTTGCGTCATTGTCTTCTTATGGGCTCATGTCCCATCATGCAACCGAAACTGCATGTAAGGAGAAACGATCATCGGCAGTTTCTTGATCATTTGGCGTCTCATGTGTGCATGTCCTTCCTGCGTGCGGCAGTCAGTAGTTTTACGTTTCTGTTTTGACATTTGCATTGCACCAAACCTGACAAAGGATGCTGATAGTGTACAACCCGAAGCCGACCACATGGATGCTGAAGCCGGTATTTGGGTGCGTTGCATGGTGAATTGGATTCAATCGCCTTCTGGTTTCCAATGCATATGACATATGATAAGAGATATACACATCCGCTATGGAAGCATGACAGATCTCTTTTTACTGCGTGCAAATTCAGCCACCTGACAAGCCTGCACCTGACAAGCAAGTTGTTGACAAGAAAGCATCTGGCAAGAAAGCAGTAAATCGAAGGCTCATATGTCCAAGATCAGTCTTATGATGTTTTTGTTTATAAAGTTTCATTGTATCCCAAATGATTGTGAAGCAGAGAGGGGCTTTTTTTTTCAGAGGTCGACGAGCTCTACATTTTGGAGAAGAGGAAGAAGAAGACCGCAGAGGTCAGAGGTCGAGGTGATCGAAGCCGATGCTCCCGGGAAGAGATTGCGGAAGAAGCACTGCAGGAACGTCCACGGGAACGAGCTTTGCCACCATCGTGGAAGAAAGACTGCATATATTGATTTTAAAAATTGATTTCTGGGTCGCATTAATATGGATGGAAAGGTTATCTATGTATGTATATATATATATGGATATACGTGCACACACACACGCATATATATATAATGCATGTATATAGATAATACATACAGTTTATTTCATGTTTATCACGCATACATTTACATGCATGTTTACAAACATATAGGTATCGAGATCAGTTGCCTTATTGATTCATGCCAATCTGTGTTGTGCAGTGATGTTTCCGGCAGCAGGAATCAACCACTGTGGCTTCACAAGTGCTTGTTGGCAGGGGGATGACAATTCCTGAGGGGAACATATAGTAACATAGCAGTTGGCGGTTGATCCAGCACTATTTGAATCATATCGAAGTATATATAGTATAGCAAAGATTCGTCATGCATCCTTTGTCGCATCCTTTGGCGCAGGAAGTGCATTGCGGCAGTGGCACAATCCTTGTGGATGGCAAGGGGCTGGAATCCTGGCAACATTGCCGCGTTCGCACCTGCATATTTATGTGTATATATATATGAATATATAAGTAAATAAATATACACAAACATACAGATATTATAAGCACCACCTATATACTGCCTGCCTGTCACACATGCATATGGATATAGGTTCGTATATTTGTGCATACGCGAACAAGATTGATGCGATTCGTGGTTTCCCTCATGGTACGTATGCACATACCTCTGATCTTCGGAGTCCTGAGAGAGACCCTGCATGGCGCACTTTCCAGACATGTGTTCTTCCATCCATGTGCATCAAAGGCTGCTTCGAGCTCTATATAGGCTCTGATTTGACTCCTGTCATCGGTATATTGAGCATGGCTGCAACGCTGCGTGACTTCGTCAACAGCAAAAAGCACTGAGATGACACAATTCAGTTCTTTATCATTCTATAGACACATCACCTCCCATTTCCAAGCCATGGGATGTGGGATCCGGGCTTACCGCAATGGATGTGCAAACTTGCACAACCTGCAGCTTGTCATCCAAACTCAAACCGTATAAATGTTCAAATGGGTTTGTTTCAAAGGAACCTTTGCATGTGGCCGTGCATGTATCAAAACCTTTCTTGGACATGTTCGAAAATGGTTGAGCCGCAAGAATGCAGGCTGATGCTATAGCCAGCATATCGACATTTTGTTTCATCCGTCATGCATTGCATGAACAAGTGCAGATCAATGGCGGATCAAGGTTTCAGTTTTCACACATCCATTGTTTTGCTCGGGTTCTGGCATGAGTTGCTGGCAAACCTGTCACGTTGCTAAAATAAACAAAGCATGCATAGCTGTGGATTGTGCAACCAGCTCGCAACTGCATGCACAAGAGTGCAGGTGCAGCCGGTATACGGGTATTTATCGTAAATTTTCAAAAATTGTGCACATTAACTCAAACAAGTTTTGTTTTGAAATTCTGATTGAGCACCACCTGATTGTCGGCCGTGCGAAAGTGGTGATTTAAAGCTGCACCAACAAAATGCATGCTCACTGACTAGCCAGCAGGAAGTGGATTGACAGTGCCACAACAAAGGGTGCATGGGACAGATATATGTATATTTACATATGCATACAAACAACCATCATTCTGACTTCAATCCAGCTACTATAGATATGAAAGCTATCGCGAACCCATGCAAAAGCAGGTTGGGCTACGGCTCGCTTGCTTGCATTGCTGCAGGGAGTCTTTCCCTGGTTGTGGATGGAGATGCGAACAAATCCGAAACCTGGGAGTTTTACACCTGTCTTTTCATAGCGCCAAAAAAAAGAGTGCTGCTTTCAGACATTCATCCAAATTAGGTGAAAACTAAATTTCATCCAAGTGAGCGTCGCCTGCAGTGGATGCATGCATTTTCATCCCAGTGAGCCTTCACTGGATGCATCCATTGCGAGCTAGCTCCAGAAAGCGGTTGGCCGCGGCTGGAGTGCATGATTTGTGCCGTGGCGTTGGACAAGAAGACCTGCAGGGAATTTGTGTTTGAAGTCACATGGTAATGTAGGTCATGTCCTAGAACTGGGCAGAACTAATGTGGAATTACGAAGTATTTCACTGCACAGAGTTTTGTGTTTAAATATATCTCCGCTCATGTCAGACCAACGTGTCAGGACCAACTTTCTGCGGCAGCTCGTCTATTGGAGGAATGACACATAGATCACAAGCATGCTGGGTGCGTCGCGCTCGCATGCAGTGCACATCTTTCAGATCATTCACTCAAGAATGATGTGCCAGTGGCAATCATCAAAAACAGTGGCATCGTTCATATCATGGGACTCCATGATGTTTCAATGAAATCTAACATGTAAGAAATGTATCCATATCTATTTTTGGACCAGCATCAAGTCAAACACATCGTATCCATACTGGAATGCATTCGGCATATCAGCAAACGACCTTCAATGTGGTGGCGCCTTTGATTTGATCATTTTGGGATCATTTTGGTTGATACGAAGTTCATTCACCGGGGTCTATAAGATATATTTTTCTCTTAAAACATTTTCCATCCATACTAATCATTGCATTCAATCAAGCCTGTTGCGCTGTATATACTTCATACCCTATAGCAGACATATACCTTTAATGCAAGATTGACCGTTGATATCTACAGAAGTGTTGCCGGTGGAACGCAGCGTGTCAGGACCAACTTTCTGCGGCAGCTCGTCTATTGGAGGCATGGTGCATTGATCATGGCATCTGTCAGATCACCTAAACTTGGAGTGAGTGAGCGCATCAACGTTATACTATATCCAACATGTCCAAGAGGGTTAATTTGGGGTGGCAACTTATGGGTCTTGGAATAAGATTCACACAGGAATTGCGTGTGAGCAACTGCCCAGCATCCTTTTATACACAACTTAAAAACGAGTCATGACCTCTCATTTTTGTGACCCACTATACCGCATTGCCCAACCTGCAGCTAGGACCAATTGGCGCGGCTGCGTGAGCCCCATTATGCGGTGCAGGCTGGCGGACTTCAGAAGCATGCATGCTGGGCATGGTTGCTCGCATGTGGTAGGGGTTCCACCTGCGTCACATGATGTTTGGTTCATGAAATCTATCCGGCGCATGTCGACATCAGTCAGATGTATACACACACACGTACATATATATATATATTTATTTATTTATTTGTACATATATGAGACACCTTATACATATTGTCGCTTCTGGGGAAATGTGTCCATCTGACTCCATGGCAGATGTCAGATGCTGATTTGAATGCAGCTACGGAAGTGGCCCAAAATATCCCAAAACCATATAACCATGAGCTCGGCAGATACAAATGCCATGACCTCCATGCCGCCCCCCGCATGGATTCCGGAGAAGAAGCAGGTAGCAGCGGCTGTGCATCCGTACGAGGTGCACAGGAACCTCCTGAAGGTTACCAGCACAGGGAGACTGAAGCGTCATTCTGCCTACCTGCTGGCTTCAGTCACTTGCCCATGCATTTGCCAGTGTTTTCATTTTCAGGATGTATTTCCGACAAAGGCCTAAATATGCACCATCAAAAAAAGCTTAGCCGCTGCTCCGAGGAGAGTGTCGAGGCACATATCTTGGGAGACTTCTTGGAAGACTACGTCAGAAAGCATCGCCGATTTCGCTGAGCTGTGGTACATGGGGAATTTTAAATTTGTAATTTACTATAGACTTCCGTGTGCAAAATGGGGTACTTTACAAAACGCAGAGGAAGGACAAAATTTGCGACGTCGTGATTTGGAGCTCACCGCATGAAGGGTTCCGACAGCATGCAGAGTTCTTGTGTCCATATGTGAAAAAAAACGACCTGAATATCCAACCCGTGATTTCTAATTCTTTTGTGGTCAACTTCCCAAACCCTGTTTGAAAGTGATTGTACTTTTGTCTAAAATCGAAGCCAAGTCATTTGAATGCAGACATCTGGCTTGAATTTTGAGCATTTCAGTGCTTTCATCAGTGTGATACCTTGCCTTCACTGATTTGCATGTGGTTTGATGAAAGGACCATCCCTCCATCAGTGTTTGCTTCATTATAGGGATGGTTTGTTGCTTCACGACCAAGGTTATAATGGTTCAACGTTCAAAAGAGGTGTGTCTGAAGAGAAATGTTCTACCAAATACATGTGTTACCAGCAAGCTGGGCTGTATATGCTCGCTTGATTTTCAAGTTTTCTGTGAACAAATCTGTCTACAGAATGGTGCCAGGTCTGCCCAAGGCATCGTTTGGACATGGCAGTGCCGGGTGCCTAATGACCATATATGATATAGTGTGAGTGGCGCCATCAGCTGCAGGCCGTAGATGTGTTGTACAAAACAATACTTGAATGTTGCTTCGCATTTTTCCAGGTATTTTGAAGATCTTGCTCTTGCGCCTGCCCGGAAAGATTTTAACACTGCATGGTGTCCCACGTATATTTGGAATGGCTTGATGGGTCCACCAACTGTTTCATCCCACAGGACATGCTCCACCCGGAATGATGCTTCTGATTGTTTCCCATGATCCACTCCGACTCCTCAGGACCTTTTTTGCGGCACACGCATGCAGGCATGGAGTTTGGGATGGTTGCAGTTTGCTGAAGCTTGTCTTCATGCATGCCTTTCAAGTCGCAGGGAGCGCGCATGCCTTTTAACTTGCTGGGCTAGTTGGCTCGCAAGCCTTGCATGTTGCGTGCATGAACAGCAAGAACATGCAAAGTCATATGCAGTGTGCATAGTGGAACAGGCGGAATGACACATGTGATGTTTGTGCATTTGTGATTCAGTGGTCACCTTTGGATAGTTGAGTCTATCCGTGCCTCGCGCTGCCATGGACGAGCGCCAGAAAAAGGTCTTGCAATCCTGTTTGAATAGGGTGGCCAAGGATGGCATCATGTTTGCTTCGCAGGAAGCGATGACTTTCATGCGATCTGAGAACCTCATGTACGCCATGACTGTCAAATGTGAGAATTTGGCAGTGCACCAGAGCAATCGCCACGGTGTTGGCATAGACGTCTCTCATATGTCAGAGCTGATCACCAGCATTGCTAAGATGGGATACATCGAAGATGCCGGTGTCGGGCAGCGCATAGCAGTGGAACTGGACATGTCAGCTGATTCCGAAGAGTGCAGGCATGGCTATATAAAGATCTTGTTGCCGCAACGTTATATTATATAGTTATAGACGGTTTGTGTTGAATCCTACAATGTAGACTTGTTTCGTTTGGGTTTTAATCAATGAAATGCTTCATTCCATTTTTGCTTATAAGCATTCTTTGCTAAATTTGAAACAAACTGCATGGTCGCACTATACTTTGCTAGCAAAGCTGTTTTCATCCCCCTCCCCTATTAGTGGGGCTTTTTTCAACTATATAACAGAGTCTTGCGGTGTGCTTCCAGAACACAAAACCAAAACACATATATGTACATACATACATAAATAACCCTGCAGGAAGTTCAACGAGAAGCTGTACCAAGAGGCTTCTGGGCGCTTGGCCCCTGCACCGGGAGCCATGTTGCGATATGCTACAATCAGTGGAAGCCATGCGAACATGGCTAACCGTGCCATCCAGCACGGTGCATTGCATGATGAGCCAACATTAACGGATGGCTCTGGCCGCCTGACAATGTCGGCCATTGGCTCTGCCTGGGCTGCGGCCATCAACAATGGCTCGTCCTGGATGGTGATCAAACGATGTGTGGCTGCAGAGATGCCGGGTGTGATTGAGTTGGTCTCAATGGGCATGAACGCCACACAGCAAGTCTCCAAAGGAGAAGATGAAATGCAGCTGCTGAAGAAAATCTTGCAGGCCATTCAGAACTATGAGAAAACGCACAGCCGAGCTCCTCAATGGAGCGAGATAGCAGATGAAACCTTGCGGTCCAGGCCAAAATGCCACCTGTCAGCAGGGCCCATCTTCACATTTGCCATGAAGTTCGCCGGGGCAGGTGGAGCTTTGAAGCACACCGAATCTTTCGTCAGGGCAAATGGCCGCCCTAGCAGGGACTTGGGGCCGGAAGTGTGGACCCAGCTGAGCCAGGATGTCAAGCATGGGCCCATGCTGTGGTGGCGTCATGCCTTGCTCAAGCATGCATACTGCTCTGACCGGGCGCTGTCAGTAACCGATGTGACTTCGGATGAACATTCCACCAAGTCTTTCCCAATGTGTTCACACCGTTGGCTTGTACATATCAGCATCATATTTACATACGTACATATATATATATATACATATTTACGTATACATACATAAATATATATATATATATTTACATATACATATATACATATATACATATATACATGTATACATATATACATGTATACACACATATACATATATATATATATATATATCTACATATATCTACATATATATACATATAGATATATATGTCTACATATATATATATATTTACATATAGATATATATATATATTTACATGTATATATATACATACATATATATATAAATACACCTGAAAAACAATAAATAAATACACATACATATATATATATATATACACACCCATGCATGGCGCTTATGCGCATCCCTTTGAGTTGTTGGCCGTAAAGAAGCTGGGTCTTTGACTCGCTTCCTTATAAGGTAAGCCGCATGTCTCCACAATATATATATATATAGATAGTGCACATGAAACATGTTGCCCCAAGGCGAAGAAGGCCCTCACGAACACCGCGGTCGTGAAGATGGCCGAGAAGGCCCTGAAGATGGTGGAGAAGTGGAAGACCTTGGTTGGCCAGGTTGAGAACGAGACGGCGCTCCAGAGAGCAGTGGGCCGGCTGGAGTGCTGCCTTTGCGCGGTGCTCCTGGACAAGAAGTCCAGGGAATTCCAAAAGATGGAAGACGCATGCATCTCCCTTCTGAAGGAGTTTGCGGAGGAGATTGGGAAGCCATCCATCGAGCCGCCAGAGTCATGGAAGGAAGGAGCAAGTGAGGAAAAGCCCAAGGCAACTGCACGGGAAGGTCATGCATCTTTCCGTGTGTACGATGAGCAGGGCCATCTGAAGAATCAGGTGGATGTCCTTGCTTCGATGGGCTTTCGGGTTGGCGTCACAATCCAGAACAGCAATGTGATTGGAGAGATCAAAGAAATTCACGACAGCGAAGTGACTTTGCTTCGAAGCGAGCCTGAAGGTGGGCAGGTGAAGGTGAAAATCCAAAGCTTGCTCCAGAAGGAATGGAAGGAGTACGAAGAGCCGAAGCAGCAGACACAGCTGTTTTGGGTTACCGATGCTCCCCATACCTCCGCTGAGTTTGGCATCACGGTGATCAAGGGCAAGATCCTGGCCACCATGCACCAGCAGGTCAAGGAGCTCAAGGGATGGCTGACCGTGCAGCTGTGGAAGGACCCCAAGGCTTTGAAAGTCAGCCGAGTTTGGCAGGCAAAGAAGCTGGCGCTGCCATGCGCGACATCGAAGATCTTGGTGGTTGAGCCCGAGAAGGCGACTGGGATCACCATTGGGGTGTATGGCCCATACGAGGTGTGCATCGTTCCGTACACGAAGTTTGGCAGCTTCTGCAATCCAATGTGGATGGTTCCGGGCACGGATGATGAAGAGAGTGTGAATATGGAGGTGCGCTTTCTATTCACATTTGTTTGCAATATACATATATATAATGTATACTTTCTTCTCTGTATGGCGATGATGCCATCTATTTTTTGGTCGAACACATTTATTTATGTTGTGGCAGATCTTGACGAATCATTTCCCTGCATGTGGTAAATTCTGACTTGAGACCATTGCATGCAGGTTCACCCGAGCGTCGAAGTCATGAGGAAGAACAAGCTTGATTTGGACAAGCCGATCACGCTTCCGGTCTTGCGCAACGTGGGCAAACTTGAGGCCGGCGACGAGCTCTTCGTTTTGGAGAAGAAGAAGAAGAAGACCGCAGAGGTCGAGGAGGTGATCGAAGCCGATAACCCCCGGAAGAGATTGCGCGGCAAGACAAGCTAGGTGAACACCTCCGAGGGAAGAAGTGACGGATTCCGTCATACGGAATCATGACGGTTTTTCAAGGCCGTGTGTGCGAGTTTCCGGAACCATGACGGTTTCTCAAGGATTCCCATGTGTGCGAGTCCGAACTTGCACGTTTTTTCAATCATTCCCGTGTGTGTGCGCGGGTCCGAACTTTGAGTGCTTTATATAGGAAACGTGCATGACCGCTGCATCTGATTTCGCAGTTGGCTTGCATCAGCATTTGTTGTCCCAGCCAGCCACATGCAAAAAAAAAAGGTGACACTTCATGGTGTCGGAGTACATATATATATACATATGTCTTGGACTTGCTTGAATGGAAGCTGTTGCAACGTTTATTGCAATTTGATTTGGAGCACAGTGGAACGGTTTCATGATGTTTGCTGGGTCTCGCCACTCGCAAACGAATTTGAGCGCATGCCACAGTTGTGCAACTCAAATGCCATAATGTGTCATCACCTAACACCAGTGCAAATGCTTGTAAAGGGCAAGCTGAAAGCATTGCAATGGGAGATGTTGTTGGTCCAGCCTGCGCAACTCTGCAGGGTATATGCAAGACAATATAGGCTCAAAACTTCGTTGATCTATACCGCTTCGAATGTGCATATGGCAGATGTTGGTGGCAATGATGGTGGCAATGGTGATGCCAATGGTGCTGACAATGATGAGGGCAATGGCAATGATGATGAGGTGAATGACGATTGGGCAACTCGTCACATCGGCATCGCGACCGTGCACAGGGTCACAATTGGCAAGCGCCAGTGGTTTCCAGAGGCCCAGGAGCATAATGGCAGGATCTACATCACCCTCACCAAGGCAGATGCAACGTTGTGTCTGCTGGTGACTGGCAAGGCGCAAAACCGGCACAGCAAGAAGGAAGTTCACAACCTGAATGTGGAATGGTGGCAGGATACCAAGCAGAAAAGCATCTCAGACCTGTTTAACATTTTATGGCAAGGCCTTTTCGAAGCAGACCCCATATACACTTTTGAGAGTTGAAAACATTTTGTGTTGCCCACGGCTTTTCGATTGCCGCAGTATAAGTAGGGATTTTCCTGATTATATATAGTGCATACTGAGGAAATGATGCGTGCACTGCCATGCTGCGCGCTCACATGATGGCTGGAATGAAGGAGGGGGAGCCACAGCCCAGGTTCAGGCAGGCGAGGGAAGATGACCGCTTCCTGATCGCCCAGGAGATATCAGTTTGGCTGCCACCATTTACATCATCAGATGGAGTCGAGTTCGAGGGCATCAGCTGCAGAATGCTATGGCATGTGAAATCCAAGGACCTCCACGTCGAGCTCAACGAGACGAACTTGGGGTACATCTTTGCTGCACTGGAATGCTCTCACCCCATAGAAAAGAAGGAAAAGGCCCCCAAAGGTGAGCAAGATGCGCCCAAGTCACCCAGGAGAAGACGAAGACTCAAAAGGAGGAAGAGCCAGGAGAGTGAAGGTGCAAGCCACCCTGCAGATGCTCAAGAGGGAGCAAGCCATGGACCGGAATAGGAGATGCTAACATTGCATCGAGAGCTGCACAGCGATTGAGCTGGATGGATTGTATCCGGGAAAATTTGTTTGTGCTTCTTTTGTGAACATTGGGTCAGAACTAGCCCATGCACACGCGAGCAAATGCCCAGCGTGCTTTCAAACTGCACTTATTGGGGTTGCACTCTTGTGAGTCAACGTGACATGCCAGCTGTATTTCTGAACTGCTGCAAGACTGCAGTCCATGGAGGCCCATGTCCTTCCTATATAAGTTTCAGTTGTGGTGGTTGCACCGCATGTATGTTCTTGATTCTTTCGCGCATGCATTGAATTCCACAACTGATGTGTTCCATGACTTTGAACTGGCACCAACAGGAAACTTTGAATTCAGTCCTGTCTGTTTGGTTTTCCAAAGGCATGCTGGGCTACTTCAGCTCGCATGCATGGTGTTGTATATACGTCCAACGCACTGCCACGCGAGCCTGCAGGCCCAGCATGGTATATGGACGCTCTTTGGTCAGGTGGGGGATATAGCAACAGAATGTTTTGGGATAATGCCGAAAAGTGATGATGCTCGAAAATCCTTGAAGTTGAACCGTTTTAGATAATTTCGAGCATCGTGAAAAGTCTTTACCATGTAGACTAAGTCAAATGCCCTAAAGTTTATTGCGACACTTGCGTTTGTGATGCAAACATTGTATTCACACATTGTTCAATTGGCACTTTTTTTCATGAGTAAACATATCAACCTGTTGAGTGTCAAGCGTGCTATGTCCAGCAAACAGCTGTTGCCAGGACCTCACCAGTGCTCAGCAGCTGGATCTTTTTTGGTGTGCAGGAGCCTCAGAAGTGTGAGTTGCGATCATTTTCTCATAAGTACAACATTATTTCACATCAATTCTACAGATTTTTTGGTTCACAAAAAATTGAAAAGTGATAGCGGCAGCCTGTCCTTTCAAGATATTTGCTGTTGCCTTCAGAACCAAAAAACAAGAAAAAAACGTCTGGTCTTCAAAAGGTAAAAAAAAAACGGGCAGCATTCCCCCCTGTATCATGGGGTCTTGGGTGATGTGTTTTAGGTTATCTATTAGGATTTTGTGGCGCCACAACTTTTCAAGTTGGGATTTTGTGGCGCCACAACTTTTCAATTCAGAATGTTGTGGCGCCACAAAATTTTTAATTTTAAAATTTTAAAACTTGTGGGGTAACAAGTTTTCAATTTGAAATTTTGTGGCGCCACAACTTTTAGAAATCAGACTTGTGGCGCCACAAGTTGCGAAATTGGTTGAATTCAACAGTTTATCGTCCTTGGTGGTGTATTGTACTGAGATGAGGAGTGCAATTTGTCTTTTGAACGGTTGAAATATCCACTCAGCTGCCCAATCTTCTGAGGTACACCTACTCTGCAAGTTGCCGCGAACCATTGGAGGCTTGGCTGTTTGGGGCAGTGGTGGCTGAGTTGCAGGGTTCAGAAGCATGCTGGGCGCATTGCATACATGCATCACATAAAACTTATCTATGTTGAAGCATCACACATGGATGCGCTCACTTTCCCTGGGAAGTGAGCGCATGCTTGCTGAGAAAAAAAAGTGATCGGCGACTCATATACTGAAATATTCGTAATTCTCTTAATATTTTTCGGCACCGTTGAATTGCCAACATAGGTTGGTTGTGGGGGTCAGATTTTGGGGTGCCAAACTGATAGGAAAATTGTTACTGCAAGCGAGCCATTGCCCAGCCTGCTTTTGCCTCGTATACAGACCTGACAGGTTAGTATATAGAGATCTCACAGCTAAGCTCGCAATGTCCTGATCTCACCATGGGAACGCTCCGCAGGTGACCAGATCCATTAACAGTGGCGTGCAGGTTTGGGCCACTGAGGGCAGAGCTGACAGGTTTCAGAAGCATTCTGGGCGCGTTGCGCTCTTGCATCATCATGCTTCAAACCAAAAAAACGTTGGAGTGATGTGCATGAGTACGTAGATACCCATCCCAAGAGCCCCAACCAAGTTGCAAATTTGTTGGACCAGTTTGGTTGATATCATGGAGCTTGTGATGATTGTTGATCATTGGATGGCACTTATGAACTTCCTCCTACATGGCACCTGTGTGGAATACTAAATATGTATGGGCCTGGCTTCGCATGCGAGCGTTTGCCCAGCATGCTTATACCAACCCTGCGCTCAGCGTGCAACACGGCAGGTTTGATGGGTCGCATGGTCCTGCGGAGTGCCCCAGGAAGATGTTGTGGAACTTTGGGCATGCTTTCTCTATTGAGGTTGTTCTAGATTTGTCCCTGCATAGATGGTGTTTGCAGCACCTTTTTGCCTTGGCTCATGCCTGATCAATATTTGGCCATGACAGCGGATCCGCCTCATGAGGAGTCATTCCATGTTCCAACACAAGTTTCAAACCATGTCATGCATGGCCCTTACATAAAATTTATGTTGGGAATGCATTGTCATATCGTATGGACGCAACAGTCTCGCCAAGAGTCTGCTGGGCAGTATAGTGCTCGCAGACATGGCCAATGCACCATGCCTCTGGCAGGAGTCAATCAGCGACAGCGTGGAAGACGCTCCGATGGTTTCTTGGTACACTGCGCTTTGATACGCCGAATCTCAATGCCCTTCAGCCAGTTCTTGCAAGTGTCCTATATAATTCTGATATCACAATCGAGGCTTCATCATCCACGGTGTTCTCAAGACTTTGTCAACTATGTGATTCGAACCCTTGGGTGCGTTGGATGGCAACATGTGTTTAGCGCTTTCAAGCATTAAGATTTGCAATTTGGAGCCTGTGCATGAAACACTCTAGGTTACCATTGAATGCAATGCACTTTTACATTTTTATGGCTGAGGCCGACCCTGAGAAACTTATACGTTGTGGCATTGTGACTCGGGAGGAATGGGAGATGATGGAGGTTGGCAATGATGCTTGGCCAGTGCTTTTCACAAGGGAACTTGAGAACTGTCATAAGCAAAGAATGTGCAGTTCGATTCACTGCAGCGGCTACCACGGAACATGGTTTGGCAAACTCAGGAAACAGAAAGTGGCAGTTCCAACCTGGAAGGGTTCAGTGAAAAGAGCAGGCAAGTTGAGGTGGGCAATTTACCAATTGGTTTTTGATTCAGCAATTATTGTACAAGACTGAACAGTGTTGGGCATGTTGCCAATTTAATTTACATATCTGTCCATGAACCAGGTACACCATGAGACAGTACCACCACCATCTTGCATGCCACCGCCTGTGAAAGTCATTAAGGCCACGGCATGGCTGTCATGCGGCTGAATACGCTCTAAGCGCCTGTTGCATTCTACCCATGCAATTCACAGGTGAGGATGAGCATCCGCAAAACCAAACGCTGAGGCTGCATATATGTTTTCTATAATTAATGTTAATTCGCTTCAAGACTCATCAAGTGGCTGCAGTGGCCTGTTCAGAACATGCTGGGCACCATGCTCGCGTGTGTTGGTCAACTCCTGCAGGAGGGGTGGTCTGTTCAGAATGGTAAAAGGCATGCAAGCGGCTTCACCATGGGGTTATCAATGGCCAACTCAACATGATAGCCATGTCTCTATACTCTATCTCTAAGCGGCTTCCAAATCTAAACGCAGGAATTTCTGGAGTCATCCATTGAGATTTTTTAATATTGACACATTCCCACATGTAAAATCCCTGCGTGGTTGGTCGTGCAATGAGCAACACGTTCCTTGAGGTACCTCATGATCACAGAGGCGCTGCGGGATGAGATCTTTTGGATCATCAACATGGCTTGAGATTCGTTGGTGGAGTTTTCGACAAGGGGATGGGCCACAAGACTTGGTTGCATGTGTTGTGACTTTATAAACCATTGTTCATGATTGTCATGGTTCAGAACTCTGCCAGGATTCAAATGCAGGCAGGGGGGCCCAATCTCAAAGGGCTGCGCGAAGGCCAAACAATGGGCCACACAATGGATGGTTTTTGGGGCCAAGTACAAAAACCACATCACTAAAACAAATAAGCATTCAGAATCTGGCAAAATGAAACACATGAAAAACATGATCTGATTGCATCCCAAGTTGCGAAGTCTTGGACAGTGCATGTGGTCTTCATGGTTTTTATCGTCCATCTTATTGTCCCCTGTGTCCAGGACACCCACACCCATATTTGGAAGGATATCTATATACTGCTTTCGCAACTTTCCTTTGGAATTCAGCTCCGGCCTGATTTGTCTTCCCAGGTCAGAACACCAACATCGTGATTTGTCTTCGAAGGATGAGAGGACAGGAATGGGGGATTGCTCGGGCTCTGGTGCTGCGTCTGATTGGCATCCCATGGGGTTCATGTTTGATCCACAGCTCTGGATTCCGCGCTTCTGCAGACGGATGGCTCATGAGCTTCAATGAACTCAGGCATGCCACACCCACAGCTCCACACACACACACGCACAGATTGCAAGTCCCTTTGTGTTCCCCCTATGGGGTTTTCTGTGTATTTGGATAATGTAAATATGTGTCTATCTATATATGAATCAGTAAGCAATTATCGGGTCGCCCTTTTCCCCCATGGGATCCCCAATGCTGAGGCATACAATGGCTAACTTCTTAGATTAGCTGGTGCTCATCGCGCTGACCATATAACATGACAATGGACCACCTTTTAGTGTCCTACGTGTAGGGCCCATCTGGCTTCATGTATCTCCTACTCCTGTCGGCGGCGTGTCTGGCCATGGTGACGGTGACGGACATGCAGGATGGCTCACAGGTGGAGGAGGATGAGCAAAGCTGGGGCAAATGGGGTCGCCCGAAAGAATCTCGGGCATAAATATTGAGGTGTGTTTTTTTTTAGCAGTACATGGAGCTGGTTGTCCATTAAAGCCCATGTCTCCTGCATGGTGTTAGCGAAACCGCTGCTGAGGAGCCAGGCCATCCGCCTCCTGGACATCATGCGTCAGCTGCAACTCATGAAGGATCCCAGGCTGATGCTGATGCTCCTGAATCTCATTTGCAGTGGTCTGCGGATACGTCTGATGGGGCTGCAGCATCATGGGGAATCAGTATGTTATGTATGTTAAGCGTTCAGTATGTTAAGGTAAATTGTTGAAGGCTTTCATGTTCATGCTGAAAGCTTCCACCAACAACACATTTTCCTTTGAAAGAGGTCCTCGGGGTGAAAGGGGTCCATTCACCCTGAGGACCCCTTTCAAGGGAAATCTTGTTCAACTTTGAATGCAGAACTTGGCGCATCACCCAAACTCAGGAGGTGCACGACGATGGCGATGACATCCCGGAGCACTTGGACAGAGAGAAGGGCATTTGGGTCGCTTGGCTTCATGCATGGATATAGTTCATGAGATTTCGTATTCTGGAACAGCCAACAATGCTAGCTGGGTGCAACAACAGCCTCATGGAAACAAGAATGCATTGAGTGTAGACAATCATCCACAGTTCTGCAAATGGAGACGTTTCACACACACACACACATGTACTTTCTCACTGTATGTAGTTTGTCCTCATTGGCCATGAGGCTGACAAAAGCTCTTCCGAGGACACGCACATATGTGAAACCAGTCTTTTGTTGCATCTCGTGCTGGTAAACGTATAAATGTGTAGGGCATACCATTTTGGAGATGGCGATGGAGAGAGAGAGAGAGAGATACCATTTTGTTTACTTGTGACATTCCTTCTGCAGGAGTCATGGCATCCGGAAGAGGCTCAGAAGAGGCTCAGAAGCGGCCAAAAGTCAAGGCAATGCCCAGGAAGCCATCCCACCCGGCAAACCCGCCGAGCTGGACGCAGAATCCCCGGCAGGAGTGCATCGTGCAGGGCTGTGTGGTTGAGAAATCTCTTCATGATTATGGCATGGTTTCTGCATGTGTATCGATATAGAGGTGACCTCACATGATTATATTGAATTCCAAGTCACATGTTCCAACACGGTGCATGGTCAGGATCACATGCAGCAGCTGCTCTCCCCGGCGCCTCTGCCACCACCACCACCACCACCTGCGTTTCCACCAGTGCAACCGGCAGAAGTGCAGCAGGTGGTTTGGTGGGGTGGAAAGAAGGACTGTATGGGCATGCTGATCTTATAGCCATTCATACCATATATACTGATTGGCGTGGATTCCTCACTCCTTTCATTTTCCCATCCATGCTCCATTGCAGGAGGTGTGGCACAATGAGATGGTCTTCGTGGACGGCCACTGGATCAGCAGTAGCCAGATCGAAGAGTACCGGCATGGGACATCGACACGAGAGAGGTCGAGACACCGAGGCGGAGCTCAGGTGAGGGCCAAGGCAGCTTGGATTATGCGTTTGTTTCCCCATTTGAAATATCTTCCAATATCCCCCAATAAATATCTATAAAAGTATGTGTATAGATCTATGTATATATATATATATATATATATATATGTATATGTATATGTATGTGTGTGTGTACATATAGTATTCATGTCTTTGATTTAGGGCATAAAAACCAATTTGAGTTGCACATGCATGCAGCTATCCAACAGCCAAACATATATACATACATACATATATATATATAGAAATGTATATATAGAAATGTATTTGTATATCTTCATGTAGCTCAGTTGGATGTCTGCTGTATACAATCACCGCTCACTGATCTTCTGCATCTTGTATCTAAGGAGCAGTACGCATCTCTCCGAGATACCCAGAGCGAAGTTGCCTGGCAGCATGCTCCTTTATTATATGATTCTTTGTCGTCCATGTTCACAAATCATCCATTGGCATTTGATGATTGGCATTTGATGACAATCCTTAACTCCGCATGGCACATGATCCTTCCACATCATTTCTCCGTGGACTATCTCAGGCTGCATCGAGCTCGACCATGAGCAATGCAGAGCGGGCGAATGTGATAGCAGCGTGCCGTGATGTGGCAGCATCGCTGAAAGAAGCATGCAAAAGGCGATAGCAGATAGCACTTCATGCAGGGAGCCCATGATGGATGGAAGTGAAACATGATTTCATTCACAGAACATTCACCTCCACTGACATGTGCACGGGGGGGGCACAGATGCCACTAAAAGACTTTAGCTCTAAAGGCTTACTTTCATTGATCCAAAAGGTTTCCATGCATGCAAGTGCAGGAGACAATTTAGATTGTCCCATGTTCGGCCAGGGACATGGGGCTCGCGTACCATAGCACAGCCATGATCCGGCACAACACCTCTAGATACATGTTAGCAGGCTAAACAGGTTCAAAGTCGAATTGAAGGGAATGCAGATATCACAATCACCCATTGATTAAACGACTCACATGGGTAATATACCTCTACAACTCCAAAGAAAACACATTGAAAAAAACAGTTTCAGGGGTTGTGACAGCATGGTGTTGCGCCACAAGGATCATTCGGTTCTGGCACAGGTCACGTTTGTGATGCATACATTAGTTCTGGCATAACTCATGATCAAATGCACTTAGCTTTATAAAATGAGTTTATGATTTTTCACATGTTTTTTGGTTCATTGTGGTGACCAGCTCGGAACCAGCATGCTTGCAAGTGTTTTCAGTTTGCATCGGCAATCCAAGTCAAAATGTGAAGCATCATGCGCAACTCAAATTTATATATAACATGTTTGAACCTTCACAAGCTATATTTAAAAAAACATGTAAGGTATTCTGAACGATTGCCAATGCTTAATTGGTGGTATGGGCTGCACAGTAAAGCACATGTGCCGCCGAGAAGGTGGAAACTGAATGATTGTACTTCCAACGCATTCTATTTTGATTTCAACCAACATGTCCAGAAACTGTTGGATAAAGAGACAACAAAATGTCTTTTTCAGAAGTGGTTTCCAATCTTCATAATTGCCCTGACTTTGGCGGGCGTCAGACCTTCGCGTCGACACTTTAGCATGCGGTGTCAAAAAAGGATCCGTGCTTCCTACATGCGGCTTTCCGAGGAACAGGTGCATGAGAATGTTCCCCATACAACTCATTCTAACTGATTCGTATATAACATCCACTTTTCATATACTCTCCCCATATATATACATATATATATACATATATATATATTATTGGTTTCATCATTGATATCTACAGAAGTGCATGTGGACCACCACCGCGTGTCAGGACCACCTTTCTGCGGCAGCTCGTCTATATTGGAGGTATGCATGGTGCATTGATCATGGCATTTGTCAGATCACCTAAGGGTATTGAGTGAGTGCATCAGCATGTCCAAGAGGGTTTGGAGGGGTAATTAATGGGTCTTGGAATAGGAGTCACACAGGAAGTACATGCGAGCAACTGCCCAGCATGCTTAATGTATATAGCTTCACAACTGATGAATCTTTGAGCTCTCCCACCACCCCCCTTTTCGTGACCCATGATACCTCGTTGCCCAACCCGCATGCAGGAACATTGCAATTGGCCCAATGCTGTGCTGGCAGGCGGGGTTCGACCTGTCACATGATGTTTAGTTGGTGCATCTATATGATACAAACCATCTACTTTGAAGTTTTTTTGGCCGATATGTCGAATTATGGGTTTGAGTTTGTGTTTGACGCATGACGCATGTCGACATCAGTCAGATATACACACATAGATCTCTATATATATATATATAAATACATGTATATATCGTGTGTTTTGTACATGTAAAGACTGTATACCCAGACATGATAGAGTTGCATGGCATGCACTGTTTTTGATGAACATGGCTGGTATGACATTCATGGCATTTTTAATCTAAACCGTTGCAACGTGGCAGGACTCACCTTCACGCGGCAGCTCACCATGGGAGGCCCTGTTTCATATAGGCATGCTGGGCGCATTGCGCTCGCGTGCATCGTTCCTTCATATATCATGTAGACTTGGACTTCTATTTAGCCACCATTTCCACTCAGCATATTGCAAGCGAGCTGTTGCCCAGCCTGCTTCATATATCTTTTCAGGATGAATGTTTGCATCATCCAGCAACTGTCCAACATGTCCACCGTTTGATCAGAGACGAGCCACATGCCTTTGCATGCATATTAGAAATCCTCAAATGATATTGGAACTGGCTTTGAAAACCATTATGCCATGCTTTTGGTATAGAATTCTCTCTATCCCGGAAATTCAGTTTCATTCGTCCCGCAGGACCAGCTTGGACGCCATGTGGCATGAGGCGCACCTGGAAGCGAGTTGCATGCGCGTTGCATCTGAGCGTGCTGGGCACACATGCTCGCACGAGTCATTTATAAATATATATATACTTGCGGTGCATTCCAACAAGCATTGCATGACTCTCACTTTGTTGCCTGCATGCTTGCACATATATGGATTGATGCAACTCGTCTATATTCCTGCATGGTTCAGAGAGGGATTTTCCTCAGAGACACCCACGTGGCCTGCATGGGACCATGGTGACCATAGGGTCTGAGCTGATCTCTGACCTGCGCCACACGAATGACTTCCTGAACCAACAGAGGAACATTCTCTCTGAGAAAGGATTCAAGGAAACTTTAGCAGGCCAGACACAGATGTTCGAGACCCGGCTGCTGAAATCGCAAGGTATGATTGGCACTGAGCATGCCAGGCAGCTTTCAGAACTCTTGAGTGGTGGTCCATGGGATGCTGACATGAAGGAGAGGTTGGGATCAGCTTTGAACAAAGCGCTCCTTCCCAAAGAAGGAGCTGTTCATGGAGCTTCTGGCTCACCCCGACGTGCAAACCAAGAGTGCCTCTGCTTCACAAAGTACCTCACAGCAAAAGAGCTCGAAGTGCTCGCTTCAGATTGTCACCATTCGACCAAGGTCGAAACATTGATGATGAGAATGGAAAAGATTGGCTTGCACTTAGCCACTGAACGAACATATGCTAGCATCGTTGGCTCAGCTGCCCAGCTGGGCATCAAGCTGGGTGCAAATCTCACAGGTGAGCAATTGTTGCAAGACTTGAAGTCGAGATTGCGGTCGTATCTGAAGCACAGGCCAAGGCTTGATGCATCCTTGTTTCTCATCAAGTACCCGGCCACGCCTGATGAACTGCCTGATGCGCTCTGGCAAAGAGCGTACTCAAAGGATGATCAGCCTGAGGGCAGGGACGTCCATGCAGAATACGTCAGGATGAGGAAGAGAAGGGATGCGGCCCAGCAGACCATGATGGCCACGGGCAGCGGTGGGGTCAGCACTGGACGCGAAGGTGGGGTCAGCCCCATGGAAGTCCTTATGCAGTTCATGCAGACCATGATGGCCCAGCAGAACGGCGGCGGCATCAACCTGCAGATGAACTTGCCCAGGAAGAGGCAAAAGGCTTTGGAGGACACTTCTGCAGAGAAAACGCCGCTGGCCTTGGAAGACAAGAAGGATGATCCCGAGGAGAAGGATGACCAGAAACAGGAGAAGGATGAGAAGAAGGCCGAGAAGAAGGAAGAGAACAAAGTGAACTTGTTTGACCTTGATGTCACTGCTGGGAAGCCAGCAGATGCCAAAGAGCATATGGAAAAGACTTCCAATGCCATGCAGAAGCGAGCTGAGGCAAAGGAGGCGGAAAAGATCGGCAAGCCGAAAGCAAAGGCAAAGGGCAAGGCGAAAGCCAAGAGTGCAGCGACCAAGGCCAAAGCCAAGGCTGTGGCAAAGGTCATTGCAAAGCGACCGGCGGGGAAGTCTGATCCACCCGGAGGAGGGCATGATGATGCTGATGATGGAGACCTGAAGCTGGGATGCATGAAGTGCCGAGGGGCACGCAATGGATGCATCCAGTGCCGTCGAAGCAGCTACACAGGCCGCAGAGTGACCCGAGCAGAGTGGGTGCGTATCAGCAACAGTGAGGGATACAAGTGAGCCCATGCATTCATGGCATGATCTTTGAAGATATTGTATCTATAAACATTTATTTCAATATATACATATATATATATATAGGGCTTGCATCCAGATTCAGCCAACTTGCAAAAGCCGTTTCTTTGAAACATGTTGCGGAGAGCTTGCAATGGGCCAAATTGCATCCATGAGGGGTGTTGTTTCCACAGCTGGCTTTGCTAAGCCAGACCGCACATGAGGGGTGATGTTGAATATGTTTTTGAAAAGCCATTTGCGGCCTGCAGTGCAAAAAAGTCAGGCGCATTGTGTTGGTTGCACATGTGTAACCTTGGTTGCCGCTAGTTGTGGAACATGGGATGGGACACGTTCAGATCAGACCTGCGAAACGTCCACGCATCAGCCACCTATATATAATGCATGGTGTCAACCCCATGGCTCAATGAAGCATCAAGACAAACATATCCCGCTATCCCGCTGTCAAGCAAAACTCTCGCTGGCGTCATGAAGCGACCTGCCGCAAAGGGCACCAAGGGCTCCACTGTCATGAAGACCGCCGCGGTCATGAAGGGCATGAAGGGCAAGATTGGCATGAAAGGGATGACGATGAAGCCGATGAAAATCATGAAAGCCACGAAGAGCACGAAGGCTTGCATGAAAGCCATGAAAGCCATGAAGGCCATGAAGGCTTCACCAATATCCAGACACTTTGACCGCAGTGGTGAGGCCAATCAAGTTTCTTTGAAGCTTGGTTCCAAGTCTGGAAAGCAGCAACTCCCAGAGTCTAGTAGCACAAGCAAGTCATGCAACCTTGTTTGTTTCGTTGACGAGACTAGTAACACCGTTTTTGCTCTTTTGACTTTGTTTGCATCATTGTCTTTTGAGCCAGTTGTGCAAATCACCAGAATGCTTCGCCTTCACTGTTGGAATATCCTTCTGGGTATTTGTGTTGGGTTGACTGTCTTGACCAGTTGTTTTTGCGGATTTGACTTGACTTGCTTTTTGCTGCTGCCTTTCCGTGATGGTAGCCTTTGTTTGCTTGAGTCCTTGCTGATTGTCCTTCTCAATCTTGCGGCGCAGTGGGTTTGTCTACTGGCCCTGGTGTGCGTGGCAGTCATGCATGTGCCTTCTAAGCTGACAGTGTGTCGTCGCTCTCACGTTGTTGTTGTCCGGAAGTCTTTGTGGCCGGATCTTCTTGGGGGCACTGGTTTGGAGGAAATTGGTTCCAAGTCATGGTTGGACAACATCTTGCAGGGCTTGAATGCCCGACAACTGAAGCCACCCATGCAGCAAGTTCGGATGCTCGCGCAAGATGAAGCCACTTTGCGGCGACTACAAAAAAGTGAATCGCTGAAACATCAGCTTGACATTATTTGTGGCGCTGCTTATAAGGCCAAGTTGTCGTGGAAGAAAATTGATCAAATTGACCCTGTTTCTTCTTCTCTCTCAACTGCTGCCCCGGCGGCTCCTCCTCCTTTGCCTGAAGTGCAAACATGGAGGTTGCGTGCTCGTGACTGGAAAGTTGTGAAACCAGCAGCTACCGATGGTGACGCTGTGAGTGGAGAAAGGCATGATGCATTTCGCGATGTGGCTGATGGGGACCCTTTGTCGCACTTGTGGTCTCGCAAGTTAGGTGCCTATTTTGTGTCTGCGGTTGAGGCTACTCGCATTGTTCGGTCCGTTCCTGCCCATGCCCCTCCAGTTGGTGTTTTCACTCTTGTCACTCTTGAAGCAACTGCGCGTTCTGAGGTGCAACCGGTCGAGACTATTGTTGTCTTTCCTGACAATAGTCATCACATTTACAAGGTTTTTCTCACGCACCTCGGCACTGACAAGTTGAGAACTACTGCTTGGACTACGGTATCGCTTGCTTCGGTTGATTCTGTTGAAGTGTTGCTTGAATGGTGGAAAGATTTGTCTGATGGAGCTGTTTTGGCTGCCTTTGATAAATTTGTGAAACTTGCTTCTTCGCCTGTTGATTCTGATAAGGACTCCTTGGCCAACAAGGGCAAGTCCAAAGGCAAAGGCAAGACCAAACATGGTAAACTGCCTCACCGTTTGTCTGACACTTTGGTCGCGAATTTGAATTCACACGTGAGTCATATGCTTGGCGATGCCACTGGCCAAAAGCTGGCTGGCGCATGGACCGCCTCCGGCCACAATGTCAGGGCTGATATCATTCGCGTTTCTGTTCGCCTCCCAAAAGCGGATGCCCTTACCTGTTTGAAATCGGGAACGCAGCACAGTGCCGTTTTGGTTCGGGATATTCACACCATTCCTGAGGCGAAAGACTTGTGTTGCGTCTGGATTTCTCCTGGCTGTCCTGTCCTTGAAGGTTCTGCGGCCCACACTCGCCAAAGTTTGCAGTTGTATTTGGCTAGCTTTGCTCACCCTTGGTCTGTTGTGCGTACTCCTTTTCGTTGGGGGATCAGGATCCACAAAGATCATGAGAGAGAAGTTAAAGCCATTGTGCAGCCGCATGCTGTGTTTGTGCCTGCTGATCACTTCAAGTATCGTATTGCGCATGTTCCCCGATCCCTTGATCCTGCTGTTCTGGTTGCCACTCTGACCTCTGACTCGTTCAAGCCCTACTTGGTTTCGTCTTTCAAGGGAGTTGTGACCATAGCTGCGCCCTGTCCACCTGCGGACATTGTGTTTACAATTGCTGAGCTTGGTTGTACTCTGTTACTTCAGCATCTTCCTGGTCCTGCCAGTGGTGGTCCTCCTCTTGTCCCGTCCCGCCATGTTGAAGATGCGAGCCCAAAGCGAAAGAGTCGGCGAGCTGACTCTGAAAATGCTTCTGTTGGTCCTGACAATGGCCATGGTGCTGACACTCGGGGTGGAGCTAAGGGAGGGGTTCTTTCTACTAATCCGTTTGGTCCTTTGGATGATGCCTATCAAGTTGCTTTTCCGCCTTTGCCCAACGCTGGTGTTGCTCGGGAGCTCGCTTCGACCGAACCTGAGTTTGAGCTTGGAACCCTGCCTAATCTCGGGAACACATGTTTTGCGGCTGTGGCTGTCCGTTGTTTGGCTCACATTGTCAAAAAGTCGGATTTGCGCTCGTCTGTCCTTCAAGATGTTTCCTTGAGGCGTTTGTTGGATGACTTGTCGCCGGCCCAGTGGACGCGCTTCATCAAACATCATCACCTCGAGCATGGTCAGCAGCAAGATGCTGCTTTGTGGTTGCAGAAGTGGTTGGACTCTGAGTCGGTTTTGTGTTCGCATCTTTCTGTCACTGAACATGTTGCTCTTGAATGTGTTGGGTGCAGTGAGCCCAAGACAGCTGAATCAAGTTTTTCTCTTTGGCGCGTTCCCGCTCCCAGTGGCGGCTCTACTTCGTTGCAGAAGCTGCTTGATGATGATCAATGCTGTTCGGCCAACCCTGAGGTTGAAGTCTCGTGCTCATGTTGTTTTGCTGAACACGCGGAAGCTGTGTCTAAGCGTCTTTCTTTGAATGACTGGCTTCTCATTCAGACTCTGAGGGCTGATGTCAATGATAAGAAAAAACACACGGCTATTTCACTCCCCGACACGGTTGTTGTTGCTGATGCGTCTTGGGATATGCACCTTGCCGTGTGTCACTTGGGTGAGTCTGCGTCTTCCGGGCATTATGTTTTGCTTGTTCGTTCAGGTCACGATTGGCTGTTGTATGACGATGGAACTTGTCGTGTTGCCTCTGCTCAAGACATCTTGGATATGCCTTCTTCCTGGTCGTTTGTGTTGTATCGTCGGCGTTGTGAAGGATCGTCGCCGCAGTCTCCTGCTGTTGTTGTTGTTGTTGTTGACATCGCTGCCTTGCCTGCATCATGTGCTGATGCCGTTCCTTCGTCAAACCCTCCTGTTGCCCACCCCACGGTTGGTCCTGGCAGGGATGACCGCCCTGACATGCCGTCTGCTGACAAGCGTGCTGACAGTGTCAATGATTCCAGCGGCCCTCTCCATGCTGATTTGCGCAGCTTGCTTGCGGTTTTGTCTCAGCGGGTTGATGCGCTTGAGGTTGAAGTGCAATGTCTTCGGGGAGCTGGTTCCCTTCATGAGAAGCTTGTGTCCTTGGCTTGTCCGGGTTCTGGTCTGTCCGTGCCTGTGCGTTCAACTCTTGGCGATGCTTGTTCTCCCGGTGGTGACCGTCTAGGAGACACGGTTGCGAGCAACCCTGGCTGTGATGCGGATAAGCTTGTTGTTGCCTCTTGTCAGGGTCAGACCGGGATGCAGGCCCAATCCTTCCCTTGTGGCCCTCCTCCCCCGGTCGTTATCGAACCTGTTCCTTCGGACGCTTTACCAAAACGGAAAAAGCCAGTCGAAAAACAAAGCAGCAATCTGTCATCAATTCCTGTGGGCTCTTTTCCCCGTTCCACCAATCCGGCAATTGTGGCTGAAATCCTTCGCTTGCAAACTGCTGGCTTTGCTGAAGTTGCTTGGATTTTTGAGCGCTTGCACGCTGACTCCATTTTGCTCCCTTTGGCCCAACAGGCGCAAGACGTTGGTGGTTGGAAAAATCTGGGTGAAGCTTTGACTTATAACAGTCGTGAAGCTCAAACTCAACTCCAGAATGATGGCATCCATAGCCCAAGCGTCCGCTGGCTTGTGTTTCGCATGCTCCAGCGTGGGAGGTATAATCGGTTTGCTTCTGTCCTGGCGGCTGGTCATTGGGACCTCTTGCGTCAGAGTTTGGCTGTGTGCGACGTTCCTGACTGGTGGTCGCCTCCTTGGTGTCGTCCTGTCCATCGTCCGCATGCTGCGCAAGCTCGTGGTCGTCGCCCGTTGCTTCCTCATGAATGGCATCGCGCCCAAAGTTCCAAACGCAGTCGCCCCCCTGTTCCTGTTGCTCCTTGTGTTGGTGGCCCTGTCCGTTCGCGCAGTCGTTCCCGTTTTCGCGATCAAACCTTGCCTGTGCCGGTTGCTCAACCTGCTGTAGTTGGAGCTCGTAAGGTCTCTGTGGCTGTTCCCACCTCTTCTGTGAAGAACAAGAAGAAGCGCAAGGCGAAAGGCCAAGCTGATGTCAAAGGGGGTGAAACTGAATCTGGTTCAACTCCTTCCTTGTTTCGGGTTGCTGCTATGAATGTGACTTCCCTTTTTTCCCGTGTTGCTGCGGTCTGTGCTCTTACGTTTGGTCTGGCGTGTGTCTCGGAGACTGCTCTCACCGGTACCGGGCAAGCCAGTGTTACTATGCGACTGCAGCAGTCAGGGCGTTGTGTAGTTTGGGGTGCTCCTGTGCATGGTCCTGGCGTTTCGTCGTCTCGCGGTGTTGCCTTGATTGGTGGTCCTGGCGTTCGTCTTTCGCCGCTTGATCTCCCGGATTGCCTGTTGGATTATTGGGCCGATGGTCGTATTGTTGCTGGCAAAGTGTCTCAGCAGTTTGGCAAAGCGGATATTACTTGTGTTGCGTGCTACGGTCACACACATGATGTTCAACGCCGAGAAGACATGCTGAGCCAGATTGTTGGTTGGGTGCTGTCGTTGCCCGGTCATGTCCTTGTCGCTGGGGATCTCAATTCCTCTCTTCAGGATTCACTTGCTTTACACCAGCTCGTGCGGCAGGGTTATCGAACGGCCAATCCTCAGGAAGTTGTGACATGCTGTGCTCATAACTCTCACACGGGTTCCGTTATCGACCATGTCCTTTTTTCTCCTTCATTGTTGCAGTCCTTTGTGTGTGGGGAGGTTCTCTCTGCTGCTCCCTTCCCCACCCACCGACCCGTTTGCGCTGATTTTGATTTCAATCCTGCTCATGACTCTTGGAGTGTTTTGCAACCTCCTCGGTCTTTCCCTCTTTCCGAGTGTGTCTCCCGTTCTGTTAAGTCCCAGGATTGGTCTGCTGACTTTATTCATGTCTCTAATCTCCTTGAAGATGAACGCCCTGATGATGCGTATGCTCTATGGACCCAACTCGCTGAATGTGAACTTGCGCGGCAGTGCCGACTTGGTGGAAAAACTGTGTGCTCCTCCCATTTCGGTCGCGCTGTTGTTCCTGCTCTTAGGGTTTGTGATCCGCAGTCTCTTCGGCTCCAAGGTGATGTTGACTTTCGTCGACTTGAACGCGCTCGTGCTGGCTTAGCTGAACTGTGCTCCTGTTGGGATTCTTGTGTTGCTAACAATCACAGCCAAGCCATCTGGACAAATGCTCGTCGTCGCATCCTCCTTGTGTTTCGCTCTCATCCTCTCCCGAGCCAACTCCCTGGCAAGGTTGAAGTCCAAACTCAACTTGATTGGTTGCGGCGCACGATTGATCGGCGCAATAAACAACGTCGCGATGAAGTTTTGTCGGCCTGGCGCACTCGCATGCAAATGTCGCAGGCTGAAAGATTCAAATGGGCTAAGGCCAAATACACCTCCTGGCAAAACATTCACGATACCGTTGCTTGCTTTCGAAAGGTTGAAGAGATCTGGCAACCGATCTTGGCTCGACGCCCGGATGCAGCCCCTTCTTGCCCATCAAACTTCACCGAAAATGGTTTTGCTGAGCCTGCCTTGTCTAGCTCTCTCAAAAGTACGTTGCACCAGCTTGATATGCTTCGCATGTCTGGTTCTGATCTTCGGTCTGCTGTTGACAAAATTGCGGCTCACTCCGCTTGTGGTGCTGACGGTTGGCGTCGGTGTGAGTTGCTTGCCTTGCCCGCCTGTTTCTGGGATCTCTTGGCTCAGGTTTTGTATGGCATGGCTGCTTCTGGCACTTGGCATCCTTGTTTGCGCACGGTTGTGACTACTTTGATTCCCAAGAAAGCTTCTGTTGACTTTCTGACTGATCCTGCTGGTTTGCGTCCGATCTCTGTGGCTTCTGTGGTTTACCGTGCTTGGTCTGGTGTCGTTGCGCAACGTCTGCATGCTGTTTTGGAGTGTTCTCTGCCATCGTGCTCTCATGGCTTTCGCACTGGTGAGTCTGCCCAAGCTGCTATGGCCTCCACGTATCTTCGTTGTCAAAATGCTTCCTTGTCTGGTTGTCATGTTTATTTGGTTTCCTATGACATGCACAAGTGTTTCGACTCGCTTCCTTGGCGCAAAGTGCGTGACAGCTTGGTTGAATGCGGCGTGCAACCTGCGTGTGCTAGTGCTCTTCACAGTCTGTGGTCTGGTCTTCGTCGTATTTGGAAACTCCAAGGTCGTTTCTCTGACGCGTCCTTCTCCAGTACTAACGGCCTGTTTCAAGGGGACCCTAGCGCTCCGGCGTGTTTGTCTGCGTTTCTCTGCTGTCCTATTCGTGAGTTGGCTCGTCGTTTTCCTGAGGTTTCTATCTCGCTTTATGCTGATGATGTCCTGTTGTCTTCGCATCATCTGTCTCAGCTTCACGCTGCGCATGATTTCTTTGTTAGTTGGCTTCAGGACCAGCATGTCACCTTGAACATCGGTAAGTGCAAGTGGGCCAGTACTTGTCCAGGCAATGATGCCGTGAGCGCGGCTCATTTTCAAATTGGAGGCGTCAACTTGGGGCGTCTCACTATTTTGGAAATATTGGGTGGGCATTTTGATCTCGGCGCTCTCTGCGTTGGCTCTTCTGCTCACTGGACTGCGTTGTTGGACAAGTTCTTAACCATTGCCAAACGGTTCAAGTGTTTGTCAGTCGGGTATGAACCTCGATCTAGAGATATTGGGGCTTTGATGAATATGCTCACTTACTCTGCTATCGCTTGGGATCCTCTGAGTGCGGTTGATGCTCGCACACAGCGCATCCTTGTCAATGTGCTCTCTGGTGGTCGCACCAATACCCGTAGGTGCTTAGAAGTTAGTCTTGCTCTTCTCAGTCCTATTCATCGGTCCTCTATTCCTCATGCGCTGCTTCATGAACAGGTTGCGTTGTTGTTTCGGCTGGCAAATACCAATTTGGAATATCAACAGCTTTTGCAGTCCCATTTCCATTTATGTTCTGAAATGACTTGTCCTCCTGCTGATTCCTTTTATGTTCGGCTTCAACAGGCCCTTCAGGCTTTTGGGTGGAGGTGGGTTGCTTGGAATCAACTGGCGTCTCAAAGCGGACAAATGTTTCATCTAGTCTGCAAGACCATGGAATGTCGCCGCAGAGTTATGTGTCAATCCTTCGCCCAGGCCTCTGATATGGCTGATGTGATGAAAACTTTTGCAAGCACACGTTTGCTTCATAAGAGGGAACTGCATCAACATAGCCTTTCATGCTTGCATGCTTTGCGCGATGCCATGCGCCATGTGTGTTTTCAGACTGCTAGTCGGCGCAGACGTGACATGCGCAATTTGGAACATGTTGATCGGGCTCTGTTGCGTCGTGTTCTGGGTTCCGATGAGGTTGCATGCAGTATTCGTTGTATTATGCAAGGTGCCACTCTCACTGCTGATCGTCTGAACCGGTCTTCTCGCGGTACTGTGTCTGCTACTTGTCCGTTTTGTCGCCTTGGTGTTGAAACCGAGATTCATCGTTGGTGGCAATGTCCGCGTTGGGATTATGTCAGGTCTTCCTGCTTGGGTGAGCATGCCCCTGTGATTTGCGCCCAGCTTGCTGCAAGCGACTCTGTCGCATCAATTTGTGGCATCCCCACTCTGGGTTTGTCAGCTTTTCTACAGTCAAAGTGGGTAGACATTTGTGCTTGCATGGCGGCTGTTTTGGGAGCTGCCAATGAACATGATCAGTAATTTTTTCGTTGGCTCTCAGTTTTGGCGTGCATCGGCACTGTGTCCGTTTTGTGGATGCTTTGTCCTTGGCTGTGCGCATTTCTTCTCGAATTTGATCCTTGTGATTCTTTTGTATAGCTTGTCTGGCTTGGATCTTTTGTTGAATCCGGGGCAGATTGCATTCATGCGCTTTTCCAGCATGATCTTTTGGCAACAATTTTGTGGGCCTGTGGCCCTTCACATGGGGTAACAGATTCAAGTTCTTTTCTTGGGTCCGAGATCCCTCATCTGCATTTTGTAGGTGAAAATTGGATCAACATGAAGGCCATGAAGGCCATGAAAGCCATGAAGGCCATGAAGGCCATGAAGCCGATGAAGGCAATGCGAGTCCGCCCAGAGTTGGCAGCGAAATGGAATGAGGACATGGATGAGGCATACCAGGAGTATGTGGATATGGTGGGCTACAACCGCAGCTTCCACTGCAAGCCAGCTTTGGGATGGCGCGAGTGCCTGGACTGAGATTTATTACCCATGCATGCAGTTGCATGCCAGCATTCAGAGATATATTGCATTTTTTGTACCAAGTATATGATGCTGATGAATACATACATATATATATATATCTTCCAGATATGTGATGCTAGTCCAACATACATGAGGATTATACAAAAATATATACATTGGAACAATTGAACTGAGGTGGTGGGTGATGCACATGCAGGAGAAGGGATGGGTCAGTAACAAGAAGAAGATCGTCGCCAACGTGACTGGCTGGACCCTGAATGGATGAAACTAGGTGCACCTATACCAACGTCCGCAGCTGGCACCATGCACCAACGTCCGCGGCTGGCACTGCATGCACAGTGGATGAAACACCGCATGTTGTAGCAAACTTTTGAAAATCACAGCTGTATATATATTCGGCTGATTCTGTTGGCTATACATGCAGAAATTCGTCGTAAACAAGCCTGTGCGACCGGAACAACTTGCTAGCCAAAAAAACATTTGGCATGAGCTATATAGAGCGATGCTTGAGGTCGTTGTCTTGAAATTCATCCCGTGTTTTACTTTAGAGTGTCCATGTGGTTCATGCTCTCGAATCCTCCTTGCTGCAGGTGCTCCTGCAGTCAAGCGAGGCGCGTGGATGGGAGAGATGCTCCTGCTGCTGGATGACATCTTCCACTTTAAGATTATATACGCATTCACCATTGTATTCAGTTGCATGATTTTGGCACGCAGTCGTGCAATCCATTCGCAGTCTAAATTTCACGCCTGGCATCGTTTTCAGCTGTCGGGTGAAGAATTTGGCATGATGCTTGCTGGGTGTTTGCTCGCAAGCTTTTCTGGACAAAAGAACATCAGGCATTGCAACCCATGTTGCCACTATATTTTCCGTGGTATGTATGTACATATATATATATATAGTTTTTACCTGTTCTATTTATGCATGAGATATAAATGACAGAAAAAAACAGATAGTGAAACTTTATTTTCCATGCACGGCATTCATGCAAAGATTGCATGTCGATCTCATGCCAACTAGACGCTGTTCTTGCAGAATCCTCGCGTTCCACATGGTTTGTGTGTGATGCTGATGCAGGGCAGCAATCTGATTTGGGTGTCATCTTGATGATGCTATGCATGGCCGGACACAGACGCACCGACTGGGATTGAAGAAGTTTGTGTCTGCAGCTGCTCTTGAAGATTTATGTGAAGAACTAGGTATCAAGGGCGGTACTCGGCGGACAGTGAAGAGAAAGCGACAGGCAGACATCTCTCATGTTACCCCATATGGTGACATCTTAGTGGAGAAGAACATCGCAGGCACCAAAATCTGGATGGTGCAACCCGTTGCCATGCTGTACCACATATCTCGATCATGCTTGGAATTTAGCAAATTTTTCAAGGAGATACTTTCACGAAAGCCATGCACCAGAGACCACCCCATCAAGGTCATCGTCTATTCTGACGAAGTGACACCGGGCAATCAACTTCGTCATCAAAACGCTAGAAAGATCCAAGTGTGTTACTGGTCTCTTGAATGTTTTGGCTTGACCAATCTCTCCAACGAAAGGCTTTGGTTCATTCTCAGCATTTGCCGTAGTGATGTTGTGAAGGAGCTTCCAGGCAAAATGTCGCAATTCATGAAAATCTCCATGCAAATGTTTATGGAGCCATATGACTTGCGCAGTGGCATCATTTTAGATTTTTTTGATGGCTCAAAGGCCACAATCTTTGGCCGTGTAAGCATTCTGTTGGGGGACGAAGCGGCATTGAAAGAGACTCTGGATTGCAAAGGAGCTGCTGGGACTTTTTTTTGTGCTCTATGTGCGAACATTTGTGACCACAAGTCTCAGCTTCACAGTCATGATACACGTGGGTACCTCCAGCCGAGCACGTGCCTGAACCTGGATCTGTTCCGACCAAACACCGACGAAAGCGTCATGGAAACGTTGCGCGAACTGAGCCGCTGGAAAGCAACTTTGCCAAAGACTCGATTCCAAAAAAAGGAACAGGAAGCCGGCTGGAATCTGAACCAGAATGGCCTGCTTTTGTCAAGGCTCCAGATCGGTGCGGCATCGTCCATCATGTTCGACTGGATGCATGTTTATGTGGCATCCGGAATATGGCAGCTGGAAGTCATGCAGCTCCTAACCGAACTGCAGCGTGTTGGAATCACGCAAGCGATGTTGCACCGAGAGCTGCAGGCATGGCACTGGCCAGAGCGGATCTCCTCGCGGTCCGTCAGTGGGCAAAAGATCTTCGCCAAGAAACAAGAGGGCGACAGCGTTAAGTGCTCTGCTTCAGAAGCCCTTTCGGTCTACACAGTCCTACGATGCATCCTGATACGTTTTCTGCGGTCTGGTCAATGTAGAGGCATTGAAGACCACATTGACTCATTTGTCAAAATATGTCGTGTGCTTGACCTGCTGCAATCCCTCAAACGAGGGCACACAAAGGCGAGCACATTGCACGAAGCTGTGGCTGGACACCTGACGGCATATCAAAAAGCTTATGGCACAGAGCGCTGGCTGCCCAAGCACCACTATTCACTTCATCTTGCAAGGCTCTACAGTTTTCACAAAACCTTGTGTTCGTGTTGGACGCATGAGAGACGCCATCGTGAAATAAAACGATACGCGTCGCAAAACCCGAACACTCATGCAGGCTTTGAGAAGAGTATCGTGGTCGATGCGTTGCACTTGCAACTGAGTGAGCTTGATTCCTCTTCTGTAGAGTCGTTTTCTGTCGGTATACTTGATGCAGCAGAGTGCACACTTCATGCACAGGTGTATTTCAGAGCTTTGATAGATGTGGATGGTGATTTCGAAGTTTCAAACACAGCATGCTTTCACCCTGGTTCTGTTTGCTCAGCTGATGATGTTGTTTTCCTGAAAATTGACGAAGAACCATGTGTGGGCCGAGTCAAATTTTTTGTTGGCTTGAAGGATTCTGCCGAATGCTGGGTATGCATCGAACACTGGACATCTCGTGGGCACAACAGATTTAGCAGAGATGACAGGGAGCAAACATCCATTCTTCCTGTTACATGCATTGTTGATGCTTGTGCTTGGACACCTCAAGACGATCTTTACCTCGTGGCGCCATCATCTTTGTTTGCTTGAATGAATTTCGGAACATTTCATGTTGATTTCAACAGCATGCCATGCAGGCTAGCTGTCGGATCTATATATATGTATGTACATTTAGATTTGCTGACAACAGCATGCATGCCGATTGAAAAAATCAACTGCGCTATTGAAATTTGAGGAAAACATATGGAAAGACATTGTCGTCAGAAGCCAGTGCGTGTAGCTACATTCAACTTCAAAATAACTTGAATAGAAGCTCTACAAAAAAGTCTTGGCGACAAGACATTGCATGTATTGTATTATCGCGTTGTGTGGTAAACACACACAAGAAATTGGCCGAATGGATTTATACTGAGCATAGTTTGAGGCGCAATGACCAAGTTTGCTGGGTAAAGCTCGCAAGCATCATTTTTTCAACTGCATCAGGCTGCAGCTGATTGCCGAGCACCTGCAAGCGGCATGCTTGCACCCTTTTTGGAAGTGCAAAAGCGGACTGCGTGCCAGTCCTTCCACATATGGCTCATGGGAATTCTTTGCATCTATCATCGTTCTTTTTGAAGCGCATTGCGTAAAAATAACCGTGGTTCATAGCCTTTCCCTTTAACATTCATATATTTTACCAGGCTGCCACAAAGTGAATGTATTATTCACCGAACAGCCACCACGAGTCTATGGCCATGCATATTTGTTTTTTCTTCGGTCCAGTGGGTATACTTGGCATACTTAGCAAGTGGATTGGAAGCTAGTGATAAGTCGGCCAGGGCCTACTTAGTAAGTCCGCCGGGGCCTACTTAAGAATGGTTAAGGCGCCACTTATAAGTATGCCAAACGATTTAACAAGTAGATAACAAGTAGGCCCGGTCTACTTAACAAACCTGCCAACATAGTTAACTAAATGGTTTTAACTACGCCAAAACTAACTTATATAAACATCAAAAATAAGTATCCCATCCACGTTTAACAAGTCTTCCAACCAGCCCAACTACTTAACAACCAGGCCGCCCATCCAAGTACTCGTTGCAGAACACAGCGGAGGAACCAATTCGCGCATGAAACGACCGCAGCCACAACCGCCGCACAAACGAGGTACCTTGCATCGCCGGCTGCAGCCACTTTACATGGAAAAACGGACGGTTTCGTGCGCCGGCTTCCTCCCCAAAACCAGCCCCATGCAACGTTTATGCAGCCAACACAATGCATTTTGCAGCACGACTTGGCTAACCCGCATCCGCACAGAACTACGCACACAGGAACAACCACTTGTTGCAGAACACAGAGGAGGAAACAATTCGCGCATGAAACGACCGCAGCCGCAACCGCCGCACACACGAGGTACCATTCATTGCCGGCCGAAGCCACTTTACACGGAAAAACGGACGGTTTCGTGCGCCGGCTTCCTCCCCAAAACCAGCCCCATGCAACGTTTATGCAGCCAACACAATGCATTTTGCAGCACGGCTTGGCTAACCCGCATCCGCACAGAACTACGCACACAGGAACAACCACTTGTTGCAGAACACAGAGGAGGAAACAATTCGCGCATGAAACGACCGCAGCCGCAACCGCCGCACACACGAGGTACCATTCATCGCCGGCCGAAGCCACTTTACACGGAAAAACGGACGGTTTCGTGCTCCGGCTTCCTCCCCAAAACCAGCCCCATGCATTCATGCAGCCAGTACATTGCGTTTTGCAGCATCACGTGGCTAACCCGCATCTTTCTACGCACGTGGCGACAGAGCATGACAACAATCATGCAGCCATTCCAATGTGATCCGCAACCAGAGATTCAAGAAACGCATAGAACTACGCACACAGGAACAACTACTCGTTGCAGAACACAGAGGAGGAACCAATTCACGCATGAAACGACCGCAGCCGCAACCGCCGCACACACGAGGCAGGTACCTTGCATCGCCGGCTGCAGCCACTTTACACAGAAAAACGGACGGTTTCGTCCTCCGGCTTCCTCCCCAAAACCAGCCCCATGCAACATTCATTCACCCAGTACAATGCGTTTCGCAGCATCACGTGGCTAACCCGCATGTATCTACGCACATGGCAACAGAGCATGACACCAGTCATGCAGCCATTCCAATGCGATCCGCAACCAGAGATTCAAGAAACGAATAGAACTAACACACAGGAACAACCACTCGTTGCAGAACACAGAGGAGGAAACAATTCGCGCATGAACGACCGCAGCCGCAACTGCCGCACACACGAGATACCTTGCATGGCCGGCTGCAGCCACTTTACACAGAAAAACGGACGGTTTCGTGCTCCGGCTTCCTCCCCAAAACAAAGCCCATGCAACATTCATGCAGCCAGTACAGTTTCGCAGTATCACGTAGCAAACCTGCATGCTGCATGTATCTACGCACATGGCGACAATCATGCAGCCATTACACGAGCGTATTGTTACAGTATGCGATGTCAAGTCTCACACCACAGTCTCACACCGCCCTTCATTGAGTGTATTCTTATGTGAAGTCAAATCTCACACCACAGTCTCACACCACCCTTCATTGAGCGTATTGTTATGTGATGTCAAGTCTCACACCACAGTCTCACACCACAGTCTCACACCAACCTTCATTGAGTGTATTCTTATGTGATGTCAAGTCTCACACCACCCTTCATTGAGTGTATTGTTACAGGTAAAAGTTTTCCGTAACTCGGAAGATTGCTTCACAACTTCCTTTGAGAATGTTAAAAATCATGATAATATAAACAATAATAATAGTAGTAATAATTTATAATAATAATGCTAATCAATAATAATAATAAATAACAATAGTAATAAATAAAAAATAACTAATAATGATAATATATATATATATACACTGTAAATACTTAAACGGATGTACATACATACATACATACATGCATACATACATACATGCATACATGCATACATGCATACATGCATACATGCATACATGCATACATACATACACACATACACACATACACACATACACACATACACACATACATACATACATACATACATACATACATACATACATACATATGCATGCATGCATGCATGCAGACATACATACATACATACACACACATACACACATACACACACACAGATATGCATAGGTATGATTGCAACAACCATACAGTGTGCTGTTTTTTACATTCCAGGATGCATTTTTCAAACAACATGGTTGTTCGCATTCTTTGCCCAATCCGCTGTGTAGTGGCATCAATTGACGTGAACTGATTGGATCCGCATTGCGCTCTGTAGCTCTCGGTTTGGATGAACTCAGCCCGCAGCCGCATAGCACAAGCGCTAGGGGGCTGTTGAAGGCCTAGGTCCAGCCATGTTGCGGTGGCCGCTCATTGTGGGCTTTATCGCGGCCTCTGTAGGGTGGGCGCAGCGTCTTGTTGAAATGGCAATTTCCCACGTCCCACCACTAAATTGACACAGACTGTCCCCGCTATTGCGCAGGGACTCAGGCACAGGAATACTTGAATCTGAACAAAACTTTTGGGTCAGGGCGATCTGATTCCTTTGCGATGCAATGTGTTTTTTCTCCCATATGTAACCAGAAGTGACTTTCTTCCTCTTGGGGATATTTGACATTTGACACAAGTCCGAGGCTTTCGGTAGATCGTAGCCTTCTGGGCAACACCTTTGATGGCATTGGCGGATTGAGCGGCGGAGGTGCCACGAGTGCGACTTTGAAACCAATGGAGCGTGGGTTCTTGAAGGGAAGGTCAGCTGTGGATCATTGATGAGTGATCCTTAACTTCAGGATTAAGATCGCAATTGACATCCAAGGTCTTGCTGCCTAATTATGCCGAGCCATCGCGCTCGCAAATTCTGGACTACCTCTTCAAACCCAATTTTGGTGCTTCTTTGCAGATCCTCAAGGCGCAGTTCTGAATCATTGAAGGTTTGGGGACGTGTCATGGGGAGTCATTCTTGCAGGTTGAGATTGGTGGTGACTCGCAGTCTACAGATGGCACTGAGTCATCCCACATGCATGACAGCAGCACCGTCAATCTCCACACTGGCTATGAATGGTGGCTGATGAAAGAGGCGCACGTGCAATGGGTTTGACATGGGCAGAACAGTGCATTGCAACGCAGAATGCACTTCCATATGGACGTTAATAATATGTTGGTTTCTCTCTTATCTGTCATGGGTTGAGGCCAAGAAAAGAAACCCGAACATCAAACTTTACGGCTTGGCCTGGGCCTTCCCATCGTGGGTGGGCAACAGCAGTGGCGATCCCTTCAAATTTCCTGAGCTCACAGCCCGGTATTTGGTGGAGTGGGTGGCCGGAGCAAAATCAGAATATGGGACACATGGCAGCAATTGGACGGTTCGGGGGATTTCGGGGGTCACGGAATGTCGGTCGGCAGTTGGGCGATGAGAAGCCCATTGCGTGGACTGAGGCTTGATGTAGACTATTTGGGCATTTGGAACGAAAAGGCATCTGATAGCAACTTTGTCAGCCTCCCAGACTCCCCGCTGGCGGCAATGTCAGTCATTGTATGATTCATCTGATATCAGCCACAAGGTGCAAGTGCTGCGCAAGACCCTAAACCAACGAGGTCATGAAGGAGTGGCCTGGGGAGTTGATGGAACTGATGTCTTGAGCTTTTTTCCCTCAAGGAGAGGGGGAAGAACTCACAGTTCCATGCTTTCGAAGATCTGTGGATCTTGCCAGTCTCTCAAGACTTTCCGCCAGTCCTTTTCTAGGAACCAAGCTGGTGGTGAAAGATGGTGGCCTGGACATTTGCAACACATTGCTGAACGACAAGAAATATGCAGATGCAGTGGACATCATCGGTTTACACTATCCTACTGACTTCCAAGACTTCTCAGCATCGGAGCTGCACCTGAGACAACTGACAAAGCACTTCTGAAGCATGTCCCAACAATTGGGACTTCCTAAAATGGGGGACAGCCATAGAAGTGGTTGAGACTGTCCCGATATTTGGGAACCCCTGAGCCGTCCAAAATTGGCAATCTAGTTTGAGGGTCACCCTCAATTTTAGGACACACACACACACGCACCGATGGCTGGTCTCCCAGAATGCTGCATCCCTTTGAGGCATGCCAGCGTTTGGAGAAACCAATCTGGGCCTCAGAGGAGTCTTCATCCTACGATGATCTCAATGGAGCAGCGTGTTGGGGACGTGTGATCAATTCTCATTGGGTCATCAACAAGAGCCTCGGTTTGGCATAGTTGCCCCGGGAGTAGCATAAGTTTGCAACACACGTTCTCTGTGTGTCAAGACATGGCCTCGTTCCGGATTTGTCGAGATTTTCAGAAGAATTGCTATTCCTCTGGGAGGGAGCTGCACATTGAGAAGTGTGCCCAACTCAGGATCACATCCTCCATTATGTGGAACCTGGTAGGCCAGATCAGTCTCTTTTTGTGCTGTTACAGTGCTGTTACCACTTCAGGATTCATGGAGAAGGGATGAGAAGGGTGGGTTGGTCCCGATTGGACCTGATCCTGGCTTTTCATCCGACGGCTAAAGCTCAGCTGATCAATTTCAAGCAGTATGTGTATGTGTATATATATATACACTATGTGGAAGTGCTATGTTCGTGCGATGTGCGCGCGCTTTGTGATTTGTGCTTCTTTGTTTCCTACAATGCATTGTCTATTTGCTGGAAGTTTGCTTGCGGTTCGTCCAGGTATTGGTTTACGTATAACTGAGGAAACGCAGAAGCAAAAACGTCGAGACCATATTTTTGTTTCCCCCCGTGTGGTGTAACCACTCCATCAGAACCATCCTTTACAACCCGCAGTCACGATGGCAGGGGCATACTACCACGGGACCAACTGGTACGGCAGTTCCATGATGACTTCTGTCGAACCATGGAGCGGGCACTATGAAGTGAACCCTGTGATTTGGGCCACGGCGTAGCTAAACCGCACGACAGCCAGTGGAAAATCGATTTTACGAACCAAAGTACCAAATCCATCCAAATGGCAAATCCCATGATTTCAGTTTTGAAGTTTTTCTCATAGCGCAGCTTCAAATGAGGCATGTGACTCAGTTTACGGAGATTGGGTGGAACTACTTATTGAATGGCACTGGGTCTGGCGAGCTCCCCAATGGCGGCTACTATGCCACGTGGGTGGATCCAAAGTCTACTGATTTCACCATGAACATTGTGAAGATTTCGCGCGCTTGGTCTTCAAGGAAGGGGAAGGGATTCTGAAGCCAGCGAAGCTAGCACTTCTTGAATGGTCCAGCCAAATTATATGCATTCCTTGTCTAAAGTGCAGAATTTTGCCAAGAGTCAAGACGGATTCCAGACGAAAGCGCCGGCTACTTCCTTCCGCTCTCTCAGCCTCATCCGAGGTGACCATGCGATGTGCACACGGCCCCCACTTCCAAACTTTCAAGTGAAAGAGGACCTTTTTGGGCTTTGTGAGAGATTTCCGTTCAAGCAACAAGGGCTTTGAGCCCGGTATCACTTCGCAAGATCTATCACTGCATCAAGTTTCTTCACTTGTAAGGAGGGAAGGGAAGTATTACACATATTCATTGATTGAATCCCGATTTAATTGTGCCAATCTGCCCAGGAAACTGTGACCATACAGTTGGCCGCATCTATGAAGGCCCCAGCTGAGTTGCAGGTATGGTTCCTTGGCCCAACCAAAGTGTGCAGAAGCTGTTGAGATTTGCAAGCCTACTCCGTAGCATGCTGCAGCCTTGGCCCTTGAGGTATTCCAATTTCGAGACTTTCGATCGAGCCCCTCCTATGTTGCAGAAATCAACTGTGAAGGTCACGGATAATCGCTTCAGCCTCTTCGTGCCGATTGGAAGCATGTTCACTGTCACCACCGTGACCAGCGGTCATAAAGGCAGTTTCGATCAGATTCCTTCGACGTCTCCATCATTTCCATTAGACTATGCTGACGACTTCCAATCGACGCCAGAGTCGCAGAACGCGAGGCGGGTGGTCTCGCATGTGGTTGAAGCAGATGAACCGAACGGCACAAACAAGTACATTTCTGGCAAACCATTCTGAAGACTTGAAAGTGCAGGCTGTTCTTCTAGCAACGATTTTTCCATGTTTTTGTGGGTCTTTTCATTGAGTGAAGCTGCGACTGCTTGGCACTATAGGTGGTTTGCAGATCAGATTGGTGCCTTTGAGATTCACCCTTCCAGCGATGGCAAGAAGAGCCTGAAGCAGATGGTCCCAGAGCTTCCCATCGGTTGGAGCGATCAGGGCACCAGAGGTCCAATGACTTTGATTGGCATGAGGGAGTGGCAGGACATCGAGGCAGGGGGAAACGGGCTGCCTGGTTCAGGAGCGGCAGGAAGATGCAGGAAGCACACAATATATATATATATGTGTGTGTGTGTGTTATATGAGTATATATATATAATAGAAGAGCCACTTTTAAGACATTCGACCCTTCCGATCATCATGACCAAGCGCTTGGGGCAGGGGATGCTATTTGAGCATCTACTCGCAACAGAACTCAGTAATTAGACCTTGACCAGATTGCCCTGTCAGCAGCACACCCTTTGCCACTGTCCTTCGGGATGGTTTCATGTATCAGTCCCGCCAGCTGTGTTTTTCCACTGTTAACGTATCCAGGTCAAGGTGGACTTCAAGCTGCCAGTTGCTCATAGTACTGGCAATGCTGTCAGTGCCTCGACTTGCCCATCAGATGCCTTTCCCGTTGACCTCACCGACAAGCAGTGCAATGGGCTTACGAAGAGTTGCTTGGCCAAAGGGCCAAAGGCCACTGGAGTCCCCTGGTCGTGCAAAGTAGTGAGGATGTCAGGGCACTGGCGCCCTGAAGCGGTTTGTGCTTGGGGTGGCTTTGGTCCATGGCTTTTGTGCATCAGTGTCTCAGCCTACTTTAAGGAAGGCTGTGGCTGTGTCCAGTTTCTCTCCAGTTCTGTCCAGCGGATGTCAGTCGAGGTGATGCGTCAACTCCAACAGCCTGCCGGGAGGCGTGCTGCCCCCTGACAGACTTCTGCAATGCCATTTGCTCAGATCTTCCATGACGCCAGGTCCTTTCACGGAGCCTGTATATTACTTGTTTCACAGACTTCACAGACCGGCACTTTTTCTTTACTCAACGTTGAACCATGTTGAACCTTTAGGTTTGGGAATGGGATGAGTCTTCGCAGTCTTGCTGGTTGGGCTACGTGCGAGATCCATCCATGTGCAAGGTTGCGAAAGGCCTGCTGGAATCTCGGTAAGCTAGTCCAACATCCAACAACTACCAACATCCGACAACTATTTCAGATATTTCAGATATTTCATAATGAAGACGTGTTGCCCTATGTCACCTATGTTGCCTTGTCTTTTCCATCTTTTCCTGCCAGTCTGGGACTGGAAAGGCCTTTACGTTTTCTGTCACTTTGGAGAGGTTTTAAATCGCAATTCCGCCACCTCGAGAGATCCCATGCAGCCTGTGTGGCAGTGCGTGTGGATCAAATGTGGGAGAACGGTGTGGTTCTATGCACCTTGGCATATTCAGTGCTGATTTTCTAGGCAAAGCCGGAGGCAATGCAATGCAGGTACCAAGTGAGAGCCACCAATATGGCATTGGTATGAATAGGTGTCAAATTGCAGCTAGTAGTAGGTCAGCACATCAGCTTTCCTCGGGTACATGATTGTGGCAAGCCGTCGAACTCAACTTGGTCAGACTCAAATACTTCCTGGGCCATGGCTAGGCTAGTCGGCTAGTTGCAAAGGATTTAGATGGGCTTGAGCCTCCACAGACACAGAAAACTTCAGGATGAAGACCTGCATGTTGATATATATATATACACGTTAATTAATCATCTTGAATATTGTGGCCGTATTGCCAATCTGACTGTGGCTCGTACATTCATGGATGTTTATGGCAGGACGACTAGGTCATATCTCTTGGCAGACATGGTGTCACATTGCAGGTGTTTACGCCGATGGCTACTGGCGGCTGTCCAACTCCGGCCCGGCTTTGCCAGGCAACGGTGCCATGTGACCGAGAGGGAACCCACTGGCATAGATAGAATATGATAGAATGGATCTGCATGGAGGTCAGCTTTGTGCCTCAGTTTTGAGCAACTGATCGAGAGCAGTCACTGAAAGCAAGCAGAGGGTTCGAAAGAACATGCTGATGCTGATGCTGTATGGAGAATATGCATCAAGGATGGATGAAGGATCCGACGTCTTTACGTTTCTTTTTGATACTCTCTCGCTGAACTCCACCCCGGAGGGAATTCTAGAATCATCAAATCGTAATGTGCGAAATATCACACCATCAACATACTTTGGTTTTTGGACCATGGCACACCGCAGCCTGCCATTCATGTGGAAAAACACCAGCTTTCTCCAAGTGAATGCTGCCAGGCTCACCAGGCATCCCAAAACCACCAGTGGCTGAGGGTCACTTGGCTGCGGCTCTGACATCTGGATGGCACAGCCTGGCGCTGGCTGCATCCGCTGAGAACAAGGCCTAGGGCTTCCAGCAGGGCAATGACAAAGGAAGAACATTTCAGGAGACATCCAGATTGTGCCTCTTGAACAGCTCTTTTTTGTCCCTTTTTTTTGTGCCAGCAACAAGGAGATGGCAACTGGTGTCCACACTCCATTTCCACCAGTGTGACGATTGAATTTTCCTCACGGCAGGTATGTGCCAGCGTCGATGGCAAAGAAATTTTTGCAAATCTGCAGGTGAGGGACCTCGACACAGGTTGCTTGGACGAGTCCAAGATTTTCGTCAGCTATGTAGGCCTTGAGTGTAACGCCCAAGTCTAACAAAATCTTTCGTCTTCTGGTGGCTAGTCCTGCAACATGCAACCAAAGCCACCGAGCTAAGGCTTTGCCGCTATTGGTGCCAACGAATGGTTTCCCATTGAGTTCCGCAATCTCAGCATTTTCAAGGTCAGATGTTCAAAAAACCCGTTTTGGTGTCTATTCACTTTTTCTTTGACCGGTAACTAACATTGACCAGTTTTGACATGGTTGGACTGGCCACTTACGCAGGTCTAATTAGGTTCTCGTTGCCGTTGCTCAAGGCAACCTCCGGAGGTGGTTGGACACCACCAAGCCGCTGCCCACGCCCGAGTGTGGGAGCAGAGCTGAGCGTACGCAACTGCAGCCGCAACGGCCTCTTTGCGGAGGACGGTGGTGGACAGTGGATGTCATGATTTTATATAATTTTCATTTATTTTCGTTTAATTTCTTAATTTTGTTCTGAATTGATTGCAAGATGAAACTTCTAGGCCCTAGGCGCTGACGGACAGTGGTCACAGCCTGGGGGATATCCATGTTTCTGGGCCCCCAAAACAAGTGTGTAAATTGGCGAATTGATCGCCATGGGCCAAATTCAAAATTTTCTAAGTTGGTGTGCGGGTATGAGCCAGCTGGCATCATGGAGGACCAAGGGTGGGAACTTGTGCCATCTTACCAGCTGAAGCACATCGACTCAGGACCGGCTCCGAAGGTCGAACATTTAAATTGGACTGGACATGACAGGATGATCAGGATTTGCCAAGTGAGGATTTCGATTGCCAGTTGAGCAACTGAGACGGATATTCCTTTCAGAACCAAGAACGCGCTCCAAAGCGGCGATGCTGGCCGCAGGACTTTGTGCTAGCGCCACTGCTCCTGGGCCTGTGGTGCTTGAGGTTTGCAGCTCGGAAGAAAGCAGCTGGGCATTGGGTGTGCCATCGAGTTGGTGGTTTGGTCAGTTTGGTCATCTCCAGCCAAGCTGTTGGCGTCGCTGTGTGAATGCAATGATAGCTCATCCCGGCTGCAAGCTCCTTTACTGAGGTGACTCTGCAAAAGTTGGGCAACTCTTTGTAAATGACTACACGCTCATCCGGAATAGGGTGCAGCTCGTGACTTCAAAGGCCGTGCCACCCGTCTGCAGAAGGCTGAAGTTTAGTCGTGGTTGGGGCTTCTGCAGCCATCAGGATGCCCATGGCCCAGAACCATCAGAACCAAGGCAACAGCAACTCTCTGGTAAGAAGACGGGTGAAGTTTTTGTTGGAAATTCTGGCGGCGACTGGAAACAGTGGAGTTATTTCCCGCATCTCAGCTGAAGAGATGCGTGCCACCTGTGATAGACATATGAGTTGAGTCCAGTCTTCATTTCGCAGATAGTTGTTTAACACTCGGTGCCCAGGAACACCAAACAGCTCCGCAACCAGTACGTGGCAGACACCAACTTGGGCTATCCCTTGTGTTTGTCGACATGCCCAAGGGCTCAGACATCAGATCACGAAGCTGAAGTACTGGTCTTCACTTAGAGCTCTCCGACATTTCAACAGTGGCATTTGTGATTTCATGACAAGTGCACACCTTTTGCAGTTACTGTAGATCTTTTCAGCATAGCCATGACAAGGTTGTGATCTGGAAATTGGATGAAATTGGGGTGTTCCAACTCAACACTTGGTGAATGTCACACGTGAATTTCCATGTCACGTCCAAATTCCCGTCTTCCATCAGCGCCATGGGCTGGAGTTCGAGATGCCATAGAATCAGCCTCGACACCCTGCCCGCGTGCTGATAAAGTCGTAGAGCCGTCACGCCAAAGCGCACTGAGCAATGGCCGTTTGAAATCCACTCGTTCGAAAAAATGCTGGGCAGCGACGAACACCAAGCGGAACCTGTTTCCTCGGCAACACTTTTGGGATCTTTAGGGGCAGCATTCTTGACCATTTTCGATTCCAGTCAGCTCTTATCTCTTGGGAACCTCCCTATCTCCCAACTCGCCGGCACAACTTGGCCCCAAAACTGGTCGTGCAACTGCATTTCGTCAGCTTAATTTCGGCAGAATTTGGCGAGCTGTGGAGAAATCATCGTCTTGGCTTGGAAGCCATTTGACTCCAGGTGGCGCTTAGTTACTTCCGGTAGCGTAGCACTTACTACCCATACATTGCCTCTTGAACGATCGGTGCGATCTAGTTGGCCGAGGCAGGGAAAATTGGCAAACTTCCCGGAGTTTCGTGATGATTGTTGCTTTGTGGTGCACCCTGATTTGAAGATTAATTTGAAAGAGACCATTTGGCCCAGATGCACACTGTGATACTCTCGGGGTTGGATCAGCGCCCCTTTCATTTGGCAGTGCCCAACAGCTTGGTCAGAACCATGGCTCCGAAAGAATCGACACCTTTGATGGATCCTGGCACTGTACCCGGCGTACCTGGCTGCAATTTTGGTGAAGGGTAACAGGGTCCAGGCGAGGGCGAGTCCATGTGTGATCATGTGTGATTGTCTCTCCACCTCACTGCTATGACTCGCCTCATGTTTCCTTCTTGGGAAGACCTTTGACCCTTTGACCTATTGGAATCATAGAGGTGAGAATTTTGCGCGCCGTCCTGGCAGGGAAAACAACTCGCCCCAATGGGATGTCTTTCCACACTTTCTCTCGCACACGTTCTCGCACGTGCGGAAAGGATCGCAGCTCAGGATCTTGCCGAGATCACTGATACTGCAGTCCGTCATGGTGCGGCCTCACAGATGGGCTCCGGGAGTTCAAACACATCGGACCTATGGATCTATGGGCTTATGGCTTATGGCCATTCATCTCTTCAAAGCCCGAAAGCGTGAATTTGAACCACAATCTTTGAATTTGAACCAAAATCATTCTCCATGACGTTTTTTTCCATTTGCCCTCAGGGCCAGATCAAGCTCACAGAGGTAGCCCCAACAAAAACACCTGGTAGGAAAGGAACAGATACTGCAAGAAAGGCCGAGCGCCGGACATCACGTCAGACTTTTGATGTAACATAAGGCTTATGTGACATGAGTTGGAATGGCTGGTGTCTTGCCAAGGAATTTACTTCCTGTAGCGGAGGTTTTGGCTTTTTACATGCAAGTCTTCTAGTCAGATACTACCCAGTCTAGCCTGCGAGGCTTCATCTCAGACATGCTTAGGCCACGAAATGATGCCAGTGTTCCATGCCTTGCTAGACAAGATGGCTAGACAAGATACATCCACTCAACCTGCTGAGCTGGTGAGTGAGGCTTCATCCGAAAAGTCTTTGGTATCCTGGGAGCTCAGCTTGTCGCTACCTCTGTGGTAGCTGGCCACCTGGCTGTTTCATCCCCCTGTCCGTGTCTCAAGGTTGTTGAAGTTGTTTAGTCATGTTTAGCCTCTGTTATCAAAGATTCCAAGCATCAGTCGTTTCATGATCAGGGTACAGGAGGGGTGCATGTGTCAATAAGATTCAATAGGGATAATATCACCGGGATATGCTATATAATAAGAAGAGAGATGACAGGCAGATACGGCAAACATCTGCAAACCATGATGAAAGAAGTTGATACAAGGGCAGCCCATCCTTGTATCCATCCATTCTCGGGAGCTGTTGGATCAATCATGTCGATGAGAAGTTTGCTTCACAGGCTGCACGGCGCTTTAAGCACATGGTCAGGTTCCATGGTCATAGTGTTCATGCGGAACCAGTGCGAACAGTTTTGCCTTGTTTCGCTAGGTGAAAGGGTCAACTCCGAATTTTATGTTTGAGACTTCTTGACATTGCTCATTCAGGTTCCCTGTTCTGATCCTTACCATATAGTCCCTTGTCCTTGGCTTTGATTCAAGGTTCAATCGCGGTCTTGGGTGCGAAGCTTGACGCTTGCTGTGATTAGATCCGGCCTCTTTCAGATAAAGCCCTGATCATTGTGGCGAGAGTCTCACGGGCTTTTCTGTAAATGCACCCACATACAGGAACCATCAAATTTCAGGATAGTTTGGATTTAGGATGTTATTTGGAGCGAGGTATTGAACAAATTTGTGTGGGTCGTCTTCAATCTTGTCAGGTTGAGAATTGTATATGAAGTGATGTATGCATATATATATATATGCATCCATATTATAAATAGACACGCGCACACATATGCATATACATATAAAATATTATACATCCATTATGTATATATATATGTATACATACAGACAGATGCAGCTGGATGACTTTGAACGTCGGAGTGTTGCTGCTGATGCACCATGCCCGGACCATGCCCTCTGCATGATGCTGAGAATTGCCGAAATCTTCTGAGGTGGTTTACAATCCAGTTTTGGTATCGGTGTTAATGGTGCTCTCCATGGTCCCGTCCTGAGATACACACCAAACCAGAAGACTCTGCCACGGGGGTCAGGGATAGCAAGAGGTTTGCAGTGATTTGGTGCTGTAAATTGCGCCGCCTGAGCTTAGCAGCTTAGGTGATGCTCATCAGAATGGGACTCAGATGGATGTGAGTTGACCCGAAGGACAAAGGGCATCATCCCGACATTGAGCAGACAGGGTTCATGTTTGCTGAGCTTGCTGCTTGTTCATGAGGTATGACCTGTGTCTTCATTTGCTGCCCTGACACTATGAGAACGACCCCGCAGAACTACATTTTGCAGCTTGGATTGAGCTTGGTCATGTCAGCAACACCCACAACCTTCCTTTCCTTAATAGCACCTGACATGTGAACGCATGACCGACAAGGAAGAATATTGTTGCACATTGACCTTGTTGCCTACTGTAGGTGTGGAAGCGGTTTCTTGTTTTGCTATCCTTGTTGTTTAACATGAGGCTGTCGCTCTTCACATTGGCAGAGGCGGTGTTGGTGGGCATCTCGACACAACAGCGAAAGTTGCTTTATCACAACTCGTTCCCCTGTCCCATTTCCGCAAGCAGTTCCAAAGTAATTAGGGGGAAGCACGCAATCAAAGACGGTAAAGTTAAAGATACTCAAAGAATTGCGAAGATTGTTGCTGCTGTTGGTGCAGTAGGAGTCCGTAGTCGTACTGGGGATTCACATCCTGCTCCTCTTCATCAGAATCACTATCACACTATCAGCATCAGGCTCATCCTCATCCCGAGCTACTAGCGTTACTAGCTCCTGTAGCTCACAAACATGGTGGTGATGAGGACCCAGTGGTTCAATCCTTTTGCCCTGTCCACATGATGACCAACTGAACCATCTGAACCATCTGAATCATTCAGACCAGGATTATTCATGCCACTGAACCATCTGAACCTCTACTGTTGCAAGGGGCTCCTGTCCTCCCGAAGCTGCTGGCCGTCAATGCTGAGGCTTCATTTGCGTCCAATACACCATCCAGTCTGTGCTTGTGACATTTGCCGTCACAGTAATTTGGCTGGAAAGATGTTTAGTCATTATGAGTCATTATGTTATATGTTGCCCAGTAGGATGGGGGTAGCTGGCTCATAAAAAACCTGATGCCGTACAAGCAAAATGGGCTATCGGAGCGGAGACCTGCTGGGTGACCTACAGGGCTTCATCTTCGGTTCTTTGGAAAATTCATGACTGCAATATACATATTATATAATAGACTGCAATGATCCTCAACTAAGGCTCTGGTGACTTTGGCACTCATGCTCTTCAGTCTCCAGACGACGTAGCTTGGCATGAAATCGAACATATGCTTCTCGGACTCTTCATTTTGTCTGCCAACAACTTTTGTTATGACATTTTGGTCCGTCCAGCTTTCCCAGCATGAGACACGAAGAAACTGGAAGATAACGAACTACGATCTACAACCCATTTGCCAAGATATCAATCCTGGGGTCTTTATCTCTGTAGGCAGTTGACTACATCCCCAAATCCATCCTGTTTTGCAACAAACCACTCATAGTGGCGTGCTGATTCCAAGGTATGACTTCACCGGCTTTCTTCCGTACATGTTCGCTGGTTGCCTGGTGCTGATGTTCATGGGCTTGGCCATCTCCATCTCAGCCGCCTTTGGGGCTGCAGGCCAGGCGACGATGGATTTGGATGGAACTTTTTGGAACTTGAACATTTTGCACTGTCTCAATTCCATTCAATTCCACTAGACAGCCCAGAAAGAGTCTAGAAATCCCACTCTTCCAGGCTAGTTTCTGTGAGACAGGCTGCCTGAATTGCGGATTCTTTTGTTTTTTACAACTGTGGGAAGTAGAGGGCAGCCTCCCAAGTGCTGCTACTATTGACATCATTGACCATCTCCAAACCGTCGCGGTGCGGTTATCTTGTCTGTGCATCATCTTCGTCGGAAGGCCAAGGGAATTTAGCGGCGCAAATATATCTCCCCACATACACATGCCCATACGCCATATGAGTACACATGCCTAGATTGCATTGGATTGCGCCGTCGCTGAACATGCTTCAACTGTCCGTGTTCAGGCAGTGGCGCCTTCAAAGTTCTGTACCTTGGCAGGCACTAACAACGCGATCCTTTCACTAGGTTTCTTTTTTGCGCACTCTTGATTCACGCAGGGTTTGAGGCATATCGGTGCAGTTGGGCAGCTGCGCGCCATCATGCAACTCATGTTTTTCATGTTGAAGAGGGTTCAAAACAAAGGCCTAGACACACAGATTGCCACAGATTAGCGCAGATAAGTGCAGATTGGCGTAGGGGGTTCTCAAGGGACCGGCACAGTTCACAGCGATAAGTGCAGCAGAGTTAACTCAGGAATATCGTGTACGCTTCGTTCGGTGCGCTTTTCTTCTCTTTTTACATTATCCTGGACACCCAGCTGATTTTGGGCGGAAAGCACAGCAAATTTAGGCTGGGGGATGGGGGTTTGTTCGAGGAAAGGAAACTGCAAACGTCCAGGGATCATCCAGCATTGTCGTGAGTCAATGTGGTTGGCATAGCCAGGAACATAGAGAATGATGAGAATGTATGAGAGAGAACCCCATTCCAAATCTTTATGAAATCTGAATAATATGAATAATGATTTGGCTCATCTGATGGTGATTCTGATTCCTTCGGCAGGTTCCAGTTGGATGACTACTGCATGGCGGAGTCTCAACTTAAAGTACAGTTGATCATGCATGATCCTGGGCCACTACAGGACCAATCAAGGCTACGAATAAGCCTTGATCCCTTCTATAACCCATAGATTCAGTCGAAACCGGAAGACTAAGACACGTGGATTTTGAGCTGCAGTGGTAGTCCCAACGCTTTCCGAGCTCGCTTGGTGACCAGCTAGTGTCATGTACATACATTTATGCCTTATCAGCTTCATGTATGCAAAAGAAATGTACATGCTCACAATCCCAATTTTGTGCTTGTAGTCCATGTTTGATGTTTGGCATGTCAATGGGGAACATCTGAGAATGTAACGCCCTTGGAACAACGACCAAATGTTTAAAGCTTGAGCCGAGAGCATCTCAGCAGTGTGAGGGCACATGGCCTTTATCATGCCTCGCCAAGTGACAGGAAAGCAAGAGCACAAGCAGACTTCAGACACATGTAGATAGACACATCCGGATGGCGCGGCCGCAGTCCACAGCTAAAGTAGCTAAGGCCATCAACATCTATTTGGACATCGTGCAGCTCTTTCTGTTCCTGTTGCAGCTCTTGGGTGAGCGGAAATGATCACAGCAGCTAGGCCTACAGGCTCCACTGGCCGCCAAGACCATGGGAGAGTGAAAAGATGAGCGGTGCCAGTCCCAGGCATGGCTACTGAATCCACTATTGCTGAAGTGCAAGGCATGTAGTTTGTCAAAGTCTTGCCACTCCATGAATTGTTCCAGTGTCAACTGCGTGGTTTCTTGTATATCGTTGGTCGTTGTTTTTGGCTCAACAGCTGAATTCAAGGCATTTGACTAAGTCACTTTTCATTGCAAATGGTGCTCCTGCCGTTTGCGCCAGCCTGACTGGCGCCCAACAGCTTTGTCCGCTCCAGTGTATGACCAGCTGGGAACACCAGGTGCATTCGCCCAACGGGCACTTTTGGTCCCTTCCTGTGCTGCTGCGAGCTGCGGCACGCGGCAAGCCATCAGGTTGCGATGACGAACTCAACACGGACAATGAGCAAGAGCTGCTGCAGAGAGGAAGGGCGTCCAAGCAAAAGATCAGAGACTCCAAGGAGATCAATACGGACAACGAGCAAGACCTCCTTCGGCGTAAAGACTTCAGACCTTCGGCGCAGGAAGTTCGACAGCCGGAGCAGAAGCTTTGGCAGAGCAGAGGAAGCTTTGAAGATAGCGGCCCCAGTGAATCCCTTGGGGAGTTAGTGCATTTTGCTGAAGGCCTATGCCGAGACCACATTGCAGTTGGAAGGAGGCACGACCGCTTGGGCAGTGTGCTCGCTTCCAGGGCTGCATCCGAACCCTCCGCAAGTGGAGAGACAAGTGCCGAAGACTCTGTGGATGAAGACCTTGAGGAAAGTGCAGACGGAAGCATTCGGGGTCCTTCGAACCATGGAGGTTTGCAGGTTGATACAACCATCAACCAACAGGCTTTGGCTTCAGGTGGTGCCAACAGCCATGTGGATGAGGTAGATACTGAGCAGGTCAGCCCTTCTGATACATGGGTGGATGAGCCAGAGCAGGTGGCGTTTTCCAACAGCGTTGGGCAAAGTGAGATTCCTGCCATTAGCCCTACTGAAGAAGCAACTAGATCCAATATTGAAGTTCAGGTGTGCTTGGAAGCTTGCCAGAAAGAAACATGGGTGACATTTTCTAACGCCTGAGAGTGAGTAGCAGAAGCATAATAAGTTCATTTTCCACATGGTCACATCCACCACAACCTTTGGCCCAACTCTAAGAATTTATAAGACATTTGAACAAACTTAATCTCTCTCTCTCTATATTTTTATATATATATATATATTAAAAATATTTCAGGACAGCATTCAACACGGACCCAACCCAACAGCATTGAACCAGGACAGCTTTCGGAGTGAAACCGTCTCGGAAATCTCTGGAGACTTGGATCTCTGTTGCCTGCGGAGGGCTGACTGTCGATTCACCCAACCTGGGCCCTGGTTTTGCGGCATGCAGGCCAGCAAACCTGAAAACACCGGAAACCTCAAAGCACAGCAGTGGCATTTTCCGGAATCTTTTGAAGCGGATTTAACTTTGATGATGAATCACTCATTGCAAAATGTTGCGTTTTTTTTTTTTTTTGGCTCAATCTGACAATGTAGATCAATGCCGTTATTTTTGGATATTGATTTTCATATTAGACTTTATTCCAAGTTTCCAGCTACTGGAACACAGGCACATGGTTGAAAGTGGTTGGTAAATGGCTGTCTCCCAAGTCCGATGCCCAGGGCGCAACTCACACTGACTTCGAGTGGAAAGACACGTTAGAGGTTTGTGGAAGGGAGCGCTTATGCCTCAGGCAAATCTCCGAGGCAGTGGATGACAGCAGCTTTGACAGGATCAGTGGATGTCAACTTTCTGATTGAAATGGGATCCGAAAAGTCCGAAAAGGTAAATGAAAGGTACAGAGCACCCTGTGCCTACCTTCTTTTCTTTGATAAGCCGCTCTAGTTGTGGCAGTCTAAGTTCAATCCCCACCCTGCTCTTTGTCCATCATTGAAAGATTGCAGGGGAAACACAATTAAGAACGATAGGTCATATAAATTATTATAATTATAAGGTTGATTAAGGATGATTGAGGTAGTATCGTTCATTGTGAAAGCGTAGCTCCCAGTGGCCTTGATGTTGCAACCATAAGGCCTCCATGCCCTTTGGCACGGCAGCCCAGCGCCTGCGGCCCGGGAGAGGGAGCGAGCGTCAGATGCCATCCCAGCCTTATTGGCCAACCTCAGTGGCCAGCTGCGGATCTACCACTTCCAGCTGAAGGAGAAGAGGTGGCGAAAATGGGTGGCACAGCATGGCAGGGCATGGCAGGGCATGGCAGGGTGATCCCACACGGAATTTATTGGCGAGGAGGGAAGTATGATTCCCAGGAATTGGTATCTATTAGTGTCTTTGTGCCACCAGATCTCAATGGTTTTCCACTAGTTTGAGCTGACTAACATTTTACAACAAGCCTGTGCTTATCATACCATCGAGTATCGCCGATAGTATCGCTATTAACATCTGTGTGACAGCTCCTTGGCACAGCCTAGTCACTAGTCAAGTAGCCAGCCTCGAACCCAAGTGAATTCGATGCAGTCTATACAATGAATCGTAATGTGTTTTGCACCCGATGTGGGGCAAACATCAGTTGTGGTCCTTTTTCATCATGATTCATGGCGCCCCTGCACCAATCCCACATGGCAGGTGTGTGGAATGCATGGATGGCAGTGTGGTGCTACTAGAATTGCTAAGTCGTTTGGTGGAGGTCCTGGATGCCTTAGCACCTGCTGAGTCCACTGTTGGAGCAGCTTCCCCTGCGCTGGCCGTTCCGTGCTTCCGGGAGTTGGTTTGCGATGCCCTCAATGAAGCACTTGGATTGCGGGGCTTCCTGCCCTTGTGCATTTCCTATGTGAATGGAAGCCCACTGGAAGAGTTGGAGACTGTTCCATTCTTGAGTTTCCTTTTCCTTTTTTTGTGGATCGGTGTCTGTCTCTGTTTTTGTTTGTGATTGGCTTTTCATGGTAACAGCAGCAATAAGAACAAAGGACGGCAGCGATTTGACGCTGGAGATGTCCTTCCATGCCCTCATGGCCATCCAGCTATGTTTGCTTTGGTTCCCACCAACCAGAGTAGCGCTGCCGGAAGAGACCTTTATCGACAGCGGTGGTTATCAAGCTGTGTTGACCTTAGCTGCTGACATCGTGGCTGACCTGGAAGATGCCGAACCGGGCACAGAATTCCTGGGCTTGGAGCGTTTAGGCCTTGCAATGGACATCCTCCGGCTGGGGATGAGGTCCAACGTGGGAATCGACTACGTCTGTGGAAACACTGGTGACACGGCGGAGGCACCTCCGGTGGCACCGTTGGCCATCCGAGCATTGGAGGCGTTGTCACGCGCGGCCGGCTCTTGCCATAGTTCTGGCTCTGGTGCGTTTCAACAGGTGGCCATTGCCACCTTGCCTTCAGCGGTGCGCTTCGTAGGAGCCTTGTTGCATCTCACGCCCATCGCCCGATTCATGAGCTTGGCCCACGTGGTCCATGCCCTTAGGGCAGCTCTCCAGTGCCGTCCTTTGTCACTTCCACTCACTGCTGCCTTCAGGGACTTGGTGCGGCGGGAGAGGTCTAGACATTGGTTTAGTCAGGGTAAGGAGGCTGCTCAGCTGCGAGGTGAGTTTTATCGGAGCCTTGATGGGGAGAATGTGCTGAATGAACTGGCGCTTGCAGCCACCGAGCGAGTGGAAGAGCTGATGGAATCCCTGCAAAAGAAACGTGGCGAAGGGGGACAAAGCTATGTTGCCTGCAAGTCGCGTGGGATGAAGGATGTTGCAGTGGAATCATTGGAAGAAGCAGTGGTCATAGGAAACTACTATGACAATGTTGAGGCTGCTGTGGTGGCAGTTTATGGCAAGACATCCAGAGTGGAAACCTGACTGAAACACAATCTTTTCTTGCCTGGCGAGGGGATGGTCCATACAGTGATACAAGATCTAGCGGTTTATGATGTCAACCTGTTACACGTTGGATGTTGTTTGCTCGTTCGACATGATTTTGGCCTTAGCTACATAGACTCCTCATTTCCTCAAGCAGACATGTAAGTTTCAGAGATTTTCAGATGGATTGCTTCAGGAAGAGATGGCTGAACTGCAAGAGCTTCGTTCCTCTCTTCGGCCCACGGCACCGGCCGGTGCCCTGGAGACCATGCGAAGACACCTGGAGCGGTGCTTTCCACTGCCACGGGCTTCCACGCAAGAATGATCACTTCCACGTTAGTAGTTGGCAAAAGGTGGAAGTGATCATCCAGTGATCATCTGCATTTCATTTGGAGGATTGAAAGGCCAGCATTGCCAGGCAACTTGGCCATCTTTTTTTCTGCCCGGAATTAGATAAGGCCCCCAATGCAGCGAGGCACAAACATTGAAAACGAGATCCAATCATTCCAACCCAATCAGTATTAGCTTCACGCAAACCAACTGACTGTTCAACACCAGAGCTACAAAACCTGTTGCATTGGGGGCCTTGAGAACGTGCGAACCCCACCACTCTAGGTCACAGAATCAAGCCATGGACAAGCCAACTACCTATTAACCTACACCACATTAGCATTTCGTTTCCATAGATTCCTTGCTCAGCAAGGAGTACATTCTCAACCCGATTCCTTCTTTGGTGACTCAGAGGTGTCAGAGGTGGGGTGGCGCCTGTTTTGGAGAGCGGTGTGCCTTCCCATGGAAACCTCACTGCAAATCCCAAGAGGCGCTGGTGGGCGAATCAGCCCAGTGGCCAAAGTGCCAAAGACCCTGGGATGTCACTCTTGAGTGGATTTTCGCATGGCCAACCATACTAGTTTGGACAGAGAATGATGATATATTGGGTGAATGATTCTTAAGAATTGAGATGATTGATGCATTCAATGTACATTACGCCAGGCAGCCACCTACGCAGCACTTCTGCAGAATTTTAGAACGCAAAAATCAAACCAAGTAGCCAAGTAGAATCAATCGGAGACTAGTGACGCAGAGCGGATGACAATTGAAGCCACCATCCCCATGGATCTCTGGCTTTTTTCTAGCTTGCAGCTCAGGCTTCGACAGTTTCAGTGCCAGGGGCGCAACAAGGGGACACTAGGATCAGCTTCATGAGCAGCCCTACCGTAAGTCCCAATGAAGCATCACTCGTATCTAGTCGTCAAGCAACAGACCATCCAGATGACTGACGCACAAACTGAAGACCTCCGGGTTGCCCTTGGAACTGGAATAAGGACCTGACCGCCTTTTCCGGCGTGCAGGGAGACCATTGTCTGGCCGAGAGAACTTCTCGCCTGGAGGCGGACTTGCGAAATGCCCAAGCGTCTCACCGCGGATCGCAGCGCGACTCTTTCAATCGTGCAGTGCCGCTAATCTTGCCGCAAGTGCCGGCCGAATTTGTGTGGTGTTTCCCACTTCGAGGGTTGATTCTGAGATTGTTACAGTCTGACTTCAATCTAGACGGTGGCTTGTCTCAGATGGCAATCCATTCAAATCAACCCTTGAGCAAAGCTCATTTTGAGCAACGCGTGTCAGAAAGTTCAGGCTTCCCATGTAGTGCATTGCCCGTACCGGTAGGATTTGTGGATTGGGCGACCGATACCGCGGACCTTGCACCAGTGCATTCCTTTTTGAAGCTGGCTCTACTTGGCGCTGCCCCAGGCACCCAGATGCTTTGCAGTGGCAGAGCGCACTAGTTCTTCAAAAATTACAGCAGGTAGCAGAAAAGTATGGCATCGCAGACCTTGTATTTGCTAATTTTCAGGTGCGCATTTTTTGTACAGTTCCCCGCGCAATACCACACTGATCACTCTCTATTCTAAACATTCTAAACCCTAGGGCCCTAGAACGTTTTTAGGAGCACTCTCCACTGGCAGATCTGGCAGCCCAGCTTCCTCCATCACTTCCATCACTTCGCTCCCATCGCTCCCATGCCGCATGGCCGCCGCATGGCCGCCGCATGGCCGCCGCATGGCCGCAGTGCGGTGTGTTTCTCAGGCCATGGCAGACCGGCTTGCCCACTATAGCCCACTATGGCCCACTCAACCCGGCAATTTCTCAATCAATCTGTAGATGTCTGTAGATATGGGTGGAAAGGGTGATGGCATCTTGCTGACATGCTTCGTTTTGAACTTTTTGTGTTTGAGGATTTGGGTCTTCCTTGTGCTGGTCATCCTGGCATTGTGCTTGAGAGGTGATGCTTGTCAATTTATGCAGAATGTATGTGAAGTCCTTGTTCTTATTCCTCTTTGAGCTGCAAAGAACGACATGACTCCGAAAAGATCAAATTAGTACGTGCCAGAGAAAGAGGTTGAAAGGGTTTTGAGATGTTGATGCACTCCACCAAAGTTGGCTGTCAACAGAGTTGCCACATGTCGCTGCCAGATTTGTCAGCCTCTCCTTGATTCCTATCGTGTCAGCTTTGTGGAGTCTGCTGTAGCAAGATCTTCTGCAAGACCAATGAGCTGGGCACCCTAGTAACACAAAATATCCACGGGTTGGCAATGAATTGAATAGCATTGACGTGGGTCCGTCCATCCCAACTTGTTTGCACCTGTGCCCTGCATAGTTACATAGTTTGAGGCTGCTCGAGGTGAGACCAACATGGAACACTGATGCGTCGCAATGGTTGTGGTATGGTTGTTGCATCACGTCTTTTTGAATGTTTGTTCTTGTTTTGATATTTCTGGAGATGAACATTTCTGTCATAGTTTATCGATAGTTTACCAGTAGTACCGCACAAGGCGGTGGCGGAAGTTTCAAAAATAGGAAACCTATGAGAGGTTGGTTGTTGTGAATCACGGATGGCAGAGCGAATCCACTGATGGACACAAAGGTGGTTGGAGTTGTGCTTTTTGGAATGGTTGCAATGGTTGCAGTGGTCACCTGGTCGGTCACCTCATCCACAACTGCTGGATGTAGTGTGGCGTAGTGCCGCTGTAGTTGCAGTTGTAGTTGTAGCGTGGTGGAGTTGTAGTTGTGGTGCAGTGTAATTAGTGTAGCGCAGTGGCAGTTGGATTTGTAATGAGTGTAGTGTAATGAACCGGCCTCGTGGGAAAATGCTGACAATTAGGTGGTGTACTGTAATTAGTGTAGTGTAATGTAATGTAGGGTAGTGTAATGTAGTGTACTCTAGTGTAGTGTAGTGTAAAGTAGTGCAGTTGTAGTTGTAGTTGTAGTTAGTGTAGTGTAGTGTGGTGTGGTGTGGTGTAGCGTAGTGCAGTGTAATGTAATCAGTGTAGTGTAGCGTTATGTAGTTGTAGTTAGTAGTGTAGTGGTGGTTGTAGTTGAAACTGCTACAAAACGCGCGCGTTTTGCTCATGGGCAAGGTGGAGAATCCCTTGTGCCTGCCACGCAAAACGACATCCGAACGTGCCAAAGTGCTCCGAACCCCTTTTGACTTCAAAATGTGCTTCGCACCACAACGGCGCGCACTTTTTCGACATCTCAGCTTCCAAAAGTGGTCCGAACCTGGTGTGTTTTGCACATTTTGACTTGGAAATGTGCTTCGCGACACAACGGCGTGCACTTTTTCGACATCTCAACGTCCAAAAGTGCTCCGAACCTGGTGTGTTTTGCACATTTTGACTTGGAAATGTGCTTTGCGCCACAACGGCACGCACTTTTTCGACATCTCAACGTCCAAAAGTGCTCACCACCTGGTGTGTTTTGTACATTTTGGCTTGGAAATGCGCATCGCGCCACAACGGCGTGCAATTTTTCATCTTTCATCTGGCCAGATGTGTCTGCACCCGCCGCTTTAGCGAGCCACTTTTCGACCCTCTGGAGGCACAAATCATTGGAAAAACACAGTGAATCGGAATCGCGACCTTTCTACTTTTTCGCGCACCTGCATCTTCTTTCTTCTGATTCTTTCTCTTCTCTGATCTTCTCTCTTCTTCTCTTCTCTCCTCTGGCTCTTCCCACCTCTGCTCTTCCATCTATCCATGTTGTCGGAAGTTTGACTTCTAAACTTCCTTCGATCAATTTTTGACATTGCTTCACCAGATTCTGAGCATTAGTCCACGAAATGCCCATGTGACATTGGCTGCAGGCCGTGGCGTTTGTCAACGAGGAGCCGGGGAAACGTATGGTGCAAGCTATCGCCAACCCAGCTTCGTGATACACCAGACACTTCTGGAATAGCGCACCAAAGGATACCAAAGAGCCAACCAACATTTTTTTGGGGAGTATCTTTCCCGTACTTTTGTATCGAGAATCGAAGCTCAACCATGATGCTATCGAAGATGTTCCGCTATTGGAGGGCCTTGAACAAATCCAGCAAACCCATTGGAGGAGCTGCCCTCAAGGGCCTACTGTTTGCAATATTGTGTGGTAGATCACTGGTATTGACATATTGACTGGGTATCGGTATGAACTGTACGATATGGTATTATCATGTATTACCAGTAGTACCGCGCAAGGCGGTGGCGGAAGTTTCAAAAATAGGAAACCTATAGGAGAGGTTCGTTGTTGTGAATCACGGATGGCAGGCGAATCTGCTGATGGACCGACAGGTGGTTGGAGTTGTGTTTTTCGGCGTGGTTTCAATGGTTGCAGTGGTCACCTCACCACAACTGTTTGGATTTAGTGTGGCGTACTGCAGTTGTAGTTGTAGTTGTAGTGTAGTGTAGTGGAGTTGTAGTTGTAAGTTGTAGTTCTAATGATCTAATGTGATGTAATTAGTGTAGTGCAGTTGCAGTTGAAGTTGCCGGTGTAGTTGTTTAGTGTAGTCTATTGTAGTGTATTGTAGTGTTGTGTACTGTAGCGTGGTATAGTGTAGTGTAGTCTAGTGTAGTGTAGTGTAGTGGAGCGTAGTTGTAGTGTATTGTAATTAGTGTAGTGTAGCGTACTGCAATGTAGTGGTACTTGTAATTGTAGTTGCTGCTGTAGATGTAGTGTAATGCAATGTAATTAGTGTAGTGTAGTGTTGTGTAGTGTTGTGTTATGTAGTGTAGTAGTTGTAGTTGCATGTATATTTGTAGTTGTAGCGTGCTGCAGTGTAATTAGCGTAGTGCAGTGTAATGTAGTGTAGTTGTAATTTTAGTTGTAATTTTAGTTGTAGATTTGGTGCTGGTAGTGGTAGTGGTAGTGGTAGTAGTGGTAGTGGTAGTGGTAGTGGTGGTAGTAGTAGTAGTTGTTGTTGTTGTTGTTGTTGCCTGTCTATCTACCTCATCTATCTACCTCATCTATCTACCTCATCCATCTATCTACCTCATCCATCTATCTATTTATGTATCTGTCTGTCTATCTATCAATCAATCTATCTATCAATCAATCAACCAATCAATCAATCAATCTATCAATCTATCTGTCTATCTGCAAGCTTGAAAACGCAGCTATTTTGCGAGACTTCCTCAATGTTTGAACTTGACAACGTCAAAAACGAAACAATTCTGCGAGAATTCCTTCAAATGGAAAGTTGGATGCAGAGCTGACGGCCTCGTACCAATGCTTTTTTTGCATCCTCCTTCAAATTTTAGCTACGTAAAGGGGAGGACTTGGGCTACAGTACAGAATGCCAGCCAGGGTTCGTTTTGTACAAAAAGGAGGAGTTGGGACCACCTGTTTGTATTTGCATTCATTTTGTAGTTGCTTCCTTTCAAATCCTCATTTGCATTTTGTAGTTGTATATGTTGAAGTGAGAAGAGGTGGAAAAAAGGAAACAGTGCGTGACATGTGCATGGACACAAACAGATCATGAAGCTACAGAATGCCATCTAACAAACTGCACGGGGTCAACACTTGATCCAATTAAATTCAATCATTGACAACTACAAAATGTTCTCCGAAATTATGTTGGTCGGAACTTTGGATGGCATAGACCCAACTGCAAAATGTCATTGGGAAAAATCATGTTAGCAATTCCGATTTTCAGCTATTTTTTAACTTCAGATGCGTTGGATTTTGTAGTGCTGATTTTGAATTATTTTCCGAGTCAGACAAGGTTGTGTTCTGCATTTTGTAGCTGCAAAAAAGGTACCATGCACTGAATTTTGTAGTTGCGCACCGTATGCATTGCGTTTTGTACCTACCAAAAGCCTCTGCACAACTCCTCCCCCCTTATTTGAACTCTGATTTTTTTGCGGTTTTTCCACTCCATCTGTCTAGTGCTGCGCCTGCCACGAAAAGGTGATGCCAGGTCATACGAAGTGCTGCACCTGCCACACAAAATCATTTTCCCAAAACTGAAGATCTGATGCTCCAAAATGCAACCCCTCTCAGGAAATCAGCGCCCTGACCTCCTAACAGCTCTGATGAACATGTCTCTTGTACTGCGCCTGCCACGCGAAATGCATCTTGCCATATCCTCTGCATATGTCCCACGCCTGCCATCGTTTTTGAAACTGCTACAAAACGCGCACGTTTTGCCCGAACGTACCAAAGTGCTACCAACTCCTCAGTTTTTTCGCCTTTTGACTTCGAAATGTGCTTCGCGCCACAACGGCGTGCACTTTTCCGACCTCTCAGCTTCCAAAAGTGGTCCGAACCTGTTGTGTTTTGTACATTTTGACTTGGAAATGTGCTTTGCGCCACAACGGCGTGCACTTTTTCGACATCTCAACTTCAAAAAGTGCTCACAACCTGGTGTGTTTTGTGCATTTTGACTTGGAAATGTGCTTCGCGCCACAACAGCGTGCAACTTTTCATCTCTCATCTGACCAGATGTGCTTTCCATCTCTGCTTTTCATCTGTCCATATTGTCGGAAGTTTGACTTCTAAACTTCCTTCGATTATCATCTCCTGAAAAAAACTGCTGATGTTCCTGCGGCCAGCCTATTTTCTCAAGGACGCCTCAGCTGCAACGAAAACGATTGAGCTGCGGGGCATTCCGTCCTGGATGGTGCCGTGGTGGAGCCTCGTGGCCGGCAACATGCGAAGGTGCCAAAGAGGCAGGGTGTCCATGTCATATCAAGTCTGCAATATGTAAATTGAGTATACTGTAGATATATTTTTGGAGAGCTCCCCCAGAGACAGGGAAACAAGGGATATCTGTTTGCTGAAAGCCGGGACTTATAGATAGTTTCATCTAGCTCTAGAATTGATTAGCAGTCCGTGGCTCAAAGACAAGACGGCATGCAACTTATGATCATTATTTTATACCTCCAGTCATCACAGCAGCAAGTGGATTGAAAGAGAGGTGGCCAAATGGAAAGCCAACTTGGATGCTAAAGCTGCTAGCATGTGCGCTTATTTAAGCATAGAACCTGGGCCGGTTCACACCGCGGGTGTGCCATGGGTCAGCAACAGTGCTCCTCCTGTGGGCAAACCAAGGCAAGTGGAACAGTGACCGAGCAAAACGGATCAGAACTGGGCCATTTGTGCACTGCATCTATGATGGACACACTTACTGTCCTACATGCTGCCTTTTTGGTTTCTTGATGCCAAGCCTGACATAGACCTTATTTCCAACAACTTGCAGAAAAGGATTGGCTGATGCACAGCCGCGCAAGCGCGTGGCCTATTGAATGATGACGCGGCACCAGGCTTTAGAAGAGGCTCCTGGCGACGCCGAAGTAAAGGCCATTCTGGAGGCGTTGCGGGTGCCAACCTTGGGACGCAATGACGCAGCACCACGATCAGCATGAACCGTCATGACCATTGTGTGCCATTGTGACATACCCTGACTATGACTGGCATGATCACTGCTGGGTCCAGAGGCCCGAATACTTTCATATAGTACCTCAGCTTTGTGCTGGGGCGAGAGGTTTGTGCCATGAACTCATCTGTTGGCTGGCAAGTAGCTTTGGCGATCAGCATTTTTCAATAGACCTCATGGCATCAGACGGCCAAGTATTCATCATCATCATCATCATCATCATCATCATCGGGGGGAAAACCGCGCCAGCGTTTTGTGCATTTTGACAAATAATGTTGTTTCCGCCATAGCGAAACTATTGATTCATTCCCCAAAATAGGCTTAAGATTCCCAGGGAATTTGAAGTGTTCTTTTCATGATGACCTGTAATTTACAGGGAATTTGTTCCTGAAAAGGTGCGCGGTGTTTTTTTTTACCACCTCACAACGCCATAAGGTTTCAAGGCACGACCAGTGAGCTCCAAAAGGCTTTTGGTCTTGGAGTTCATCCAACGCCATTGCCACACCCTGATGCTTCGAATCAAATTTGGGTTAACGTGGCTGTTGGATCTGGTCGAGAGACTGCATGGTATGGCGGACTTTGATAGTCGCCACATCGCATCGACACCACCTGTGTGAATCAGAATAGTTTTCTTTCTGATTCAAGCCTTTACACAAAACAACCCCCCCAACCCAGTGACGCAACGTCAGATGTGCATTGTGCATGTGACGCAAGTGAACATGAACGTTAACATCCCACACCCCCCAACCCAGTGAAGTAACGATGTGCATGTGACGCACGTTAACATGAACGTTAACATCCCCAACCCCCAACCCAGTGACGTAACGTACGATGTGCACGTGACGCAAGTTAACATGAACGTTAACATCCCCATCCCCCCGACCCGGTGAAGTAACGTACGATGTGCCCGTGACGCAAGTTCACCCAGTGACGTAACGTACGATGTGCATGTGACGCAAGTTAACATGAACGTTAGCATCCCCACCCCCCCAACCCAGTGACGTAACATCAGATGTGCATTGTGCATGTGACGCAAGTGAACATGAAGGTTAGCATCCCCAGCCCCCCAACCCAGTGACGTAACGTACGACTTGCACGTGACGCAAGTCAACATGAACGTTAACATCCCCACCCCCCAACCCAGTGATGTAACGTACGATGTGCATGTGACGCGAGTTAACATGAATGTTAACATCCTAACGTACGATGTGCATGTGACGCAAGTTAACATGAACGTTAACATCCCCACCCCGCCAATCCAGTGACGTAACGTACGATGTGCATGTGATGCAAGTTCACATGAACGTTAACATCCCCACCCCCCAACCCAGTGACGTAACGTCAGATGTGCCCGTGACGCAAGTTAACATGGACGTTAGCACCCCCACGCCCCACACCCAGTGACGTAACGTACGATGTGCATTGTGCATGTGACGCAAGTTGACATGAACGTTAACATCCCCATCCCCCCAACCCATTGACGTAACGTACGATGTGCACGTGACGC